>CM076574.1:665807932-666122434 GCA_034641835.2 Pinus albicaulis | reverse complement strand
TGACTTTTGACATAACTTCATCAACCACTACCACTAGTTGTTTTGATAAATGCATAAACAAAATGACATTATTATAAATTATTAAACAATCTGTTAGGTGCTAAATCATACTTATTAAAGACATAACTAATGCAAGTTGAAAATTCCTTTTTAATGTTATTAGCCTATTTATATATGTCAAAGTAAAGGTTTCTAGATGTGATTTCTCCCATAAAATTAAAGGCAAACTAAACTCTAAGGCAAACCAGGTAAATGTCATTTCTCCCACAAACTCATCAAGGTGTGAATTTTGACATAACTTCATCAACCACTACCACTAGTTGTTTTAGTAAACTTGCATAAAATAATTTTTCAAACCATGTACATGTCATTTCTCCCACAAACTCATCAAGACGAGACTTTTGACATAACTTCAACCACTACCACTAGTTGTTTTAGTAAGTGCATCAAATAATTTTGCAAACCATGTTCATGTCATTTCTCTCACAAACTCATTATGGTGTGACTTTTTACATAACTTAATCAACCACTACCAAAAGTTGTTTAAGTAAGTGAAAACCACTACCACTTTAAGGCAAACCGTGTACATGTGTCATTTCTTCCACAATCTTTTAGGAAAAATTTAAGGCATGTGTCATTTCTATGTCATTCCTCCCATAAAATATAAGGCAATGCCATTTCTCCCATATACTATAAGGCAAACCATGTACAGGTCATTTCTCTCTTAAACTCTAGGCAAGGCAAACTTTAAGGCATGTCATTTATAGATGTGATTTCTCCCATAAACTTTAAGGAAAACCATGCACATGCCATTTCTCCTAAAAACTAAAGGCTTTCTCCCATTAATTCAAGGAAAAATTTAAGGCCTAGTTGAACTTCCATAGGATTTTAGTATGTCTGTTGAGTGTTAATTTTACAAGTTCTAAAGGCAGAGTCTGTAAAGGGCCAGGTAGCCTCTGGATCTCATCTTTTCTCAAAGGTGACATATCCAATAAATGCACCTACAGTCAATCTCTGGAACATATCTAAATAGAAGTTCTTCATTGTAATATACATTTCTGTACATGCCATTTCTCCCATAAAATTTAAGGTATTTTCTAGTTTTTTTGGAACCATGTACATGTCATTTCTCCCATAAACTTTAAGGCAAACTTTAAGACAAATTATGTACATACATGCCATTTCTCACATTTCTCCCATAAATTTTAGTAAGTGCATAAAATAATTTTTCAAACCATGTACATTTCATTTCTCCCCCACACATTAAGGAAAAATTTAAAGAAAACCATGTACATGTGTCATTTCTCCCATAAAATTTTAGGCAAACTTTAAGGCATGCCATAATTTATAACATATCTATTTAGAACTTCTTCATTTTAATATCCATGTACATGCCATTTCTCCTATAAACTTTAAGGCGAAATTTTCTAGTGTTTTTGGAACCATGTATATGTCATTTCTATGTCATTTCTCCCTTAAAAGTTAAGGCAAACTTTAAGAAAAACCATGTACATACATGTAATTTCTCCCATTTCTCCCATAAATTTTTGTAAGTGAATAAAATAATTTTGCAAACCATGTACATGAAATTTCTCCCACACACTTTAAGGCAAACTTTAAGGAAAAACATGTCATTTCTATATGTCATTTCTCCCATAAACTATAAGGCAACGTCATTTCTCCCATAAGCTATAAGTAAAACTTTAAGACAAACCATGTACATGTCATTTCTCTCTTAAACTCTAGGCAATGAAAACTTTAAATCTTGTGTCATTTCTATGTCATTTCTCCCATAAAATATAAGGCCATGTCATTTCTCCCATAAACTATAAGGCCATGTCTTTCTCCCATAAACTATAAGGAAAACTTTAAGGCAAACCATGTACATGTCATTTCTCTCTTAAACTCTAGGCAAGGCAAACGTTAAGGCTTGTGTCATTTGTATGTTATTTCTCTAGAATTTCTATGTCATTTCTCCCATAAACTATAAGGAAATGTCATTTCTCCCTTAAACTATAAGGAAAATTTTAAGGCAAACCATGTATATGTCATTTCTCTCTTAAACTTTAGGCAAGACAAACTTTAAGACATGGCATTTCTAGATGTAATTTCTCCCACACACTTTAAGGCATGTCATTTCTAGATGTTATTTCTCCCATAAAATTTAAAGAAACCTTTAAGGAAAACCATGCATGTATGTCATTTCTCCCATTAATTCAAGGCAAACTTCAAGGCCTAAAATCAAACCTAAAGTGGCTGAAATTCCATAGGATCTCCCAAACTCAAGGATTTCTCCCATTAATTCAAGGTAAACTTTAAGTCCTAAAACCTGAACCTAAATTGATTGAACTTCCATATGATTTTAGTTTGTTTGTTGAGTGTTAACTTCTACGAGTTCTAAAGGTAGAGTCTGTAAAGGGCCAGGTAGCCTCTGGATCTCATCCTTTCTTAAATTGGTGACATATCCAGTAAATGTCCCTATAGTCAATCTCTGGAAAAGATCTAAATAGAAGTTATTCATTTTAATATCCATTTTTGTACATGCCATTTATCCCATAAAATTTAAGGCATTTTCTAGTGTTTTTGGAACCATGTACAGGTGTCATTTCTATGTCATTTCTCCCATAAAATTTAAGGCAAACTTTAAGGATAACCATGTGCATACATGTCATTTCTCCCATTTCTCCCATAAAATCAAGGAAAATTTTAAGGATAACCATGTACATGTCATTTCTATATCATTTCTCCCATAAATTTTAAAGAAAACTTTAAGTATAACCATGTACATGTCATTTCTATGTCATTTCCCCCATAAATTTTAAAGCAAACTTTAAGGATAACCATGTACATGCAATTTCTATGTCATTTCTCCCATAAATTTTAAATAAAACTTTAAGGATAACCATGTACATACATGTCATTTCTCTCATTTCTCCCTTACACTCAAGGAAAAATTTAAGGATAACCATGTACATGTCATTTCTGCGATAAACTTTAAGGCATAATTTGCTAGTGTTTTTGGAACCATGTACATGTCATTTCTCCCTTAAACTCTAGGGAAGGCAATATTTAAGGCATGTCATTTCTATATGTGATTTATCCCATAAAATTTAAGGCAAAACATGCACATCTCATTTCTCCCATGCACATCTCATTTCTCCCATGAATTTTCAATAAATGTTAATTTAATATATATTTTATTTTTATTTTTTTTCAGGGATTAAAAAAACCCACTAAATATGGTTGAAAAATGGACATTATGCATAGACGTTTCTTGCTATCCCAATCCAGGGAAAGCAGTGATTACATATGTGCTTTGCAATATTGCGACTAGCAAGGTCCTCTAAAGGAAAAATGAATATACTGGGAAGAACAACAAACAACAAGGTATATTATATTGCATTGATAGAAGACTTGGGAACAACTAGGGAGTATGGATAAAATGGAATTGTCGTTTTCACCAATTCTGAACTTGTGTCCAACTAGATGAAAGACGTGTACCAAGTTAAGAAGGAGAGGCTAAAACAATTGCATGGAAAAGAAAACAATATTGTTAGCCAATTTCAATTTTTTAGTATAAGACATTGTACAAATATTAATAAGATGTCTTATGATCTATTGTGTGGGGAAATTCCAATTCAAGATTCATCTATCAAAGATGAATTAATAGATGAATTAGTATTATATGGGGAAATTCCAATTCAAGATTCATCTCTCAAAGATGAATTAGTGTTGAGACGCTCTTCTTCAAAAATTCAAGATTCATCTCTCAAAGATGAATTAGTCTTGAGATACTCTCCTTCAAAATTTATTGATGGACATTGTAACATATCTTTGATATGTGTGTGCTTTTTACTTATAAATGCATCTTTTTTAATGACCATGTGTTTTTTTCAATTATATACCAAGTGTGATCCCACCATGTAAAGCACAACTTGGTGAACTTCACATTTGCAACTTGGTGAACTTTACATTTGTAACTTGGTGAACTTCACATTTTTATAAAATTAAAATGTGAGGACTTCAACAAATTTTTGTTTAAATGGAGTTTCACGCTTATTTTTTAATGACCATGTGTTTTTTTCAATTATATACCAAGTGTGCACCCACCATGTAAAGCACAATTTGGTGAACTTAACATTTTTATAATTTTTTTTGCTTAAATTGAGTTTCACACATCAATTAGTGCTTTGAAAGTTGTGTTTTACATAATTTGTGTACACTAAATTACATTAATTTTTTGAAATTTCTTTGAAATTTATTTTAAATAGTAATTAAAACATAATTGTAAATTTCCAATGTAGATATATCTCCATATATATCATGGAGGATGAAAGACGAAGATCAATAGAATCCCATATCTCTACAAGAGAGGGGGATTAGGGATTGAGGGATGTTCATGGTATTTAAATATAATATTATCTCTCTACATACATGTGTGTACATATGGAATTGATTTTTTATCAATTTTGTGAATCAAATTAGTTGTTAATAAGTTTAATTTTTTTATTTTTTAGGAGGTAGGAGGACAAGGGTGTATACTCCATCAATGGAGCATGGCCATGGTTCATGCAATCGTGGTATGGTTCACGCAATTTAATCAATTAATATGTAAATATATTTATATGTATGAATGTATTTTTTTTTTATTATAAATTCATATTTTTTTATGAAGCTTCCCTCTAGTCTCTTGAGGTTGGTGGTGGTACACATTCCCTTGGAGGGCCATCAATAGGTGGTGGCGAATTGCGTGAAGGTGGTGATATGCATTCCCCCAGAGGAAAATCAATGGATGTTTGTGTTGGTTCTCAACCAATCAGTGGTCGTTCTGGTTTTCAATGGTCTCAGGGTGGGCAAGATGCTAGCCAACTATATTGAGGTGGCCATCAATCTTAATATTATTTTCATTCAATTTGTACAAATTTGTTTACATATTTTTTAATATACAAAATTTTATATATTTATGTAGAGGGTGAAAATGTTGCTCCAAATGTTGCTAGAAAAAGACGTAGGATAGAACGTGTCATTCAAGAAGAAGGTTGTACACCAACCATGACTTATCCGTCTGAAAATTTCGATATACCTTGGAAATCAAACATGCAACAATGAACCTTATAAAGGTGTAAAAATATTCATTCAAAATTGAAGAGAGATCTTGTGGCTTTGACTCTCCCTATTGATAGTCGATAAAGCTTGGAAATAGTTACTCACTCTTTAAGCAAACTAGTAGATGTGTACCTAAATCTTGGGCCAACCACTGATACTTTTTTAGAAGTGATGAGAAAAAAAAAGGAAACAATGAAGGGTCACGATACATGGGAGGTTGTTAAACAAAGAGTTACAACAGAAATGGCCAAGGCTATGTTTAATTTCAAAAAAGGGCTGAAAATAAAGATGCTAAAGTTGTAATATTTCAAGCACCCTCATATAGCTGGCTATTTGTATGATAGGAAACTTACTGCCTATGGAAGACTCCCATGGAACAACGAGGTTCCACATTATTTTGAAAAATTATTTTATGCAGAATTCTTTTTGGGAATGAAACCCAATTATAATGACATTCCCTCTGAATTTTCTGGTCCTGGGATTGTGTGACCATAGCGGTGCTAGACATGATGCTAAGTTGCTTCACCCTAAGCCACCATTGGTTAGTCGACCTCTTTGTGTCGAAACATTGTGGTCAGAGATGGATGCCACTTCTCAAATTAGTCGAGAAGAAAGGGATGCCATCATTGACAATGTTTAGAGTGGATTGGGTGGAGTTGATGTTTCTCTAAATCGATAAAGAGAATGTGAGAATGCACGCACTAATTTTGTGTATTATACAGATGAAGAGATAGAAAGCATGGGTTTTGAAGATCTCAGAACATATGCAAAGAATTGTCGCAATGGTCGGCAGGACCTAATTATTCATGAGAAACAGGGCATGGGAACGGTATGTGTTAATGGTTAGGGTGATTATTTTAACACATGTCCAATCTGTAATAAATACATATATACATAAATTTATTTGTATACATTAATCTAACAAAAATGTATCATTATATGTTAACACCATTTGCAGTTGTCACGCTTGATGAACAAAGATGATGTTAATATCACAGTCGGAGCCTCTGGTTCACACAATCTGGATGGGTCTCACCATAAATCACAATCCAACAGGTTCTCACCATAAAGATATGTTGGCAAATGTTAGTGTTTTTTAAGTGAACATGATGATAGACAAATATTTTTTATCTATTATTATATATATCGAAACATGATGACATATTTTTAAATTAAATAATTTTGCACACATGTACATGTATATATAATTAAATGTTAACAGATTCAGATTCTGTCCAATGTTTTTGGGGTGGAGGTACCTTCTTCTTCCTTGGGAGATGTTCCAAATCCACCATCAAAATTATAAACAAATTTTCACTTTTAAATGTGTTTTTAAGTTATATATTCCAGCTAAAAAGTTCCATTAAAAAATGAGATCTCTAGATATTGACTTATTTTAAATTTTTTTAATTTTAGGTTTTTGGAGATTTTCTTTCGGAGCCACCCTTAGGAGATGTTCCAGATCCACCATCATAAGTATTCAATTTTTCACTTAAATATATGTTTAAGTTATAAGTTTTAAATTGCAGTTCAGAAGTTTTATTATAAATTGAGATCTAGAACTTGAGTTATTTTATAATTTTAAATTTTTTGAATTTTAGGTTCTTGGAAATGATTTATTTTCTCCACGGACTCTAGTGATGGAGTGTATGATGGAGATGGGAACATCCACGCCATTTGAACCATTTGAACAAGTTGTCTAAATTATTTTTTTAATATTATTGAAAATTAGTTTATATATGCATTTTCATTTGAAAGTTATATATATATATATATATATATATACATGTATATTGTACATTTTATTGTGGAAGATGCTCCTGTTGAGGAATTTTTAATGGATGAGCAACAAAACACAATGGAGAGGGAACCCCATGATATATTGCATGATTTTTCTTTTCATTTTGTTTTTTTACATGAAGTTCTATATTCTCATTCAATTTTAAAACATTAAATTCTAATGTTTTTACACATTGTGTACAGGTTCCCCATGCTTCACAGGATAGCTCGAGGATCAATACTTTGTTGGGAGTGACACCAGATCCATCTGTATTTGTTGTATGATGCACATGTGTGCAAAATTATATTTGATAGATCTAGTCTTAAATTTACTTTTGTATATATAACTTGATACTTGTAATGTAATATACATTGAACTATATATATATATATAGATATATATATATATAATTTATTGTTCATGTGAGATGTACAAATTTTGGATGTATTTTATTGTTTGGATATATATAGTTTTAAACTACATTTACTCTTGTCAAGAATGATTTTAAATTTTATATAGTTACATTTGGCTGTGAGCACATGTTATGATATATATAATGTTTTGTTTTTGAAACTAAAGTTCTCATTTTATTTTTTAAACCATGTACATACATGTGTATATTTTGGATCTATTTGAACTACATTTGGCATGTAATCACATGTTGTGATATAATGTTTTGTTTTACGATATAATGTTTTCTTTTTAAAATTCAAGTTGTCATTTTATAAACTTGTTAAAAATATAAAATGAATATCTCTAAATGGCAATATCGAATTACAAACCATTTTTTGGATAGTTGAACTATATTTGGCATGTGATCACATGTGATATTTAATGTTTTTTTTTTTAAACTCAAGTTTTGGATGGTTGAACTACATTTGGCATGTGAAGTAATGTTGTGATATAATGTTTTATTTTTACAATTGAATTTTTGGATGGTTGAACTACATTTGGCATGTGATTGTGATAATGTTTTGTTTTTATTGGATAGTTGAGCTACATTTGGCATGTGAAGTAATGTTTTGATATAATGTTTTGTTTTTAGGACTCAAGTTTTGGAAGGTTGAACTACATTTGGCATGTGATTGTGATATAATGTCTTGTTTTATTGGATAGTTGAAATACATTTGGCATGTGATTGTGACATAATGTTTTATTTTTATTGGATAGTTGAAATACATTTGGCATATGAAGAAATGTTGTGATATAATGTTTTGTTTTTAAAACTCAATTTTTGGATGGTTGAACTACATTTGGAATGTGATTGTGATATAAGGTTTTGTTTTTATTGGATAATTGAACTACATTTGGCATGTGAAGTAATGTTGTGATATAATTTGTTTTTTTTTTTAAACTCAAGTTTTGGATGATTGAACTACATTTGGCATGTGATTGTGATATAGTGTTTTGTTTTTATTGGATAGTTGAACTACGGTCGAAATGTAAAGTAATGTTGTGATATAAATTTTTGTTTTTAAAACTCAAGTTTTGGATGGTTGAACTACATTTGGCATGTGATTGTGATATAATGTTTTATTTTTATTGGATAGTTGAACTACATTTGGCATGTGAAGTAATGTTGTGATATAATTTTTTGTTTTTAAAACTCAAGTTTTGGATGGTTGAACTATATTTGGCATGCGATTGTGATATAATGTTTTGTTTTTTTATTTCAAGTTGTCATTTTACAAAAAAAAAATGTTCACATGAATATATGTACATAGAAATGATTTAAGTACATGTTCGAATATATGTTAAAACGATTGAAGTAAAATACATATCGATGTATATATATATATATATAAACAATCATAAAATTCTAGGTCTTCTTAGACATGTCAAACAATTATAAAATTTCAAAATTGCATTCTAGAACATATATATCCAGTACGTGCAACATTTTTCATCAATGCACATAGAAAAGTTGCTTTCAGTTGATAGTAAACTAGAAATTACAAAACACGTACCACACATTTTGCATTCAATAATGAATATTATAATTTAATTCTAATAGACACACACGTATAAAAGAAATAGTACAACTTCAAATTTGCATTATATCAACTATGCTAGATACACAGATATGTACATTTTGCAATAATGACATTATGAAAAATTGTACAAGAGAATGTATGAAATCATTTAGACCAAATAATCTAGACATGTGAATGTGTACATGTGTATAAATTACTCGTGTGCATGTACCAAAAAAATGTACATGTGCAAACACTTGCACATATAACATAAAAAGCCAGTTCAATTTTTAGTTGACTTCTAGAAGTTCTAAAACATGAATCCAAAGAGAAGAAATTTTTGGGAAATTCAATAAAAAATATTCCAATGGAATGATATCTTCAATGATCTGTTCATGATCAATTTTTCACATTTTCCATTTCTTAATTTTCATTTTTTTCTTTGATTGAACTTCTATCAACTTTATGCATGTTACACACACCAAGTGACTATATTGACAACTTATGACATCAGGTTCCTTCTCTTCAAAGTAAAAAAAATCCCCACTTTTATTAGTTTGTCTGAAAAAATAACCTTTCAGTATAATATACCCTCTGTCATATGTAAACCCGTGATCATTATAGTTTTATAATAATGTCATATTTCGTTCAATGCAACACATCAAAATAATACTTCACATTATCATCGTTGATAGTAGGTGCAATTATAGAAAAAAAATCTCCTGCACAATAAAATAATCTTATGTATTTAAATTTAGATCATAATTATCATGAAAAATTAACTAGAAAACTAACATACATGTACTTTATTTTATTATCTACTTCTAGATCTCTATCATTTGAAAGAAATTGAAATTTTACTTTCTCTAAAAAGATCAGAAAATCGATCACCATCAGATGATATTGTAGTCTCCTCTGATTTCATTTCTTCAAACATTAGAACACGCATTTTCCCCTTCGTATTTATCTTTGTATGTTGCCAATATTTTACGTACATTTTGTTTACACAAAAATCATTGGATTCTGTGTTGTTTATGCAAACATGACAAAAAAAAGAATATTTTCTTTTATCCACTGAAAATACATTTTTGGACATCCTTGTTTTAATTGAATGCAATTTTCAAGTCGCTTTTATTGTTTGAACATCATTTCCAATCAATCTATCTGCATCTTCGACCCCAATATGCCAAAAACAAATATATGGAAAATTCAAAGAAGAATATAAATATGATATCAAAATACCATAAAAGATAATCATTGTGATAAATGTACACTATTTAAAATTATAAATCCAATAAAAATTAAATTGAATGTACCTTCGCACTTCCCTTGATCGGTTAGTCTCATGGCTTAGTGCAATGATGCACCCTTGAACAACTTCTTTAGCTGATACAATTTGTTTTGTTAAGGGGTCCATTTGATATCTTCGAAGTGCTCGCTTTATGCATGTCATTGCACCGTCATGTTCTCCTTTTCCATGACAAGTCTCAAATAAATTCCAACAATGTTTAATGCAGGTTTTCATATGAAGATGACATAACCAAAAGAATGATTGTGAAGATCTAAATTTACCTACGCATCCATCTGACCATATACAATGTTCATTGAATTTTATTCCACAACTTTTCAAGGAGTCATAAATCTTTCCAAAACGGTGTTGTACAAAATATGTATCATGTTTATGATCATCACTGATATAAAAGTGATATTCTTTAATAACATGCCAATTTTCACTAGTGTTTTCCATATGATCAACATTTTGTTCTGCATGTCTATATAGAATATGGAAAAGCATGGAGACTTGGTCAGAATGATAGTATTCACTCTGAATTTCTTTTTTTGGAACAAATGTTTAGTTTTCTGCAAAATCAATTACTGAAAAAGTGGTCCTTGGTGGAAAAAATTCATGGGATTTTTTAAATTGAGGGTCCTGCCATCGACCTCTATGGGAATGCTTGGTGTATTTATAAATTTCTGCCTCAAACTTTCTAAAAACATTTATCACAAAAATTTCTTCTTCTTGTAAATCAATTCTTTTAGCACATGAACCTTTAATTGATGTATGGATATATTCATATATCTTCCATTTCACTTTCGTGTTGGACAATGATTGATATTTTATATCACTATGATATTTGTTTTGAAATTTAGTCAATTTCCACAATCATCGCATTTTTTACCACCAACACATTTCTTTTCGTAGAATAATTCATGGCTTTCTCTTCCACATAGAATTTGAGATATGAAATCATGGATAGTGCAAGGAGGAGGCGAATCTTTCCAAAATTTTCTACCAAAATTAAGGAGTGTGTCATAATATAACTGAAATTCCACATGATAATGACAACAACAAGTGTCACGTGCAGTGATAGGTTTTAAATACCATTATTTTTGTTGCACAAAACCACTGATTGATACATCAATTTCATGATTCTCTTCTTTGAACTTGCTGAACAACTTTATCTGAGTGGTGTCCAAGAAATTTTTTGGATGTTCTTCGTACTGATTTTGTGTTATTCTTCTTTGCATCACATCCCTTTCTTTTGGCGAAACACATGAATTTTTCATCCAATATTCATATATTATTTTTTTAACATATTCTCCAAGTCTATCTTTGTATGGTTTCCTACAAATAGATGTCCAACAAGCGATTTCATCATTTACATCTATTTGCAACCGAAATTTCTGATGTTTGTCCAAATGTTTTTGTGAAGTTCTTAATGCTCGTGCCATATATTTTACGAAGCGATTCTCTTTAGTACTTGATGAAACCACTGCCATATGTATTTCTCTATGTGCATTTGAAACATTTTTCTATCTAGATCTTCTAATTGAATTTATAGCACTATTTATATTTTGTATCACATTTTCCTTCATTTTTTTATCTTTTGTTCATTTTTTAATACCCAATAAAGTCGTATCTTCTTTTAATTTCGTTAATGGTAAGATACCTTTCAAAAATTGAGCTTGAACTACCACATTTTCCTTTATTAAAAATGAATAAAAAAATGTGATTAAAATGATATCGTATAGCATGGTCAGCCTTTTTATCTCCATATCTATGAGTGTCAAAATTTTCTAACATCTCATCATCGATATTTATTTCAGCTATACATATTCGCATTAATAGTACATAATAAGTTTACATATTCAATAAATAACTAAATTAATAAATATGTATAATTTCAATAATACATGCATGTGTTGTACATATAGATATATATATGTGTGTGTGTGTGTGTGTGTGTGTATATATATATAGTAGGTGATTCAATTTCTTCACTTGAATTTCTTTCAACATTTTCACCATCTTCAATCATTGGTTAAATATGTCTTTCACTTCCTCTTTCAAAATTTTCTATCTCATCATCAATGTTTTGAGGAATATCTCTCTCTGTTTACATTGCAAAACATTTTTCAAATTAGTTCATCAAATAAAAATTAAGCTTCACAATTTACACTAGAAAATTTTTAAATATCAAATTTATAATATTTACATTTACATACTTGCTTCAACTTCTAGTTGAGGTTGATTTTCCCTTTCAATATTTGAGCGTTCTTCTCTCTTTTTTTGCGATATTCTCTCCCATGTTCTTTACGTTCCTTAGGGTCTATTGTTCTATCATATATTCTCTTGCAATTCCTTCGATTTCCCATGATATTTGAGTATGAAGTTCAAAAAATTTCCTTCAAAAATTTTGACAAAAACTCAATTAAAAAAACATCACAAAGGATTTAATTTAAAAAAAAACTCATTTTAACAATTTTGCACAAAATACATACTTCAATCCAAAACGCCTACTTTAAAAAATCCGAGAAAAAAATGTCTTCTAAAAATGAAATGCAGCTCAAAATATTTCCTTCCAAGTCTTGCAAAAAAAATTCATTTAAAAAGTTAGACGAAAACTCATTTTAAAAAATCATTATAAAAGATTTACTTCAACCCAAAACACGTACTCTAAAAAAATGTCACTTCAAAAAATACCTCCAAAAAATGTGCATTGAAAATTAAGTCCAACTTCTTAAAAAATGTCACTTTAAAAAATACCTCCAAAAAATATCCTTTGAAAATTAATTCCAAAAACCTCTAAAACAAGTATCTCTAAAAATAAAATACCTCCAAACAATGTCCTTTGAAAATTAAGACAAAAAATCCTCTAAAAAAATATCGCTTTAAAAAATACCTCCAAAAAATGTCCTTTGAATATTAAGCCTAAAAAGGGTCCTTTCGAAATTTAGCCCAAAAAGAGTCCAAAAAATGTCCAAAAAATGTCTTTTGGAAATTAAGCCCAAAAACCTCTAAAAACAAAATACCTCCAAAAAAATGTCCTTTGAAAATTAAGCCCAAAATCTCTCAAAACAAAATACCTTAAAAAAATGTCATTTGAAAATTAAGCCCAAAAAGCATCCAAAAAATGTCCTTTGAATGTTAAGCCAAAAAGATTCCTTAAGCCCAAAAGAATCCTAAAATGTCCTTTGAATATTAAGCCTAAAAAGAGTCCTTTCGAAATTAAGCCCAAAAAAAATCCAAAAAATGTCCATAAAATGTCTTTTAGAAATTAAGCCCAAAAACCTCTAAAAACAAAATACCTCCAAAAAAATTAAGGCCAAAACTTCTAAAAACAAAATACCTTCAAAAAAATTTCATTTGAAAATTAAGCCCAAAAAGCATCCAAAAAATGTATCACATACCTCCAAAAAATATCCTTTGAATGTTAAGCCAAAAATAGTCCTTAAGCCCAAAAAAATCCTTTGCAAAATCAGACCAAACGAAGAAATATGCGAAATTATGCGAAAATAATGAATCCATTTATGCCTATTTATATTGTCGTGACATGGTTTTTTGGAGGGGTTTCGTTGAATTTTCCGGCCGACGTAAAGTCAATTAAAATTTCGGCCGAACTTTTTTTAAACGTTCAGCCGAACTAACATGTCTGCAATTACACAGAGTCGAGATTTGAACACATTTCTTCAACTTTGGACTGATTAAACTCCATGAAACTTTGTGAATTAATTGTCAGAACCAAGACAAGCATTTGCAGAATTCAATCTACTTTCAGGAAATATAACTTTTATGGAATTTCATAAATATTTACTAATTTTAATTAATTTTGTAATAAAACGGATGCAAACAATTTCTGAAGGTCATTATGATTTAGTGAAAGCAATATTTTGCATCTTCCAAAATACATTGTAAAAAAAAATTAAAAAATTATGGTGCATTAGATTGGTTTGTCGTCTGTAATGGGTAGTTTTTAGATTTTTAGTTTATAACTTATATGTTGAGAAAATTTGTGCGAACTAAAACATATTCAAAATATGTAGTTTTTTCATATTGAATCCGTTCAAAAAATTCTAGTATTTATGATATGCATCAATTGGTTTCGTAAATATAACGAAAACAAAGTAGACTCTGTCTAGATTATTGTAACACATTTTGTTTCTAAAAAACAAAAAGTTATCAAAGAATACACCCAAGACGTTTGAACATGATTTTTTAATGAATCCTTTGATTGTTAAAGAACACACACTCAAAGAAACGCTAAGTTGACATATAAAATGCATATAAAAAAATTCCAAAAAATAAGTAATAGAAAGCTAATAAAATTTCTGACAACTTTTATTTTTATCGCAAAATGAAATTTTAAATAGAAAAATTGTTTTGGCTTGCAAAAAGTTGAAGAACAGAAAAAATTGATATTTTTTCCTCAAAAAAGGGCAAAAAATGTAACCCAACTTCACATTTTCACTAAGGATTGTGCTCATACGTCCATTTGTGCAATTGAATTCTTGTGTCAAGTTCATTTGTTTTTTACATGCTTTGTGTGTGAGAAATTATCAATTGTTTTTAGCTCATTAAATGCATGAACAACAAACATAAATTGCAGAGAAATAACCAACAACACACAATAGAAAAATAATAAAGGAGTTCACCCTCAACACTTGGGCTACGTTTCCTTGAGCCTCCATCAATGGACTAGGCTCTCTGGGATTAAGACGATCAAATTATTTTACAATTTTGTGCTCAACTCCATTGGTTTTTTAAACTGTACCAATGGGCTCAGAATACTAAAATATCCCTAGATTGATTGTTCAGTCACTGGAAATGGACCATGGCTCCCTTGGGCATGACCTCTTCTGCTGGTGGCTTTGAGCTTCACTGAGCTATCATGTGGCAAAAACACCCTTAGAAGTCCTCATCTACTCCTGAAACCTATCTCACCATCTCTAGAACATGTCAAACATACGAAACGCAATGTTCATTCACTCAGAATGACCTCTGGCTCCCCTGGCTATGCCTCCAACACCTCGTGGCAATAGGCTCCATGAAACTTCCTTGTGGAAAAATCGCAGTTAGAAGTCTCCAAATGCTTTTGGAAGCTTCACCATTAGCTTCATAAGGTCCAAGATAGAAAAAAATGACTATTCGTTTGTTGTAATTGGATTTTGGATGCTCTGGCAATGGCCCCAACACCTGATGGCCCTAGCCTTCAAAAATATTCAATCACACTAAAACACGTGAATATGGCCTTTTATGCCTCTGCAACCTACTCCATTGAGTTCCCAGTATGCCAATTATCCAAAAATGACTTTTACTGAGCTCAATTTGGTTGAAAATTGAGTGAGTTATGACCAAAACCAACTTTTCCCCAATTTCTCCTCCAAAACTGGAGAGACTGCGAGTTAATTTTCTAAATTTAGAAATTCCGCCAAGTTTGGCGCCACCTCTAAAATTTCCTCCAGTCTAAGCGCCGGATTAATTAGCGCTAATATTGGATTAGCGGGCAGATAAGACAGGTTTTAATTTAAACACGCTTTACACACTAATGATGTTTTAATCATCATTAACCCACGTCTTAACTTTAATTAAAAATTATTATAAAATCCATTGTTCAACTGTTTAGCATATGGTCGTGCACTTCTGGTCATATGGCGAGGGCGATGGCCCAAAGGGCTTGCCCCTTCCAACCCCCAAACGGTTGGTGGTTAAAATTAAAATAGGCACCGAGAACCTATGGGTTAAGAAACACCCAGTAGGCGAGATGGTATGGCGATCAGTTTGCAGGCAGAAGGTCAGGGGTTCGAGCCCCAACTCTGCCATAAAATTTTGCTGAGAGATATAATGATGTCCTCCGCCAACTTTCCGACTCGGTTAAGTTTAGAACCTCCCCCATACCAATTTAGTGGTTCCTCCAAACTTAGTCAAGGCCACTGAGTTAGGTGGGTTATATTCATATGTGTGCGAAAGCAAAGGGGAGCGTTTTATGGACTGAAACAAGAACCCCATGCTTGGTACACTAGGATCGAAAACTATTTCACTAGGTTGGGATTCACCAAAAGTGAAGTGGATGCGAACCTTTACCATATTGTGGTTGAAGGTAAATGATTGATTATAGTATTATATGTCGATAATTTAATTCTAATTGGTGATGAGAAGCTAATAAATTCTCGAAAATAAGATTTGGCAAGGGAATTTGAGATGAAATACATGGGGTTATTGCATTATTTCCTTGGTTTGGAAATTTTGTAAAGAGATGGGGAACATTTTGTCTCTCAGGGAAAGTATGCCAACAAGATACTGAAGAAGTTTTACCTGGAGAACAGAAAAACCATGGAGACTCCTCTACCACGAAGCTGGAGGAAGGAAGATGCTAATTTAGGAGAAAGTGGTATATGCTACCATTTACAAGAAACTTGTGGGTTCACTCATGTACTTGGTGAAAACACGACCGAACATGTGTTATGCGGTTAAAAATAATTATTCAAGAAATGGTTAAGCTAACCAATCTATATTGGAAGACAACCAAACATGTGTTGAGATACCTAAGAGGCACCACTCAGTTTGGTAATTGATACAGACAGACAAAGGGAGTGAAGTAAGGTTTCAAAAATGAAGATTAGGTAGGGATTCCATTCGACATGAAGAGCACATCAAGGGGCATCTTCAATATTGGGTCAGTAGTAGTTTCCTGGTACAATAGGAAGCATACATCAGTTGCACTTGGTTCAATAGAAGAAAAGTACACAACTTCTAGTCAAGAAATTTGTTAGGCTATATGGATGACAAATATCCTTGTTGGGTTGTTTGGTCAACTGATGGATCCTAAGGTGATTTACTATGAAAACCATAGTTTCATCAAACTCTCGGTTAATCCAATTTTTCATGATAGGTCTAAGCATATCAACATATGATACGGCCATCTCCGAGATTATGTGCAGAGGCGGGTGATGATGTTAGAGTACCTTCCTACAGAGGAACATGATGTAAACATATTGACGAAGGCAATGTCAAGAGGAAAATTCGAGTTCCATAGAGGCAGGATCGAGGTATCAGATAATCCCTTTCTTGCTGACAGGGAGTGTTGAAAATGGCACCAAGAAAGGATTATAATTTAATTTTCCTTTGAATTAAATTAGAATAAAATTGTAATTCAACATCACAAGACAACTTGTATGAGTTAACTAAGTTAGTAGGGCTTAGTTTTTTCAGTTAATTTGAGTTGAGGGTCTAGCTTGAGTCGTGTAGAGTGTCTCCTACAAAATAGGAGCTATGGTTGAGTTTATTTTGATTTGTAATTAATTAACTAAATTTATCTGAGTTAAAATCAGTTTAACTAGATGTAACTGATGGAGGAACTAGTGAGAGGTCAAAGAGTAGCACTTGGACTTGAACCACATCTAGTGATCAATCAGATAATTGATTATTCACACATAAATAACCCATGCATGTCAGTTCTGAGAAAGAATTAGTTGAGATTGGAGTTCAAGGGAAGTGTACTATTAGTTGTATAATCATCCAAATTGTATAGGTGGTGCATGTAGTCAGACGAAGGCCCCTAATGGATTGGTAATTTCCCTAATTAATAGGGCATAATTACCCAAGGAAACAACAAAAGGAAATAAGGATCATGAAGGGAAGAAAATTGGTTAAGTATTGAACCAAGCTTGTCCAGGAATTAGTGAGACAATAGAGATAGTACAAAGGTTTCTCAGCTTGGAGAAAAACATTGTAATCTTCTCATATTTTCTGATTTATGCAATGTATAGATAGCGGGGTTTTTAGCTGAGGCTTTCCCAAGGAAATACTTGTGTACTGTGTGATTGAAATTCTTTCTCTTTCATGTTTTGTGATTTCGTGATCTAAATTAGTTTCCGCAATTGGTAGAGTATATTCAAGTATATTTTTTTAGCATATTACAATTATCAGTTGAATCTACATGGATTTTCTACATATGTAACACTGTAGAACTTCTTAATGCCACCGTTAGGTCAAATTTCTTCAATCTTGTAGCCCAACAAAGTTTCATTTTTGGGATAATTACTATTTTAATTCTTTCTCCCACCTTTGGTCTTAATCAAAACATTTAGCATTTCTAAAACAAAAAAACAATCCACATTAGGATAAAACCAAACTAATTGAAGCGCATCAAAATAGCTATGATAATATGGTAGAACAAACATGTCATGGGGATTAAAACAGAGACTATAAAGCCCTAATAGAAGATAAAAGAAACCCTAAGAAAACCATGAAAGCAATAAAAACTCAGCTAATGCTAGGAACAAAGTCACCACATAAGAAAAAAACTTACATTATGTGTGTAGCATGCACGATTTAACAGAAAAATTCAAGCTCAAAATAAAATAAAACAAAGAAAGAAGAAAACACATCCAAAAACCCTAGCTAGATCAAACCACAAATCATTTGAAACAAAATTCTCTCTAATAATGACAATAAAATCTAACCTATTTGTAGATTTAAAAAACCTATAACACATCCATTAAAAAAAAACACATAAATTAATGGTGGAAGTACTTGAAAATCGAAGGGAAAGAAAGAATAAACTTTAAAGTACTAAAATAATACCTTGAAAACAAAATGACAACATTGAAATGAAAAAATATTGTTGGTTTAATAAAACAAGGATTTGATTCTACGAATCAAAACCCAAGCCATCCAAGTTCAAGGAAAGAAAACATGAAAAACTTTCAATCTACAAATAAATTCATCTTTGACACAGAAATGTTACCAACCAGCCTAGATCAATATTAACCCCGGATCTATCAAGCACCGAGAGGGATCAAATCTCTTGAGGTGGAAAACTCTTTTTTAATTGCAAAACTTGAGGAAAAGTTTGCAGCTCCAGAGATTTGATCCCCCTCGGCGCTTGATAGATTCGAGGTTAAGATGGATCTAGGATGGTTTATAATACTATATAATATATATATTTGTATCTATGTGTCTCTTTCTTACTACTTCTCTCTATCTCACCCACCAAAAATACACACTCTCTCTTCATATATCTCTCTCTCTCTCAATCTCTCTCTTGTCACTCCCTCTCTCTCTAAACCTTTACCTATCTATGACGTTATTATTCTCTCCCTCCCTCTCTCTCTCTCTCAATCTCTCCCTTGTCACTCCCTCTCTCTCTCCACCTTTCCCTCTCTATTTATTTCTTATTCTCTCCCTCTCTCTCCCCCTCCAACTCCATCTCTCTCCATCTCTCTCTCCCTCTCTCTACCCCTCCAACTCCATCTCTCTCCATCTCTCTCTCTCTCTTCCTTCCACTATCCCCCTTTCTCTCCCACCTTCCTCTATCTCTCCCCCAGCCCCTCCCCCCCCTCTCTCTCTCCCTACATCTCTTGTTCTTTGTCTCCCCTCCATCTTTGTCACCCTCCCTCTCTCTTCCCCTTCTCTCACTATCTCTCTCCTCCCGTCTTATCGCTCTTCCCTCCTATCTCTCTCCATCTCTCCCTTGTAACGCCCTCTCTTTCTGCACCTCTATCTCTCTATGTATTTGTTCTTTCCTCCACCCCCACCCCCCCAACTCCATCTCTCTCTCTCCTTTTCTCCTTCTCTCTCTCCCCTCCTCTCTCTTCATTCATCTCTCTCCCCCTCTCTCTCTCTCTCTCTCGGAACTCCATCTTTCATCCTTATCTCCCACCTTCCCCTCCCTCTCCTGTCCTCCCCCGTCCCTCCCTCCCTCTCTCTCTCAACCCCTCTCCCCTCCCACCCTACCTCTTAAATTTGATCCCATTTTTACTATTTCTAATAAATTATCTAAATTGAAAAAACCCAATTGGTTGTAAAATATTAAACCTATATTTTTTATCAATCATGTCAAAGAAAATACAATAATGAAAAACTTAAAAGAATCATGGGCTACCTTTCCTAGTAGTCACTTTGCTTGCTCTGATGGCATGGATCCCTAGTTAATATGGATCTATGGCGGTTCTTAATAATATTATTTATATTATATAAATTTCACATCTTTATATATAAAAATATTCTCATTTTTTTTAATTAAAACTTTGATTTAATTTCTATGTGAATATTTTTAGTAGTGGTGAGGATAGAAAGTTTAGAATATATATATATATATATATATATATATATATATATATATATATATATATATTGTGAAATAAGTTTTGATTTTTGGGCATGTGGTATTCCCATGATATTATAACAAAGTCTATTTACAAGTTAATAATATTCATGGTAAAGTGAGGGTGAATATCCATGGTTAAGAATCTTGTCATATTGTTATAAAATATTTTGATTGTGAAATAATTTATGTTTCTTGGGCATGTGATATTGATAAGCCATGGTATTGGCCCATGGTCTTGTGACAAATCCTATTCACAAGTTCATAATATCAATGACAAAGTGGGGGTGAATCTCCATGGTTAAGAATCTTATCATTTTGTTATAAAATGTTTTGATTGTGAAATATATTTTGTTTTTTTTTAGCATGTGGTATTGATAGGGCATGGTATTGGCCCATGGTATTGTAAAAATATCGATGGTAAAATGGGGGTGAATATCCATGGTTAAGAATATTGTCATATTGTCATAAAATATTCTGATTATGAAATAAGTTATGTTTTTTGGGCTGTAGTATTGATAATCCATAGTATTGTAACATAGCTTATTCACAATTCAATAACAAAATGACTTTTAAATATTTACACTCATCCTAGATCGATATTACTTTTAAATTTTTATTTACCACTTTTAACTTTAACTTTTTATTATGAATTGAGCCAACATTTAAATGTTTACACTCATCCCCTATATTTTTTTAATTTTTTATTATTTTTGAATTGGGTCCACATTTATAATTTACGCCACAAGGCGCCTACTCTTTGAAAACAACTCCCCTAGTTTCTACTATGTCCTTATTTTCCCCATTGGATCAAATGTTAGACAATTGAAATGTTTTAGATCATTAGACCCATTGCCTCCTTTATCTAACCTCTCATAACTAACTAAATAACTCACCAAACCCTATTAATTTCTCTTCCACTTTATGAAAGCCTATATTTATTAGAGGAAATGTTAACGACTTCCATGTTTTGGTAGTTTACACTATCTTCGAATTCTCCAATGTGCCAGATATAAAGTGATCTTGCATTATTAATCTCTCGTCGGTCAGGCTTTCCTCAGACAAGAGGAGAGAAAGTTCAACGTGGAAGGGGACGAAAGGGCTAAACCCTGGTCTTGAAACCAATATCTCCAATGTTCTACTACCTCATTCAACCGCAGAAAAGCTAAAATCAAGTCTTAGCATAAGACAGTGGTAGAAACTTGGCAAAGGTCAGTTAATATTTTCTTTTCTCTTTACTTTCTTGCTTTCAAGCATCAAAATAATCAAAGGTTAGTAAATATTTTCTTTCCTCTTTGATTAAATTGGCATCAATCCTTCATGTGGCTACTGATATATGGAGGGTTTCTCACTGAATTTAGATCGATTAAATTTGGATCACATGTGCGCACAATATTGAAGGTCTCAAGCAGTTTTAATCATCTGTCACAACTACATTTTTTTAAGAATCATGGTATATGATTGTCTCATACAGAGAATCAACTTTCTTCTTTATGGATTTTTACATTAATAAGCAACGCTGGGTTTATTGTTAATTACTCTTTTACTTTTTCTTCCAAATGACTGCTTTGTATATTCTGGTATTGTGTCATATCAATGTGTTGTATGTTCTGGTATTGTGTCATATCAATATGGTTGAATACGGATTAGGTGTAACAATAAATGTGTTCAGTGAGATTGCATTCTATGATGTCGTGGTGTAATTGACTGTAGCTACTGTAAATATGATGAGAGTAGTTGGGTTTATTGAATTTGGGTTTTTCCAATTCAAAGAGTAACGCTTCGTATTTTAAGAAAATATGCTGAAGGATTCATGTTATATGGTTAATTTAGATTTCATGATCTCCAAAAATAGTATGGTGAGTATTCTAAACTCTCAGAGTTGATTTGAGTAGGTATGGGAGAAAAAATGTTTTAGACGATAAAGAGTTACAGGTTCGATATTTCATTGAACTTGAATAATGTTTAAGGTACAGAATTACCAAGTGCATTGAGCTTGGATTAGATAATCGTTACACTAACTACTGTAATTTATATATATAAAATCAAAGTATATATCGTGAGACCTGTTCATGACTTCCCATTTCAGGGAACCTGCAATGGAAGTGATGTTAATCCATTTCTATTGAGAAATTATGTTGCCAGGAATGCAAGATATGCAACCTCAAAATCATCCCTTAAAAATGGTCATCTTGTTGTAATATTGATCTGTCATATCTTTAATGTGTTAACTATCGTGGAAAATTCATGTTGTTATCGATCAAGTTGTGGGGGCAGGCTTGCGTGGATGTAGAAGTAACTTCTAAGAAAATCGAACCTGTTTGCAAGTTCAGTTCTTGAAAATCAAATATTCCATTCATGTGATTGGAGATCATGTTTTTGCTACAGACATTTGGTTGAGAATCATACTTTTACTAAAAGATAGGTGATTTGGTAACTCGGTAATTCTTAGTATGGGCAAACATTTTCTCTTGCTTTCTTTATTTGATACAATGACTCTTCTGTTGATATTTCGTAGAAGGAATAGCTAGCCCAAGGCTTATTGTTTTAAAAAACATGTTCTTTCAAAAGCATGTTGGAGGTTCGATGGGAACTTTAAGTTTTTTATTTAATATAATTTGGTAATATTAATGGAATCTCACTAAATTAAGTTAAATATATTTTAAAATTAATTTAGTATTATTGTAATTATTCTATAAATTTAATAATTTAAATATACAAATCTAATAAATTTTAATTAGATTTCAAATAAAATTAATAAAAATATAAAATAAATTAAAATTTTAAAATATGATATAACAAGTTAGTAAATAAATATACATTTTCTAAATTTATAAATCTTTTCTCTTTTAAACAACTCCCTTAGTTCATGCAGGGCAATTTACTTCTTCCTTCAACGTCCACTTGAAATCTAAATCAACAAATATAATAAATTTATAGATATTATTGTCATATATAAAGAATAACCCCTTAAGTTCCATCATCTTAGACACTATAGCTAATTTGAAATATAATCTATGACTAATTTGAAATAGAAAATGTTTGAACATGAAAAAAATATGCTCCATGAGATAAGGGATAAGGGATGTAAAATAATTATCATTCTTAGAGAAAGAAACAAAGTATCTCACTTAACTTCCTACAATGATGTCTTTTGGGCTATGGGGAGATATAATGGATTTCATACAAAATAAGAGTTACATAATGAAAGACATGAATATCACATTACATCGATGCAAGTGAATACAAAACATAGTATATAACAAAATTCTCCATTATCATTTATTAAATGAAGTTGTTAATTCTCTTGAAACTTATACATTCACAAATAGAATTCTTACATACTTTGGTTCTATCCTATTGATTATCATAAATGGTAAGAAAAAAAATTATATTGAGATCAATATCCACGTGATTTGATACTTGGATCATTCATATATGTACAACTGTTGTTGAAATTTTTTCTTGTAAATAAGAATATCTATTCTTTGATCTAATGAGATCATAAAAGTTTTATTGTAGATATGAACATATATTATTTGATATGATGAGATCAAAGACACATAGGATGATAGGTTACTACACAAAATCCCTCTAGATCTATTGTAATCAATATAATTCCTTACTACATACCCTTTTCTTGAAGGTTGTTCTCATGCTATAGTACATATAATTGAATACAACATATGGCGGAGGGAAAAATCATGTAGATCCATATTAATATCAAGAGAATATCATTACAACAACCATATTATACCTTGAGCCTTTGTTGAAGATCATCCTTGTTCCTTTCCCCTTAATAGGTAGGAATCTATTGCAACAAAATATCCACTCTTCAATTTTAGGTCTGCCTATCTTCCAATTTGACATATTATTGAAGGAATTTACAAGAGATTGGAGTAGGCTTGACGACATGTGAATTAGGTGGATATAGGTCATGGATAACGATATGTTCCATGCCATGATGGCATGTGAACCAAGAAATTACAATTCATAGATATTTTCCATGCTCATTCAAACTCAATTATCAACTTTCCCCAATTCAATATGAGTCTTTCTTCAATTATGAGTTTTTATAAGTATGAATAAAATATATTTATTTCATATGAAATTGTGACAAAATAATTACCCCCTTCTGAAATAATTGTGAGAAAATAATCAATTATATATTTTTAGCCTCATATCATTTAGTAAATTCCTTGCAAGGCCTATGGTCGAAAATATAATTAGGTTATAAAAGGAATTGATGGCTAAAATAGATTAAGAAATTCATGGTGAGTAGAGTGGAATATGTAAACATATGTTGGATCAAATACCTAGAAGTACCTACAACTATTTTTCAACCAATTAGATATATAAATCGTCCCTAAGGTAGGAATACCCATTCTTAGTAAAAGAGAGAAAAAAAAAATGTCCACTAGCAAAATGTGTTGTACATCCATGTAATAATATGGAATATCTTGGCCATTAGAAAGTACATGGGGGATCCATCTCATCAAAGATATCACAGTGACGAGAAGATATAATGTGGATCTATGTCATAATATCTAGCACCAATGAGAGTGCCAATGTATTCTTTGAGGTTATCATATAGCAGTGATATACCCCATCGCAACTTGGGAGAGGTAGAAAAAATGAGTGATATCCTCCTAGGTCCAATGCCTTTAATCCAAACCTATCAATCCTATGATTCTATAGTATATGAATCTTGGAGCCAATATCAAGCATAAAAGAAGCTAATTGAGTAACATTTAATGAGGAAAACCATTAATGCACATAATGGGACACCTAGTATAATCTATTATGTGTGAATAAATGAGATGAATTTGAACACTCCTAAAATCAAGTGATTAGGTACCAATGAGTTAAACTGATTATTGATGGTTAGGATAAATGATTATGAGATTTCTTATTGTACATGGCTTCATTAATACATATATTAATTTTTACACTAGACAATTACTCCATGGAGTTAAGTGCATCTTCATATGACAAAAAATGGTGTTTTGACATGGATGCCTTGCCTGCAAGGAATGTGGCTTACCTCAAGTTGTGGCACTCTCCTATGAAATATATATCTTTAGGTACCACTATCATTTCTTAAATATATTTGGTTTTTGTGTAGCCACAAGTTACCTGCATTTATACATTTCATCTTTCCCATTGTTCATAACTTTATAATTTGTGCACAAACTACATGCAAAATTGATCTCATCGATTTCAAGGAAATATTCAATTTCTTCTTGGTGATCTGAAATAGGTGGTTGAATTTTTTTTCTATGCAAGCACCTTCTATTCCATTTAAATAATCTAAGGATCGTGCTCATATATCTTTTTGTGCAATTGAATCCTTTTATCAAGTTTATGTGTTTTTTTCATGCTTTATGTGCGAGAAATTATCAATTGTTTTTAGCTGATTAAACGTATGAAAAAAAAACATAAATTTCAGAGAAATAACTAGCAACACATAACAAAAAAATAATAAAGGAGTTCACCCCCAACACTTAGGCTATGTCTCCTTGAGCCTCCATCAATGGACTAGGCTCTCTGGGATTAAGATGGTCAAATTATTTTAAAAATTTCTTCTCGACTCCATTGGTTTTATAGATTCTACCAATGGGCTCAAAATACAAAAATACCCTTATATTGACTGTTCAATCATCCAAAATGAACCATGGCTCCCTTGGGCATGACCTCTTCTATTGGTGGCCTTGATGCTTCCCTGAGCTATCTTGTGGAAAAACACCCTTAGAAGTCCTCATATGCTCCTGAAACCTATCTGATTGTTTCTAGAAAATTTCAAACATAGAAAATACATTGTTCATTCACTCAGAATGACTATTGGCTCCCCTGGCTATGCCTCCAACACCTGGTGGCTCTAGGTGCCATGAAAATTATCTATGCTAAAATCGCACTTAGAAGTCTCCAAATGCCTCTGAAACATGCACCATTGGCTTGAGAATGTCCAAGATAGTCAAAAATGACTATTCATTTGCTGAAATTGGACTCTGGATGCTCTGGCAATGCCCCCAACACCTGATGGCCCTAGCCTTCAAAAATTTTCAAACGCACAAAAACACCTGAAGATGGCCTTTTCTGCCTCTGCAACCTGCTCCATTGAGTCCCTAGCATGCCAAAACGCTAATAATGACTTTTACTGAGCTCAATTTGGTCGAATATTGAGTGAGTTATGACCAAAACCAATTTGCCCCAATTTCTCCTCTAAAAATGGAAGAGCTGCCAGTTAATTTTCTAAAATTGGAAATACTGCCAAAATTGGCGTGCCTCCAAAAAACCTGCCAGCTTAATCTTCGGCCTAATTAGTGCTAAGCGCCCTTATGGGCGAATAAGCATGGTTTATTGATAAGTGCATTTTAGGCACTAATGATGGTTTATCATGGGTTAACCATGTTTAACTGTCAATTAATATGCATTTAATAATCCATCGGTTTAACTGCCGTAGCACTTGGTTGCGCTTTTGGTCACATGGGGAGGGGGTTGGCCCCCTCCAACCCCCAAATGGTCAGCAGCTTTAATTTAAATCTATGCGGAGTTCCATACGAGTAAGAACTACTCGATATAAGAGATGGTTGAATGTGTGATTTACAGGGCAGAGGCCAAGGGTTGGAGCCCCGACTCCGCCTTAAAATTTTGGTCGACGACATATATAGTAACTCCTCCGTTAACTTGTAAATGCCTCCATATTTATACCTCCTCCAGGTTGGTTATAGGGGTCTTCTAAACTTGGTTGAACTCCGCCATAGTGGGTTTAAAAAATATTATAATATATATATATATATATATATATATACATATATATATATACATATATGAAACACACACACACATATATATATATATATAATTCCACCATATTGATTACTGTTCAAAACAATAATTCAACCATGATATAGCTAATTTCCAACCTTAATGTAATTTTTCATTTGACCCCAGGGATACGAGATGGCCCACCAGAGAGGACACGTGGCACCCTCTGGTTGGGTTATACTCCAACCCTTAAAAAAAAATTCAAATTCCAACTTAGGAAGAATTGAAGGTCATTGGGAAATTTTTCTCTTCACTTAACCCATGGCGAATCTGAAGATGACACTTGTCACAGTGTCACTGGCTAGAATATGGAGAATATTCCTGCATTGCTGACTGTACCTGTCCTGCTCATTTATTTGCCTGTTTTGGAAAATGAACAATAGATGATAACTCAGTCATACGAACTTGGATTTTGATGAAACAAGTTACGCCAGAATCCTGGCAACGAACTCGATTCGATAGTTCAGGTTCGAAGAAATTTCTAGCACTTTGAATTTTTAGCTAATTTTAGGCCCTGATCCAAATTCTGATCACACCTTCCAACTAACGGGCTTTTGGACCCACAAAAGATGATAATTATCGTCTTGAGCTTCAACACTCTTCTTCTTTCAAGTTATATCAACTGATTTTACTTGACAAGTCTTATTGACAATTATCTTGACATGCCTTGCATCGCAACTGGTTATATCTCTCAACCATGCTCTCTAGCTATTACCGAACCATTTCAACATTGCTGACTGCTGTTGACTGATACATATTAAACAGTACCAAATCAATCTCTATGTGCTTGGAAAATTGTTAGACTTCCCACTAAGAATGAAGTCTGTCCTACAAAAAAATGCATACAAGCTTCTTCTTGGAAATCCTCTTATCCAAATTAATCTTGCAATGTGAGTGAACTTTTGGCTTCAACACAAAAGATCAAATTTTTCTGCACTGGCTGCATAACACTTTGCATCTCTTCCACTTCCCACTAAATGGACCTCAAATTTCTTGCAACATCTTGTCACAAGAACACACAATCAATCTTGAAAATAAAACATTATGCAAGAATTGAAATGACGACCACCTCGTTTTTGCTCCTTCAAAGAAATGACTGTCATTGTAATATTTCTAATTAGCCCAGGCTAATAGGAATATTCAATTTTGTTTTTTTTTCATGCTTATGAATAAAATTTTAAAGGAGGACCAATAATAACTCCTAAACATCAAAATAAATTGATGCTCAATGTAAAACAAGCTAAATCTGAGCTACTTTCATAAACACACTTAAGTGTGAACGAGGCTGGGCCAATTGACTGGGTCAACAGGACCAAATCCACAATGTTGTCTACATGCAATGTATCTCCTAAAGGCACAGTGCAGTTCATGTTGGAGGTCACTCATGTGAATGAGGCTAAATCATCAAGGTGGTTTAGGGTTTGACAAGATTTCCAAATTATAAAAGGAGGAGGATGACACCAAGGAGAGGGTTGATTATTGGATATTTCTCAAGGTGCTGTATGTTTAGACATTCCTTATTCTCTAGTTGTTTAGCTGAGAATAGTGTTGTTTAGCACTTGGGTGTTCTTGGTCTGGAATCCCACCTCCTTCCTTGAGAAGCTCTTGGAGGAGACTTGTTCTAACTTGTCCACTATCAGGCTTTGGGCCAAGCTTCATCTTCCAACCACAATTCAGATCTTGTTGAGGGTTTGATTGTTCTTGCAAGCTGTAACAACGGAAGCTATATCTATTCAGATCTAGGAAAATCTAATGCCTCTTCTCAGTGAGTGTGTCTTTTCACCTCCTAGAAGAGTGTATTGGATCATTAGAGCTGCACTTTCAAATCTAGGCATCAGACCTATTTAGTACTGAAGCTAACATCGCAGTTTCTCTCCCATAACTGCATTATCTGCAAGAGGGAAGTTGCAGGGTGTTTGAGCAATGTTTTGGAGGAGTGATCTCTGGTGTTAAGGGGCTCTCCTTGCACTGTGGTGATCCATGGATTGGCCATCCAATCCATGTTCATTTCAGATCTGATTTACATATGATTCTATTTACTGCAAAATTCCTGAATATTACCACAGGACTGCAACTTAGATCTCAGATCTGCTCACTATTGTTCATGATTTGATCAGATCCCCAAGGGGAGTGTATTAAGGAACCCATCCAGTACACAGATCTGTATGTAGAAATTTGAATAACTAATATATTATTCACCAAGATTCTCCTGATCACACACTATTTTAGTTTCATGCACAATACATAATCTGTTCTACCATTGATCATTACATGCGGAAATAAAATCAATTGCATGCGCACATTAAAACCATAAACAATCACAAATATGAACATAGTATTTCATGGGAAATCTTAACGCTAAAAACCCCAACTATCTGTATATTATATGTCATAGAGATCATGTAACAATCATTGTACAAAGCTCCTCACAAGCTCTCAGCACAACCTCCAATTGCTACACACTAATCAAGCTAGATCTAGCAAAACACATGCTCCAATATTTGCCACCTGATAGCCAACCTCTATTGCGTAATCAATGATGTAGGATGGCTCATTAAATAACTTGAACCACCTGGCTTGTACTGCGCAATCCTCATGGGCTCCTCCAATCACTGGTTGTTGCAAATATGCAACAGTATAGTCACTTGATAGTTAACTTTGCTCTTTCACCTATCTGCACTGGTCTCCTCTCCATTGAAGCCTGTCCATGCACTTGAAGTTAAGCGATGCTAACATTATTTAGTTGATTAATGAGTTTATAGTTAGTGAATTAATTAATAATTAATTCACACCACTCATCACTAGTGTATTTATCAGTTAGACTAAATACAACTATTTCAACTAAGTTAAACCGAACACAACTCCATCAACTGTCTCATCAACTCCACCAAACTCTGCCACATGAGTTCTAACTGAAGTCAACCATGCAATAGCTCAACTAAGCCCTAGGAATAGCGTAATTCCTTCTGTCAGCTACATGTGCCACATCCGTAGCTCGAACTGAAGTGCTCCAAGAGGATAAGATAATGTTTATAGTCCAAATATTATTAAGAGCTAATAATATTCGACTGATCTATTTTTAGACTGGCAGTCTAAAAATAGACTCCGCCCAGTATGTCTAAAAATAGAAGTCCATCTATTTTCTCTGACTTGACCAACCATCCACAAATAGCATCCTGCAACTCATAGACCATGATCCATATGTCTAAAAATAGACATAGTCTAAAAATAGACTTTGCGCCAAAAATAGCCTGCGAGCCCACTTAGTGAAGGCGACTTCTTTCCACTAAGCTCATCATCTTGTTGCAATCTCAACACACCCTCTCAAAAAGATAAGGATTATCTGCAACCCCTATCCTGCCTCTGTGATATCAATGTGTTTAGATCTATCATGAAATACTGGATTAACCGAGAGTTTAATTCAACTCTAATTATCACAATAAATCACAGTAGGATCTAAGTGTGAATCGAACAACCCAACTAGGATATTCCTCATCCATGGCTCGCATGTAGCGAACTCACCACTTTTGTCTGTGGCCTCTCTTTTGGGCGGTGCCTGAGATCTGCTTCCTCTTGTACCAAGAAACTACGCCGGCCTTGGAAATGCGAAATCCCTCCCAGGATATGCTCTTTCCGTCGTTGGGCTCACCTTAATCTGCATCCATGAAACCCTGGCCACCTCATCGGCCCATGCATGCCATGATCCATATCCCGATGTGCCTCTGAGATACCTCAATACATGCTTCCCCGCCTTCCAAAAGAGCTTGGTAGGCTTAACCATAGCTTGTGAAAGTTGGTTAACAGCATAGCATATGTCGGGTCGTGTATTGACCAGATACATAAGCGACCCCACCAGTTGTCGATAAACAGTGGTATCCACTACCTCCATTGAAGTAGCATCCTCCTTCCTCCATCCACTAGGAAGAGGAGTATCAACAACATCAGCCATATTGAACTCCTCAGTATCTCAAGACACTGCCTGCACAGTATAAATAGTCCACCACTACGTGCAGCAAATTTCCAATCCCATGAAATAATGAAGGAGGCCCAAGTCCTTCATCTCAAACTCCTTTGAAAGATTTTCCTTGCATGAGTGTATCAACAGTTCATCACTCGTTAGTATTAAATCATCTACATAAAGCACAATGATCAAAAGCTTACCCTCCACCACAATCTGGTATAGGTTAGGATCTGCCTCACTCTTGGCAAAACCAAGTTTGGTGAAATAACTGTCTATCAGTGTGTGCCAAGAACGAGGTGCTTGTTTCAACCCATACAACGCTATTTTTAGCTTGCACACATGTGACTCGCTGTTGAAGATTTTGAATCCTTCAGGCTGATCAATGTACACCTCGTCCCTCCAATGACTACGGTGAGGAACGCATTATTCACATCCATCGATGGATGTTCCCACCCCATACAACGGCGAGAGAGGAAGAATCGTACGCGCTGGAAGAATACCTTTGTGACGGTGCAGGTCTCCTCATGTCCCGATCCCCTCAGTACGCGAAAAGCCTCGGGCAACAAATCTTGCCTTGTACTTCTCCACACTCCCGTCAGCTACCTACTTCACTTTGTAGATCCATCTCGAACCCACCACTGATTTCCCTTCCGGCCTTGGGACAATCTCCCATGCACTGTTTCTGACAATCGAATCATACTCTTCCACCATGGCATCTACCCATGCGGGGTCCTCCACAGCTTCCCCGAAAGAGGATGGCTCTGTCACGACACATTTTCTCACAAGAGCCATGTATCCAGTGTACCGGTCCGGTGATTGTCTCTGTCTGCGCTGTGCTGTAGGTGGTCCTACAACCTTCTCTGCATCTTGAGTCAGTCGCTCAGCTTCTTAGTGCGCTTACGCCGCTGATGGTTGGCGGCCACGCAGGTGGTCTCTTCCCTCCATGAACTTCCTCTTGTGGCTGATCCACATCCTGAAGCTCATCCTTAGGAACTAATAGCTCCTCATATGCATGCAAGTGTGGCTCCCTCTCAAGCGAACACTGCATGGCTTTCTCCTGCTGAAATTTGATATCCCATCGCACAACAGTCTTGCGACTGTCTGGAAAATATACATGATAGTTGTGGGGCGTATCAGTGTACCCCACAAATATCCCAACCTCTGCGGTTGGATCCAGCTTCTTCCTGGCATCCTTCGTCACATGCATGTAGACAGGTGAACCAAAAATCCTCGAATGGGAAATATCAGGCCTCTTGCCAGAAAACGCCTCCTCCGGTGTACTCATGCCAAGTATCTTGTGAGGACAACGGTTCTGCACATACACTGCAGTATTGCATGCCTCAACCCACAAGTGAAGGGGTAGGCCCTGATCATGCAACATCGCCCGTGCAACACCCACGATCGTTCTGTTCTTCCGCTCAACAACCCCATTCTGCTGTGGGTTATGGGGTGTGTATATGAGCTCTCTTAATTCATACAACATTGCATAAATTCCTTGAATTCGGCGAGAGATGAATTCACCGCCATTGTCTCTCTGAGAGCCTTCCTGCTTCCCGATTCTTTCTCAACCGGTTCCTTGAACTCACGCCTTGAACTCACGAACTTTGAGTATGTCTCGCTCTTCTTCTGCATGAATAATATCCAGCACTTACGAGAAAATTCATCAACAAATATCACATAATACCTGTGCTTTGTTGTCGAAGCTACTGAGAAAGGTACACACACGTCTGTGTGAATTATCTCAAGGATCGTCGTGGCGCGACTATCCTTCTCATGAAAGGTGGCTTTCACAATTTTTCCCAAAGTACATCCCTTGCACTGATCTGACTGCACAAGTGTACCCTTGGGAAGCCCGGTAGAAATCTGCTGCAAAATTTTCAAAGCTCCATGGTGAAGGTGGCCCAATCTCTGGTGCCACAACTTGCCATCATCCCGACTCACCACTCCTTCTGCCTTGCCTGCCATTGTTGCGCAGCCATCTACCTATAATTGATAAAGGTTCTTAACTCGAACCCCTATCCTCCGAGTCTCACCAGTTGCCTTACTACGCAGGAAAGCCTTTCCTTCACTAAAGACAACATCATATCCATTTTCTTCTAATATCGCCACAGAGATAAGATTCTTCTTTAATCCTGGAACATGCATCACTTCCTTCAATACAAAGGGTTTACCAGACTCCCTCTCAAAGGAAATGGTACCGATATCGGTCGCACTGTATCTACCATCATCGCCCATCTCGATGTGCACTCCAAGATATTTCTCATCTAGATCAGTAAACAAATATCAATATCCTCTCATGTGAAAAGATGCACCATTGTCATGAAACCACACTGAACCCATCACACTTGAGACCAAGCATGCGATCAATGAAAAATCCAGCTCAAACTATGAGGCTAAGGCCTCTCGAGCTATAGATCCAGCAGCCTACTTATTTCTCTTCTTCTGTGGACAACTAGTGGTGTAATGTCCATGTTGGTGATAGTGAAAACACTTCACCTTAGACATGTCCTACTTCTTGCCTTTCGTACCGGATTGAGAAGCATGCTTCTTGCTCTTCCCCTTCTTTGATTTGGCAGCCAAATCACAATTTTCTTCATCAGAGTTCTTTGATGAAGATTTGTCCCTGGTACTTCACCTTATCTCCTCTTACACAAGATCCAACCAAAGTCGCTCCCATCCTGGCAATTTCTCCCGACCATTGAAAGAGTCCTGATAGGAATGGAAACTCTTCAAAAGCCCAAGGAGAGCCAAGCTCACCAAGTCCTCGTCATAAACAGTAACCCCCACACTTCCCAGCTCATCCCTAGATTGGATGAACTTCGTGAGGTACTTGGGCATACTGTCCCCTTTCTCCATTTTTATGTTTCTGAGTTTATCCTTGAGCGCCAACTTCCTCTGGTCGCTCTTTCTTTGAAATAAATCTGTCAAAGTTTTCCACATCAAGAATGGAGAAGCCTTACCATGAAGGCTGGACACTATGTGATCCTTCACACCTTCCAACTGAATTCTTTGACACTTTTCTGTCTTCTTTTGCCATGTGTCAAGTACGGCAGCATCACTAGAAGAAGGTTTTGGAATTTCTGCATCTATGAACTCCTTCAACCCATTGTCATCCAACACCGCCTCCATCCTGTCCTTCCATGCAATATAATTTGAGCTGCCCTCAAGGGCATACTCCAATCGCAATCCGTTGAAATACATCTCAACTTCAACACCAAGAAAACACTACTGCAAATTTGAAGTCCACCAGCTCAAAACTCAACCGCTTCAATGTTTTGCAATTGCTCCAATGATCAATATCACTCCGATACCATGTATAAATTTGAATAACTGATATATTATTCACTAAGATTCTCCTGATCACACACTATTTTAGCTTCATGCACAATACAGAATATCTTCTACCATTGATCATTACATGCGGAAATAAAATCAATTGCATGCACACATTAAAACCATAAACAATCACACATATGAACACAATATTTCATGGGAAATATTAAAGCTGAAAACCCCCAACTATCTATATATTATATGTCATAGAGATCATGTAAAAATCATTGTACAAAGCTCCTCACAAGCTCTCAGCACAACCTCCAATTGCTACACACTAATCAAGCTAGATCTAGCAAAACACATGCTCCAATCTCTGCCACCTGATAGCCAACCTCTATTGCGTAATCAATGTTGTAGGATGGCTCATTAAATAACATAAACCACCTGGCTTGTACTGCGCAATCCTCATGGGCTTCTCCAATCACTGGTACTTGCAAATATGCAACAGTATAGTCACAACTGATAGTTAACCTGCTCTTTCACCTATCTTTGCACTGGTCTCCACTAAAACTGTCCATGCACTGAAGTTAACTGATGTATTCTTTAGTTGATTAATGAGTTTATAATCAGTGAATTAATTAATAATTAATTCACACCACTCTTCACTAGTGTATTAATCGGTTAGACTAAATACAACTAGTTCAACTATGTTTAGATTAGTTAAACTGAACACAACTCCATTAACTCCTCAATCAACTCCACCAAACTCTCTCACATGAGTTCTAACTGAAGTCTCCATGCAATAGCTCCACTTAACCCCTAGGAATAACGTAATTCCCTATGTCAGCTCATGTGCCACATCTGTGCACTTAACTGAAGTGCTCCAAGAGAATAAGATAATGTTTATAGTCCAAATATTATTAAGTGCTAATAATATTCGACATATCTATTTTTAGACTGGCAATCTAAAAATAGATTCCGCCCAGTATGTCTAAAAATAGAAGTCCATCTATTTTTCCCGACTTGACCAACCATCAACAAATAGCATCCTGCAACTCATAGAACATGATCCATATGTCTAAAAATAGACATAGTCTAAAAATAGACTTTGCACCAAAAATAGCTTGCGGACCCACTTAGTGAAGGCAACTTCTTTCCACTAAGCTCATCATCTTGTTGCAATCTCAACACTGTATTAGATCTATAATTTTGTGTAAAAATCTGCTCTAGATATGATGTTAATATATACCAGATATAACATCAATAAAATAATGTTGTTAGGCTTTGCAGTCCCATTTTATTGTTGCAGCACCTCAATCTTGAGGGTTTCTTCATGTAATTCTTCTGTTTATCCATTGTACATTGTATGAACCATGATATAGATATGATTTAATGAATTCCATACTATATTTCATCCATCGCCTTCAGAAAATCACACTGCCTGTGCTTCAGTAATTTCTGCAATAATTAAGTCATGGGGATTGGGCATTTTTAAGCCATACCGGGAGTGGGAGACCTGTTTAACATAGCTAGAGTCATTTGTTTTTGCTAAAATTTGGTATTTGAGTCCCACATGACCTAATATATGAGATCCGACTGTCACTTGCCCTTATTTTTACGCTCATCTCTGAAATTAACCTTTTTAGGGCATAAATTGTTGATTTTCCCCAACTTTTGGCTCATAAAATGAAGTACAGTTTGCTGTTGTAGCTTGTATTGATCACTATGTGTTTTTAACCTATCCTATGATTTTATTTGACACTACATATCCATTAATATGTTTATACATTGTTGTAGTCCCTCATTGGGCATTTATCAAGCCATACCAGGTGTGGGAGGCTTGTTTGCCCCACCTAGAAGGATTTGTTTTTGATATCCTCTTGGATTTAGGACTTAGAGACTCAGATCTAAGGGATCCAAGTGCTGGTTTCAAATCATGTAGCAACCATTCCTGGAAAATGCGTTTTCCAGTCATGCTTTGCTGACAGTTCCCATTTTGGGATATTACAGTGGTATCAAAGCATGATCTCTGGCTTAGCATGTTAGATCTAGCCATCAGAAGAATAAAGAATAATACTAAAGAAATATTACACAGAGGACAAATATAAGAGTTTTCCTAACACTCTCTCTCAAACCATGCATGAATTGAAGGAAGAAATCAGGGGAATGAGGAGGGGAAGACATGCAAATCCCTCAAGGAGTTCTTCTCATGAAGAAAGCCCCAGTACTTCTTATGCTGTGTGTGAGCATTAAGCCACACAATCTTATCTACAATGTTGTGACATGCCTACTTTCTTGTTGAGAGAAAGAGGAGAAGGAGGAATGACGGAAGAGGATATCTCCCTGCTTCTTTTCCAAACCTTGGAAGGCATTAAAGAAGATCTCAAGGAGATGGAAGGGTAGGAGTGTAAAATATTTCTGGAAGGGTTTGAAACAAGCCCTAACTATTCTCATGGTGGGTGTGAGCATTCAGCGACACATGCAGATCCACAACGCAATCTCTTGCCCATATTTGCGACAAGGAGGATGGAGGAAGAAGATCCATCACCACATGGAGGTGAAAGGGGAGCCATTGCTTCTACTAGAGGAGCCCTTGAATCTTTACAAGGAGTTCCAAATGATTCAACATGTGGGAACCAAAAAACAATTCCAGAGCAACATTCAATAGCATTGGTGGATTGTGAGATGGAAGGAGAGGAAGAGAAGAAGGATCAACATCAAGGGATGATGAGCATTCACCCTTATATATTTCAAAAGAATTCTACACAAAGGAAGGACATTGCATTGTGTAGAGAAGAGAGGGAAGAATCAGTCCACTCATACATGCAGTCCACTTCATATTTTGATGTCTCACTACATGGAGGCATTCCACCTGGGAGGCCACTAGATCTAGAATTGGTGAGAGACATCTTGCCTCTTGGCTCACCATTCTTGGATTCCAGGGAGGTGAGGAGTTTGGAGGATGACTTTGGCATGAGGGATGTCAAAGTAGAAGGCAGTAGCATGAGGAAAGTTTCATATGCTAGATCACCAACGCTGTCTCTTAGGAGGATTGATCCCTATTGGAGGTCTCAACTTTTGGTAGAGTACTCCAAGGATCTTGGTGCATGCATGATTCTTGATGACCCGGATGGAGATGATAGATACATAGTGGATGATGTAGTCATCTATTCCTATGGCAGGATCTTCTTGAATAGATCTTCTAGTCTCAAGGAGAAGCTGCTACATGCAGCACATGAGGACTTCTCTTCTATGCACTTTGATGCATATTTCTAGTTGGTGGAGGAGTTCACTTGGGAGGGCATCCAACATGACATATTTCATCATATGGAGAGATGCATATCCCAGATGGTAATGCAAAGGAGGTCACAGCTACTTCCCTATGCATTGGAGGTGAGGGAGAAATTCCAATTGAGCCATTTCAGCTCAAGATCTCAAGTGCATGATGGAGGAGGTATACTTTCACATTTTGTATTGTACTTCTTTTCATTGTTTGAGCAGCATGATGTATCAAGAAGAGTTGTTCCTTATTGCATATTGTATAATAATGCACTTGCAGCCTTTTGTAGCATTGATATTGGCTATCTCATTGGTGGTTTGTGGGGGAAGCCACATGATTTTTGGTGTGCACCATTGACACCACTTGGTACTTTCATGATGCTATCTTGTAAAATTATTGTGGCAGCAAACAAGTGGCTGGAAAGGCACTTGTTATTGCTTGATTTGATGTAGGCAAGGGATGCACTGTGCTGGTTCCATGTGTGGAACTATGATCCGCTTTCTGGTTGTCATATGGCAGCTTGTTCTCATTTGTTTTTGCTTCCATGTATTGCTGATATTTCTATGTTCATGGGAGGCCTTGTTTGGAGAGTGGGATATGAGATGGAGATGCCCATTGGGAGTACGATTCTCCCTACTATTCATGTTTTATGTTTCAGGAGGAGTAATGGGAAAACCATGATTGTCACATCACAACTCTTTTCTTCATATGGAGTAAGCCATTTGAAGAACTTGAGTGCTTGGAGGAGGCACTTCATGGTTGAAATGTTTGATGGGGTAGCTTGGGCCATTCTTGGAAGCCATATAATTTAAGCCCAAGGGCATAAATAACCCCATACTTACCATAAATGGTGAAAGAAACAATTTGGATCGGAAAATCTAAACTCTCCATTCAACCCCAACACATTGCATAGATCCGGGGTTGAATTTTTCTTTGATGAGCTACTTAGAATGGCTCATTTCATTTGGATGATTGCATGGGTGAGGGAGTCACTCATTGGGAACAGAACTTCCCATGTTTTCATCACTCCTACCTTGAGGAGGCCATTGAGCAACAAGAAGATCACCACTTGTACCTTCCATTTTCTCATGATGTACACTCTGTTATCTTACACTTGGAGGGAATCATTGGAGGAAAAATCCATTGCCTATCATTTTCAGCCATGGTGGGATCCATTGATGAGGCCACAAGAAGAGGAAGGGAGAAATTTTTCTCTACCTTGCAGTTGCTTGAGGACAAGCAACATTTTGAAGGGGGAGGATTGTAATATTCCTAATTAGCCCAAGCTAATAGGAATATTCAATTTTTTTTTGTTTTTCATACTTATGAATAAAATTGTAAAGGAGGACCAATAATAACTCCTAAACATCAAAATAAATCGATGCTCAATGTGAAACAAGCTAAATCTAAGCTACTTTCATAAACACACTTAAGTGTGAATGAGGCTGGGCCAATTGACTGGGTCAATAGGACCAAATCCACAGTGTTTTCTACATGCAATGTATCTCCTAAAGGCACATCGCAGTTCATGTTGGAGGTCACTCATGTAAATGAGGCTAAATCATCAAGGTGGTTTAGGGTTTGACAAGATTTCCAAATTATAAAAGGAGGAGGAGGACACCAAGGAGAGGGTTGATTATTGGATATTTCTCAAGGTGTTGTCTGTTTATACATTCCTTATTCCCTGGCTGTTTAGCTGAGAATAGTGTTGTTTAGCACTTGGGTGTTCTAGGTCGGGAATCCCACCTCCTTCCTTGAGCATCTCTTGGAGGAAACTTGTTCTATCTTTTCCACTATCAGGCTTTGGGCCAAGATTCATCTTCCAAACACAATTCAAATCCTATTGAGGGTTTTATTTTTTTTTCAAGCTGCAGTAGTGGAAGCTAGATCTATTCAGATCTAGGAAAATCTAGTGCCTCTTCTCAGTGAGTGTGTCTTTTAACCTCCTGTAAGAGTGTATTGGATCATTAGAGCTGCACTTTCAGATCTAGGCATTAGGCCTATTCAGTACTGAAGCTAACAGTGTAGTTTCTCTCCCATAACTACGTTATCTGTAAGAGGGAAGTTGCAGGGTGTTTGAACAACGTTTTGTAGGAGTGATCTCTGTTGTTAAGGGGCTCTCCTTACACTGTGGTGATCCATGGATTGGCCATCCAATCCATGTTAATTTCAGATATGATTTGCATCTAGTTATATTTACTGCAGAATTCCTAAATATTAGTACAAGACTGCAACTTAGATCTCAGATCTACTCACTGTTGTTCATGATTTTCTCAGATCCCCAAGGGGAGTGTATTAAGGTGCCCATCTAGTACACGAACCTGTATTGGATCTATCCTTTTGTGTAAAGATCTACTCTAGATCTGATGTGTAATATATACCAGCTATAGCATCAATAAAATAATGCTGTCAGGCTTTGCAGTCCCATTTTGTTGTTGCAGCACCTTAATCTTGAGGGTTTCTTCATGTAATTCTTATGTTGATCTATTGTAACCATGCTATAGATCTGATTTAATTATTTCCATACCATATTTCATCCATCACCTTCAGAAAATCACGTTTCCTGTGCTTTAGTAATTTCTGCAGTAATTAAGTCATGGGGATTGGGCATTTTTAAGCCATATCGGGAGTGGGAGACCTGTTTAACATAGCTAGATTCATTTTTTTTGCTAAAATTTGGTATGTGAGTCCCACATGACCTAAGCTACGAGATCCCACCGTCACTTTCCCTTATTTTTACGCTCATATCTGAAATTAACCTTTTTAGGGCATAAATTGCTGCTTTTCCCCAACTTTTGGCTCATAAAATGAAGTACAGTTTTCTATTTTAGCTTGGATTTATGGCTATGTGTTTTTAACCTATCCTATGAGTTTATTTGATGCTACATATCCATTACTGTGTTTATACATTGCTGCAGTCCCTCATTGGGCATTTATCAAGCCATACTAGGTGTGGGAGGCCTGTTTGCCCCACCTAGAAGGATTTGTTTTTGATATCCTCTTGGATTTAGGACTTAGATACTCAGATATAAGGGATCCAAGTGTTGGTTTCAAATCCTGTAGCATCCATTCCTGGAAAATGCGTTTTCCAGTCATGCCTTGCTGACAGTTCCCATTTTGGGATATTATAATCACCCCCTGTAACATCAAGTACATCGATATCTTCTTGCACTTTTGTGTATCAAATATTTACCCACAATCGAAAAAAACCATCGACTCTATCATAAGTCGATCAACATAATCGACAAACATAGTCGACAAAAAGCATGTGACATCAACAACACAAGTTGACATGAAATGTGCAACACAATCAGCATAAATCAATATGAAATGTGTATGACACAGTCAAAACCAGTTGATAAACGTATGTATAGCACAATCGACACAAGTCGACATTCCAAGATACATATTGACAACACTCATGCATGTATCTATTTACAATGAACTTATCACAAGTTATCTATTTACACATACAAAATCTCATGCATATGTACAGTTTTAAACTCTCTCTTTCAAGTACAAACAAGTACATAAACCCAAAACATGTGAGTGATCATAAGAGCTTAATTGAATGATAAATTGCTACAACATAAATGAGTAACATACCCATCTTTTATACCATCTTGGCGAAAATTTTGCAACAAAAAGAAATGACTTCAACTGAAAAACATTCACATACAATCTTGCATCATACAAGTAAAGAGGCAAACCTTATCAATGGTGCCTATTTGGAGAGAAATCAGGTACGAGCTTTGGATGTAAAATCCAACACCTTTCTTCTTTGTGTCCTCTTTTGCGACAGTAGGTACATGATACCCAATCATCATTGTCATCAGAAGACCATTCCTCTGGTGCAACATACTCCAAGCCTTCATGCTTAGGCCTTTCTTTTACCTCTATTGGGTTCTTGATACCTTGTTTATTTGCACCAAGACCCAAGCCTTCTTGGTATCCCATCTTGGTTAAGATTTTGGACCCAATACCTTTTCTATATCTTTCAAAGGCTGCAAAAGAATTTGTATCAGTATGTGCATACAAGTAAGGAGCATAGGCATGCTCAACCTTTGGCTCATCTTTGGATTGAGACACAGAAATGGCCTCAAACTCCTTTCGGATTCTCAAGGTGTCCTCTTGAGCTCTTGTGTCTTCTTCATCTTACTCCTCAACATAAAACGCTAATTGAACTTCTCCCACATCATGTGGACAGAAAGCACAAATGTCTTCATCTTCCATCCTGGAAGTACTTTCTACATCAACATAATGCCTCAAATTTGTAGAAAAAAATGAAGTTGTTGGTGAAGATGGTGGTGAAACACCATTCCTTTGATCTTCCCCCCTTGAGAGACTTATAGGATTTTATCCTTGAAGTATGCTCTTTGAAGTCTCAACATTTTCCAAAGATGAAACTTGAGGTGGGGCTAGTAGCAACCCTAGCCTCTTTCTCTTTATTCTTAGTTGGGAAGTCATACCAACAAGCTCTCCTTCTCCTCTTCTGAGCTTTAATCTGTTAAAAATTTTCCTCTTAACAACAATCCCTCTTTGCACAATTAAACAACCAATAGCTAACCCTAGCTATGCTTGGCTAAAATGAGCTAAAATTGCTCTGATACCAACTTGATCGGAAATAGGTGGTTGACTTGTTTTGATATGCAAACATCTTATATTCCAATTGAATCCTTGTATCAATTTTATGTGTTTTTTTCATGCTTTATGTGTGAGCAATTATCAATTTATTTTAGCTAATTAAATGTATGAATAACAAACATAAATTGCAGAGAAATAAACAGCAACACATAACAGAAAAATAATAAAGGAGTTCAACCCCAACACTTAGGCTACGTCTCCTTGAGCCTCCATCAATGAACTAGGCTCTCTGGGATTAAGATGGTAAAACTATTTTACAAGATTATGTTCAAATCCATTGGTTTTACAGAATGTACTAATGGGCTCATAATACCAAAAAACCGTTAGATTGATTGTTTAGTCATCCAAAATGGACCATGGATCCCTTGGGCATGACCTCTTCTGCTGGTGGCCTTGATGGTTCCCTGAGCTATCCTATGGAAAAACACCCTTAGAAGTCTTCGTCTTCTCCTGAAACCTATCTAATTATTTCCAGAACATGTCAAACATACAAAATACTATTGACTCCCCTAGCTATGCCTCCAACACCTAGTGGCTCCAGGTGTCATGAAAATTCTCTATGGAAAATTTGCACTTAGGAGTCTCCAAATGCCTCTGAAACCTGCACCATTGGCTTTAGAATGTCCAAGATAGTAAAAAATGACTATTCATTTGCTCAGAATGGCCTCTGGATGCTCTGGCAATGGCCCCAACACCTGATGGCCTTGGCCTTCAAAAATCTTCAAACACACAAAAACACCTGAAGATGGCCTTTTCTGCCTCTGCAACCCACTCCATTTAATTTCTAGCATGCCAAAATTCTAAGAATGACTTTTACTGACCTCAATTTGGTCGAATATTGAGTGAGTTATGACCAAAACCAATTTGCCCCAATTTCTCCTCTAAAAGTGGAAGAACTGTCAGTTAATTTTCTAAAATTGGAAATACAGCCAATATTTGCGGGCCTCCATAAAACTTGCCAACTTAATCTTCAGCTTAATTAGCACTAAGCGCGCTTATGGGAGGATAAGCATGGTTAATTTTTAAGCACAGTTTAGGCGCTAATGACAGTTTATTGTGGGTTAACCATGTTTGACTGTTAATTAATCTACATTTAACAATCCGTCGGTTTAACTGTCGTAGCACTTGGTTGCGCTTTTGATCACATGGGGAGGGGGATGGCCTCCTCCAACCCCCAAACAGTCGGCAACTTTTATTTAAATTTATGTTGAGTTCTCTATGGGTAAAAACTACTTGATAGGAGAAATTTTTGAGCGCGCGGTTTGCAGGGCGGAGGTCAGGGTTTAGAGCCCCGAATCCGCCATAAAAATTTTCTCGATGACATATATATTAACTCCTCCGCTAACTTGTCCACACCTCCATATTTAGAACTTCTCCAAGTTGGTTATAGGGGTCTTCTAAACTTGGTTGAACTCCGCCATAGTGGGTTTAAAACATATTGATTACTGTTCAAAACAATAATTTGACCATGATATAGCTAATGTCCAACCTTAATGTAAATTGTCATTCGACCCTAGGGTTAGGAGATGGCCCACCAGAGAGGACACATGGCGCTCTCTGGTTGGATTATACTCCAACCCTTAAAAAATCAAATTCAAACTTAGGAAGAATTGAAGGTCATTAGGCAATTTTTCTCTTCACTTAACCCATCTCGCGAATCTGAGGAAGACACTTGTCACAATGTCACTGGCTGACTGTACCTATTCTGCTAATTTTTTTCCCTGTTTTGGAAAACAAATAACAGACAATAACTCAGTCATACAAACTAAGATTTTGATGAAACGAGTTGTGCCAGAATCCTGGCGGCAAACTCTATTTGATCGTTCAGGTTCGAAGTAATTTCGAGCACTTTGATTTTTTAGCTAATTTTAGGCCCTGATCCAAATTCTGATCACTTGGTCACTGATCTTTTGAACTTCTTGATCATAATAAAAAACATTTACATACTCGATCTTTCATATTTGAAAATTCAACAAAAAATGCATTAGAAGAATCAAAATTTTCTACATGCACCCTTTGCAATGCTGCTTTCTTTTCAACTCCACTTTTCTAGAAATTAGTCCCCTCCTAATTTATTCTAGCATGCACACAACAACATGCCCTCTTTACTCATAATTGGATTTCTTCGCAACAATATGGGAACACTCATTCTAGATATTATTACATGCATCCTAGTGGCCAAAGTTTGAGACAAAGGAAGATCTAGCAGGGATCTTAAATACAATAATTTGGGTGGCATCAAGGCAACCTGCTCCTTTAAATTTTGGACAATACCCATATGGAGGGTATGTACCCAACAGTCCCTATACTATGAGAAAGTCCATCCCTATTGAAATAGATCATAAGTATAAAAGTTATTTTTCAAATCCTTGTAATTTCTTACTATCATCAATGCGAACTTAGCTCTGAGCCACCAAAACCATGGTTGTAGTGGACACTCTTCCAATGCATTCACTAGATGAAAAGTACTTGGGAGAGAGAGATGAGACTAAGTCGAATAATGATGGAGGATCATTGGAGACATTTCAAAAGTATTTTTGCAAATTTTTTCTCACAGAAACACTGGTAAAAAAATAAAATTGTGTAAAATTTTTGCTTCTATCTTCTATATTATTCTTTCCTACACTCTGGCCTTAAGTTGTTTCCTTTACCCCATATAATGTAATGCGAATGATAACATTTAAAAAAAAAAAAAAAAACTATGTTTTGCAAACTTGAACAAAGAGCACCGAAACGATCACGAGTGAAACAATTATGCAAAATTTTAAAACTCAAAGAAATGCAAAAATGCCCGTCCCATTTTTACCGTCAAATTTCAACCATTGCCAACGCTCTATGAGCAATTAGCATATGGCCTTGAGCCAAACTTAAAAAGATCCACATGAATCACGTGCTGCCTTGAGGCAAAATTAGGAAGGCCCACATGAATCACGTGCTGTTTTTCGCTAGGAATGTAAATTTCATTACACCTATATTTATTTTATTCTGTTAATAAATTCCATGTGCAGCCAGGGGAAGCACGGTCGAAACCAGGAAAGCACAGGCTGTATACTCCACAGTCCACTGAATCTTCCCTTGGGAAAGCAGCCAGCCAGGCTGTCTCCGCGGCATCATCTGTCATCGACGCTGTCATAGCACAGCTCATTTTATGGAAGCATCTGCAGCTTCCTTGATCTCCAGCCCTTTTAATCTCTCTCAGCTTGCTTCACCTTACCGCATATCCTTGCAGCTGCCCTTCCCGTCTAAGCTCACTCTACTTCGCCTTCTCTCTGAGTTTATGCAGGCTAGGGTTTTACAGGCAGATCTTTAGGCGAAAAGGGGGTTTCTTCACATATTCATCGGATCCATGGCGGTAGGCAGATCAATTTCTGGAAAGGTACCCCACAGCTTTGAAATGTTACCAAATCTGCAGATCTTTCGGCAAAGAACGGCGTGGCCCTGCCGATCATCATCTACGGCTGCCGCTCAAATAGTTTCCGAAGGCAGCCGCGAGCTCAAATGGCAGCAGTCTAGCAACTGGAGAAAAACAGAGCAAACCCTAATACAATTAAAGGATCCAAAATGGAAGCAGTTTGTCAAAAGATTCAAGGGTTTTGTGAAAGGACTCGGCAATCAAAAGGACATTCAAAGGTCGGATAATCTTTCCACGGCCATGCTACGGCCCGTGAAGGCAGTAGGTCTTGCTGCCCCTGTTACAGGAGTTGCGGTCCCCAAAGTTCCTATTTGGCAGAGAAGAAATTCCCCCCCGCCGCCTTCTCTTAAGCTTGATGAAGTGCGCCCATCCAGATCCAGAAATGCCAGAGTATCAATCATGTAAATAAGCCGAAATTTTATTTTGCGCTTTGTATTTGTACGACAGTGAGAGCCGCTGGAAGTAGAGCCGTAGCGGCCTGCAACTTGTTATTACTTGCATTGTTACCCTGGGTGGGGCATTGCAACGAATAGGGTATTTTTCTAATTAAATCTCATATTTTTGCCGTCCATGGTTAGGCGCGATAAATGGAATTTGCTATAATTGAGGTTGTTTTATGTGCATTTGAAGACAGATTTGAATTTGTTATGATGGGCTGTGTACTTGAAGAGAATCTTGGTACTAGTGTAAATGGGGGTTTAAAATCAAGAAGATTAGAGTACGCTAGATTTAGTAGTTTAGTTATATGGAAATAGGTTTATCGTTTAATAAACAAAAAGATTCTTACACTAATTTTTTTTAGAATTGTTTTTAGTGCGAGTTTTTGAAGTTTCAGGTGCTGGAATTTGGCGAAATTTTTTGAGGTAAAATCTTGTTTTTTTGTTATTCAAACTGATTTTTTGACTCTATACATGGATTCAGCACTCTCAAAAACCTTTAGGGCACTTCGATTGTGCAAAGTTAGCAATCAAACTGTTCTTTTCAATAAATCTCTGCCAGAATTTAGAGAAATTACATCGTAAAAAGTCACTGTAAAAACCTTCAAAAGGTCGCACTAAAAACTACTGGATTTTTTTTGGGTCGAGTTGCTCATAAATTTAAAATTAAATAATAATAATAATAATTTAATTTAAAAGGCTCATCTCCTTAAGGTTTTTAATAAAAATGGTTATAGTATAAATCACTGCGTGAAAGTTTTTCAAAAAGCTGAAAGGGGTCCTAAAGTTAAGAAAGATCCTTGTGATCGGTTATCTGGGGTTCACCTTCCGTTTATCGGTAATGTTTCCTCAACGTTTAAACCCTACCGCACCATTGGAAGTTCTCTTAGGTCTGTTAAAGACCCGATTTGCCCTAAGGATGGTAAGGGTGTGTACTTGATTCCATGCTCTTGTGGGACGTGAAACGGGTCGGTCTATTAATCAAAGAATTCATGAGCATGTCGCTGACCATAAGCATAATAGATCGCGCTCCTCGGCCTTAGCAGAGCATGTTCAGAAGACTAATCATCACATTTGCATTGAAGATGCTAAGGTGATTGCGAAGATTGACCATTTCCACCACCGCAAGTTGCCAAAAGCCTTGAAAATCGAAAAGAGGCCTCTTAACCTCAACAGGGACGATGGGTGAATGGTTAAGAGGTGTTGGATTCCTGCTCTTTATTCCTAAAATTTTTATTTAATTTTTAATTTTTAGTTTATTTGATTTTAATTTTTAGTTTATTTGACTTGATTTTATTAAAATAGATTTATTAAGTTAAGAAATAAATAAATAAATAAAGATCACACAATATCAAACTGCAGATAGGGTCAGCAGATTAGATGAAAAAGTGGGGCGTATGGAGAAAACTCTTCAGCAGATCCTTCAGCAGCTGAACCAAGCAAAAATGCCAGGGTCAACTGTCAAAGACCCTGCCCCTGTCTCATCATCTGAAGTTTAAATGATGTTTGCTTTCATGGGTGTTTGTAAATTTTGTTTTTAAATTACTGATTATGTTTGTAAATATTAAAGTAGAAACTCAGATAGTACAGGCTAGTCATAGACGCAAGAGACAATTCCAATTTTGGGATGCAAACCATGTTTTTAGAAGGCCAATAAACCTGGTTTCCCTCCTGGGCAGGTTGAGGCCAAGAACGACTTTATATTTTGTAACCTGTCTGAAAATATAAATGGAAATGGTATGGACACACCGAACTTACAAAAAAAAGAAAAGAAATAAATAAATAAATCAAAATAAATTAAAAAATAAATAAATCAATCAAAATAAATAAATAAATAATAATAATAATAATAATAAATATTAATAAAATGAATAAATCTATTTTAATTAATAAAATCAAATAAAATAAAAATGGTTAAAAATTAAATTATTACAATTATTATTATTATTTATTTATTCATTTTTATTTTTTATTTTATTTTATTTATTATTTATTATTTTTTTATTTTTATTTTTTATATAGTAACATTTAATCCTTTATGTTTTTAAATAATATTAGACAGAATAAATATTTTAACTATCATTCTATTAATAGAAATAATCCTATATTTATTTAATCTTCTAGAAAAATTAAAAATAAATAATATTCATATTATTTCATATTATAATCTTTAATCATTTTTATATTATTTATTTATATTTATATTTATATTTATTTACATTTATATTATTTATTTAATTTTATTATTATTATTATTATTATTTTTTCTATAACTTTGATTTAGTCAAACTAGCCGTTATCTTTCAACGGCTAGTTGGAGCTTCTCGTATCTATTTAATTGGGTTTCCTGATCAGATTTTTCATCAAGTCCTGATGATGAACCACATTGGCTGGTTCGAAACGCGTCGACCAAATTTATTTAGATGTGATTTTTACCGAATTTTTTTCTTCACAATTTATGGATCACAAAAACAATATTCCTAAAATTTTAATAATATCATTTGAGAAAAGATATAAAACTAAATAATTTTGATAACCCACGTGCATGGAACCGTTAAAGGGACTTAAATTTTATCCCAGTCAACCAAATCCAAATAGCATGATATAGATTTAATCTTGAAGGCTCAAACAAAAAATTGCCTAAATGAATTTTTGATATACCTTTTTAAGCCAGGAGGAGTTTTAATGAAGCGATCGGAAAACCTTTTGAATATTTCGCAGGTCTGCCCTCAAAATTAATTAAACTAACTCTTGTGACTTGATGTTAGTTTACTTTATTCAGACAATTTTAGTGGAAATTTTTCCAATTAAACATTTAAAATTATTTTCAATAATTAATGTCATCATTTTCAACTAATTTTTAAAATAATATAAAAATTGAAAACATATTTATAAAGGTGCATTACAAATAAGATAAACAAACAATGTGAAGGCTAATGTACATGGTAAGGAGGGTGTGTAGAGGCTAAGATACAAGATGACGAGGGTGTTCTTTTTGAACACCTTTTTTCCGGGAGAGTGGGTGATTGGGGCTTGGATTTTTTTTTAAAATAATTGGAATTGTCTCATTCTTATTATAGAGTTTACTTTATATACGGTCTTCTATCTTTGTGGAGGCATCAAAACAAGATGAAATAATTAGGCCTACAAACCATCACCATTAATTTAGAAATTTCAAATATGGATGTTGGATTGTTGGGTTATTTGGACAAATGCCATTTTGATTTATTTTGATGTAAATGGATTTTTCATTTTTTTAATATAAAGTGCAATTTGATAACAAAAAAGTATTAGATTATGGAAAATTTAAGTTCTATATAAAGTAAGTCATGTGATTTGGGTTTCAATTTTTATAAGAAGACATTTACATATATTTTTATTAGTATTTTAATACAACTAATTAGTATTAGTTATATCTTTTTAATATTGTACATTTATGTTGTATTAGTATTAGTTTGATGTTTATATACGTATTGTATTCACATTATATGTTGATAATCAAGCTTTATTGTTTATTTAATGGTTAATGGTGGTTACTTTTATTTGAGGACTTTATTTCGGTTCTTAACCAACACCTATATTTTTAAAATTTTGTGTGGCAGTGGTCAATGTTTGTTATTCTTGTGCCTTTACAACTAAAATTCTTATATTTCAGAGTTCAACCAAGTTTATTAAGGTTACACTCTCTTCTTCAAAGTTTTGGTCAATATGCTTCCTAATTGGATCCACAGGTCTCTTGTTGTTACAACTCAATGCATATCATTGTGAGATCTACATTTTCAACTTCAATGCCCTTTTCAATATTAATGTTTTTCTCTCTCTCCTTGTCTCCTTGTCTCTCTCCCCTTCTCTCTCTTCATTCCTCTCTCTCCCACCTCTCTCTCTCTCTCCCTCTCTCTCTCTCTCTCTCTCTCTCTCTCTCTATGCTCTCCAGGGCTGTCACTATCTCCCACCTTCCACTCCCTCTCCCTCTCCCCTTGCCCCCCAGGCCCTCCCTCCCTCTCTCTCCTTCCCTCTCTTAAATTTGATCCCATTGTATTTTGTTTAAGAAATTATCTATAAAAAAAAGAAAGCATATTTGGTTGTAAAAAATTAAGCCTATATTCTATATCAACCATGTCAAAGAAAATACGATAATAAAAAACTTAAAAGAATCATGCACTATCTTTCCTCTATCATTGTTAGTAACTTTTGTTTCTCTCTTTGCTTAGATATTTGGTTAAAATGCATCTATCTTGGTTCTTTATAATATTATTTATATTATATAAATTTCACATCTTTATATATAAAAATATTCTCATTTTTTATTTTATTAAAACCTTGATTTAATTTCTATGGGAATATTTTTAGGAGTCCTGAGGATAGAAGTTTTAGAATATTATAGAATAAAATTAAAATAAAATATTCATAAAATATTTTGATTATGAAATAAGTTGTGGTTTTTGGGCAAGTGGTATTGATAAGCCATGGTATTGGCCCATAATATTATAACAAAGTGTATTTACAAGTTAATAAAAGAAAATTCTACTCATGAATAAAGAATATTATCGTGATATAATTTGGCTTACAAACCATCACTATTAATTTAAAAACTTCAAATATGGATGTTGAATTTTTGGGTTATTTGGACAAATATCGTTTTTACTTATTTTTATGTAAATGGATTTTTCATTTTTTAATATATCTTTTGAATAGATAGAGTGTAATTTGATAAAAAAAAATATTTGTTTATGGAAAATTTAAGTTCTATATATAAAGTCATGGTATTTGGTTTTAATTTTCTCAAGGAGGCATTTACATATATTTTTATTAGTATTTTAATATAATCAATTAGTATTAGTTATATCTCTTTAATATTGTAGGCTTATGTTGTATTAGTATTAGTTCTACGTTTATATTCATATCCTATTCACATTGTATGTTGACAATCAGGCTTCATTGAAGCCATTTAATGGTTAATGGTGTTTACTTCTATTTGAGGGCCCTTTGTTTTGGTTCTTCACCAACACCTATATTTTGAAAGCTTTTCAGGTAAGGGTCAATGTTTGCTATTCTTGTGCCTTTACAACTAAATTTCTTCTATTTCAGAGTTCAACCAAGTTTATTAAGGTTACCTGGCTCTCCTCTTCAAAGTTTTGGTCAATATGCTTCCTAATTGGATCTTTTAGCCTCCACAAGTCTCTTCTTGTTACAATTCAATGCATCATTGTGAGATCTACATTTTCAAATTCAATGTTCTTTTCAATATTAACATCTCTCTCTCTTAGGAGGTGTGTTTTCCTATGGATTTCTCTCCTTTTCTTTGCTTGTGATATATACTATTGTCTACTTGGGTACCTAATAAGGCCTTGTTGCGAGGACCCAATTTTTGCTTATGTTTATTCCCTACATTTCACTAAAGGGGTGTGTTAGTGTTATTTTCGAACATGTTGGTGTTTTCCAATGCAACCAACTAGCATTAGTTGTCAGTTCATGTAGGCATCCTTATTTGTCCAATTTTCAGAGCCACCCTTTGCTAATATCGAGCCTCTTCCTATTGCTATGTATAACATGTATTCTTGTATGTTGAAAAATAACATAAAACAAATATACATATTTTTTCACTTAATGGAGTCTCATTTCATCTACAATATGGACTATACCTAGATTTATACATGACTCAAGAAACAACATCTCTCCCTTTTGTCTCCTTGAATAATGACTTCTTTAAAAGGAAAGTCAGTATATGAATATGAATATTATAGTTTAGAACTTGAAAATAAATCATTTCGTATAATATTAAATTGATCTAAATAACAAATTGTTTGAATTTTTTAATTTAGATTTGACTAAATTTGAAATGAAAATTAAATTATATATATATATATATATATATATATATATATATATATATATATATATATATATATTCTTTAAAAGGACTTGGATTTTAATATAAAATATATTATGTAATCATAGAACATAATGCAAAGCTTTGTTATTTAATGAATACAACATACCTCCCTTAAACCCCCACCCCATCAATTTTTTGACACGTGCTACTTAGAAGACACCACCATGTGGTTGGGAATTCATAAAGAAAAGGTGGTTAAAATCACACTGCTTAAAGTTACAATATTCAACAATTGTTGTGGTCAAAGTAGATATCATACAATGCAACAATTATCCTCATTTATGAATCTCAATCTTTTAATCTTTTAAGAAGTACCAACAATATTTATTGACATTAAAGTTTTGTTTTTTTTGCTATTAATATACTAGAAATCGCCCCTAAAGGTGTAAAGATACACCAAAGGAATAGAAGGTTTGAGAAGACTGGCTAAACACGAAATCAATAAATACGAAAGCTCTTATTTCTAATAGAATAAATAGTATGTAAATACTATTTGAAAAAAAATTGAGATATTTAAAATATATGACTGCACGTATATTTGATGATGCAACTTGGTGTAGCATGTATTGCATTGAGATAAAGTGGATGGTGTAGCATGTATTGCATTGTGATAAAGTCGATTCAATGAATGACATATAACTCAAGCAAATAACGCTAACCTTATTACTAAGTGGAAACTAAAGAATCAATCAAGTATCATAGATGTGTAGTGACAAAAAATTTCAGTGAGGATGACGACTTTTATTTTCACCCATGCTAAGGATTTTCTTCAAATAGTGTATATTTAATAGTGGATCAACTTAATCCTAGATACCACACTTGATTTTTGAATAGCCAAGCGCATCAAGCCTCTAAAAAAAAATTAGATGTTTCACACCTAGAAGATCTACTATCTCGTTGCAATGGAAAATAAAAAGTCTTTGAATATGGTAGTGATTCTTAGCTCCTCTATTTTTTTGCAAAATTTGACGTCTAGTTGTTCTAAAATTCAAGTAAAAAAAAAAATGGTGGCATTTCCAACAAAGGGCATTGAATTCAAGTGAAGTCAAAATTTCCAACATTGCCATGTATTTTAATTTTCTAGAGAGAACATTTTTTTATTTAATAAAATCGTTTTATAATATTAATTAATGCAAAAATCTCCATCCCAAGTACCACAAACAAAGCCCATTGTTGAATGCATGTGCATAATGTATGAAAAACTCTCCATTGTAAGTGCCATGAGGCAATCACACTGCTCACAACCTATGCATGAGCACAAAGTGTTGTCGGGCCTTGCCCTAGGTGTGTCACACCCGACTAGTTGTTGTTTCTTCACCACACGGTGTCGCTAGTCCTAGATTTCTACCAGGGTGTAAGATCGATATTCTTCAAGGTCCTAGATCCTAGTGACTCGTTCCCTAGGCTGCATACTGGGTCCTCTTGCAATAATCCACTCGTCTAGTCGACACTACTTCAGGAATCAAGTTAATGTTCTTATTACAAGAAAAGCATAAAAAATGTTGGATTATGAAGAGAAACCTTCTACTTCAGTGGTTTCTTACTTGTTTATGGAAATTTTCCATTGCAACATTTTGTTATGCTAAAAATAGGATGATTGATGAAAAATTACGCAATTAAATAATTAAATGACCACAAATTCTTAAACATTTTTTTTTTTCATAAATCCATTCTTAATTAGTGAAATTGATCATAGATATGTGTTAAAACCATTATTGATATGAAATATCATTCTCGATATTTATAAGAAATCTTCATTATATATAATGGTCCATTCCACTTTTCACATGTATTTTACTTTTTAACAAATATGCATTGAAAGAAAATATTTTCAATAATTATTTTCAACATAACACAAATCTCATGCACACATTCTTAAATATATTTTCAAATCCTCAATCTCATAAAACTTGAAAAAAATATGACTAATCATCCTCAAGTATATATATAATTTTCTACTTAATAAATACACTAAATAAGCAACATGGAAATTTAACATGCATTAGCCATGGAAGGACAAGTCAAGTCATGGCATGAGTGACACTTGTTTCACACAAGGTTCGATATTTAGTGTTATGATGTGAAGCAACGGAATTGTAAATAAATTATCTAATTTTGGGAACCTTGAATTAAAATGCGTAGAGTGACATTCTAAATATTTTAGGGAAAACATCCCAACCAAATAATATCCTAGAAACTTACTTTTATCACAATCGCAATGGTACATAATATGAATTGATTTGAATTGTTATATGTGATAATTTTTACACGTGAAAAGAAACAATGACAACTCGTTCATCCTAGGTTCCTGAAACTTGATTCTAACCAAGTCTAGGTTCCATGCCTGCCTAGCCAAGTATATGCTCGAAGAAATGGTTAAATTTAACCTAGTATTAACATACATAAAAGCAGGACATGCAACATGTCAACAAATTCCTTGCAAAAGGAAGATGTGGAGAATTGACGTTGAGCCCACTTTCCTTGTATAATGAACTCTAAGAGTATAACGATAACTATGCAGAATGTAATCCCTGAAATGGAAATGGTAATGACACAACAATTTTCTCATGGAAGTCATCATCTCCATATGTGTTGGGAGGAGTAGGTGTGAGTATAACACTTATACTCTGCTCTCATCGTTATTACATTCTCTTACTTGATGATGATGCACACTCTTCATATTATCAACTTTGATTTTCTGACCTCCACTGCAACAAATCATCAGTGTTGTGGGAAGAAAGAGTTTATGACTTTTGATTATAAGGAGGAAATTATGGTCGTGATAATGGTTGGCGACTTAGTGCCTAGTTTTGTGGCAAAACAAATGTATGTAATGGTTTAGGGTTTGTTTTTGAATGTCCCGGAATTGTGTGCAGAGAAAGAAAGAATGATTTGATTATGATTCTCTTTCTTGCTCTTGTTAACTTTTGTATATCAATATTATGAGCTTTGAACAATGTAAATTATCAAATGGGATTGTACTGAGTACCCATTTTTTTGAGGTAACAAAAAAGTAATCTGATTTTGAAAAGTGTTGATCCAATGTCAACCCATTTTTTTAGAAGACTTATTTTTCGACTTTAAATTTTCTAATGTATTAAGTATTGATAAATATTTTCTAAAATTAACAATTTTGGAAGTAGTCTTCTTATTCTTCTTCCTTGACATATTTTTTTTAAGTGTTTTTTAGGTTTGTATTTTTTTTATCTTTTCATTTTTTTTTTGTAGTGATATCTTTGTTCTTTTGCATAGTTAAAAAAAAGTTGATATTTTAAAGTTTCGATCTTCTATATATTTATATATCATTAATTAATATTTCAATGCACATCCCACAACTTTTGGGAAATAAGGTCAGGCTTACAAGCCCGCTTTTGGGAAGATCCTTGGCAGCAGATGCCAAGTATTTTTGCATCCATCTTCCAACATCCCCTATGGAGAGCCAACCTGCAAGAGAGAGAGCAGAACAAGGTTCAAAACTTCTGGATGCAAGAGGATACCAACGAATTCCGAAACTGGATACCAAAAAATAACTGGCAAGAAGACTGGCACGGGGAACAACACATTAATATAAGAGCGGATATAGAGAAGCGGAAATTCAGAGTGTAGGAAGGACCGAATATCCTTCGGTGGGGATACACACCATGTTCCATCTTTTCAATAAAGGGGGCCTATCATATTCTCCATCGCTCTGATCCTGGTCAATCGAATAACCTCTGGATGAAGATATGGAAAGATAAACTTTGGCCCAAAGTAGCCACCTTCTTATATATGGTTACTCAGCAAAAAAATAATTCTCACTTGGGACAATATCCTGAAGCAAGGATTTTTTGGACCATTAAGATGCCCTCTATGAAAAAATAGCAGTGAGACAATTGACCACCTCTTAGACCTCTGCCCAATTTCTAGCGACTTCTAGGATAGGATAGAGACTCTATGCATAAGAAAAGACAGAGCTTAGGGAGATATAATACAAACACTCAGTCGATGGCATGAGCTTCCCTTCTCTAGTAATATCCTCAATTGACTCTGGCAGATTATCCCAGGGCTCCTAACATGGACTCTCTGGAAGGAACGGAACAACCGAATCTTCAAAGACATCAATCTACTCAAGAAATGATTTGGGAAAATTTTTATGGGTGTATGAAGGAAAATCTAGCCCTCTCTCCATGGGAAAAATCAGATCTCTCGTCATCGATTACTGAACACTCAATCTGGAACAATTGGGGCTTGAATCTCACCCAATTTTCCATTCCCCCCATGTAATCAAATGCCCCATCCATAGCTCAGGACATATGGTCACCTCCCCCAACAGGCTTCGTCAAACTTAACTTTGATAGTTCCTCTAAAGGAAATCCCGGGGAAGCCGAATTCATAGGCATTTTCAGAGATTGTAAGAGTATTCCTCTGCACATTTTATTTGATGCTATTGGTTGGGACAATAACAACTCAACAGAGATGGAGGGTCTTATCCAAGGCATAATCATCACCATTGAGCTCAATCTATTCCCTCTGGAGGCGGAAGGGGACTCCCAGGTCATCATCCAAACTGCCTCTCATCTCTTATCGGTGTCATCAACTTCAAAACTCACCAAGAGCTGGAGATTGGCTTACCGACTTTAGCAGTTGGAACGATGGCTTCAACAACACAAAGCCATTAATTTTCTTCATGTGAGAAGAAAAGACAATGCAGTCACATATTACTTAGCTAATAAAGGAGTTGATCACAATCTCCCACTTTTCTCCTCTAGCTTCTAGTCCATAACAGAGGAAAATCTTATATAGAACTGCATTACTCTCCTGCGTAAGGATAATGATCTCCCGGATCCGTGTGATAACCCAGGCGAGCCATCTAGTGCCCACGCCACGCGCGAGGCTCACTCTCTCACGACAGATGATGACACTCCTTAGTCTAAAATGAGGACACCATGAATGGCTGCCAGCACTTTACTGCCACAAGTGGCAGTTAATGCAGTTAATGCCTTTGCATGCCTTCAACTGGGCTCTCTGATCGATGATCATGGATTTAAGTCCTCCCCAGCTCCCACTGTCTCGCATTTTCCTCCCATGCGGCTCCTGCAACTATAATCATCTCCCTGCCATCTTGGCTCTCCCTCACAACTCTGCCCACCCTCTGCATCTCAGCCTCCACCCCGCTTCCAGTTTCACTTCATAGCTCCATGGCCCCTCACTAGTGACAGAAGCCATGCTGTGGCAATGTCAGAGGCGCTCTTCTAGCTCGACTGCACCATGACACAATGCTTAGGCATTTCATCGGTGATAATGAGCCCTCCTCCCCCTCCAACACCTCGCCTGCAGCTTCACCCTCTGCTCCCCCTGGTGCAGAATCCTCCCTCATCTCCAGCTCTGACCCCTCCTTGCAAAGCCTGCCCAAATTCAAGCGTCAATATCACAAGTCGACCATCCCTCTCCCTCTATCTCTTCCTACAAAGAAGCTTGAGCGGCTACCTTTAAAAGCCTCTTTAATGTACATTCCAAACCTCTAGAATATTTCAGCTGACATAATTTGGAGTAGGTCTAACGAGAATGAGGCTCTACCCAAGGTTTCGTACGTCTTCACTAAGGAAGAGGAAGAAATAACGTGCAACTATGGATGCCCAGTGACAGAATAAGAACCGACAGGACCTGAAGTGGACCAGAATGAATATGCCAACAAAGCTTGAAGGTCATGGTTTATGCGACACAGTTATCTTTTGGAAATATATGATATATTTAGTTTTTCTAGTCTTGAATATTTTTTTAGAAAGGCTAGTTGTTTCAGACTTCTTTAGACTGTTAATGGGTTGATTTCCCTGTCAAGGGAAACCCCTTATTTTGCTATTTTGGAGACAAATGCGAGTAGGAATAGGCTAAATTCCTTAGCTCTGACTATGGACTGTATTATATTTTGCTAATTAATAGAATGTAGACCATCTTACAAAAAAAATATTTCAGTGCACATCAAATAAGTGTCACTAAAAAAACAATAAATTTTAATAGTTGACATAAAAATACAAATTTTGAATATAGATATAACAAAAAAATTACACAATTTTGAGACTTTTTTGCTAAAAGTGACATGCCAAATAAAATATTTTTATAGGAAAAAATTAACAAAAAAAAGTTTAAAAAATATCATTTTTTATGAATTTTATGTCAAAAAATAATAATAATCACAATTTTTTTCAAAAAATAATGATTCACATAAAAATTAAAGTGAAAATCACATAACAAAAATACAAAACACATAATAACAATAACTCAATACTTGTTCTTCTCATAAAATCTCAAAGTCAAAACATTACAAGTATAACTAATTAATAGTTACAAAAATGAGCTTCATTTGCAATCATAACTTAAATTTAATCAATAATATCATATAATCCATCCTCTTCATCTTCTAGAGTTTCATTATTGTTTTCTTCCATAATATTTTCTACTTCATTTTGGTCATTTTCTTCTTATGATGGGTTTCTAATTTTTGCAAATCTCCCAAAGTATGCCTTTCCAGTCATTCCATATAATGGTGGTTGAGGTTCATTTGCCATTTTTTCCACATACGATTCATTAAAATCCCCTTTCCTCAAACCAGCTTCTTGCATTGCATTTGGAAGAAATTGAAGAGCATTAATTCTTTGCTGAATAAATTTGCATTGTATTGGGTCTTTTTCAATGGAAACACAATTTCTTCCTTTTTGTAGGCAACATGCTAGTGTTGTAACTAATCATCAAGTGCAAATGAAATACTTAAGTGAATTAGTATAAACACATAAAAATTAAAAAATAAAATACTGAAATTCAATTTTATATAATAAAACTCATGTTAGCTTGAGAATAAATCCAAAACCCAATCTCCTTCATTTGAACATAAATCTACAATATAGTTAATCAATGACTATGGTTTCTGATAAATGTTAAGTATCTCTCCATTTTCTTCTTTATATTCATATGTTATTTTTTTTACAACAACATCATGAACCAATACTTGGCTAAGAATCTTTCCATCTATCCGATTCAAAAGAATAGGCTTATAGCTATAATATTTTTTCCAACATTAAACATGAATAAACTCACAATCACTTACAAATGGTTGAAATCTGCAACCAATAAGATTTGACTTTTGCATTTAACATGAAATAGTAAAATTTCAATTAACTTGTACATAAATGTTTTTTTTAACATTAATCAAAAATACAATTTCAACATCTTAACATGTAAGCTGCATCTTTGAGTTTGATTTTCCCTTGAAGCTTGTTAATAACATTGAAAATTGCATGTCTGAATGAACTGCCACAAATCTCCAAAATGGTGATGTTGTGACTGTAATGTTCCTTTTTCTGGAACTCAGCAATGAATAAGATGTATAACGGTCCTGCAATGATGAATAAGCTTATTATATGCATACGAAACACATAGAAATCATTTTTAGTTATATCAGCAACTTGGATTTCATTTCATGATCCGGAAAGTGGGGAAAAAGGGGATTTTATGCCCTAAAAAGGTCATTTTTAGAAATGAGCATAAAAATAAGCAGGGGAAACGGTTGGATATGATAGCTTAGGTCAAGAGGGACCTATTATCCGAATTTAAGCTTAAAATAATGCTTCTAGCTATATTAAACAACTTCTCCTTTCCCGACTAGGCTAGAAGACATTGATTTCCCATGACTTTACTAAACAGGAATTTCTGAACATAGTGAGAGCGTAATTCCCATGAGGGTTTCTGAAAAAAATGATGAAATAAGTATGATATGCAACTCATATTTATCAAATAATAGAGAAATGGAGATTTACAAGCTTATACAGTAAAAACAAGGCTCTTGGCAAGATTTTCAGCAAAATCCATGTATAAAGTAGGACTGCAGAAAATAACGCAGTCTACAGCAAATCTGCATTAAACATGGATGAGTATAACATATCAGAGCTTAATAATACAGAAATATGGCCAAAGGCCTCTCTAAAAATATCCCATAGGGAAATAAGCACCTCCTCTTACAAGATAAGCATAAAATCAAAGGGTGCAACACTACTGCTGCTGCCCTTGCAAAAAGGACGCAGTTTTCTGAAGATGACTATGCTGTAGATGAATGTAGATGAATGGCCTCAAGAAAAATACATAAATTAAGCTCTAATCCTTCCCTCTTGATCCCTTAAGCAAGCTGATCCTAAAGAGAGGATGGAATTCCCGCACGGGAATTCTTTGCACTAAGCAGGCAACAACTCCGGCTAAACAACTGAAGTATGCAAATGGTCTCTAGACCTAGAAATTAGAACTACATGAATGAATCCCCTTTGATGCTATGCCCTCCTTTTATCTTTGGTGAGCTTCCTCACCCCAGACCCCACACAAAGTTGAGGTGACTTCTTCATGAAGCTTCCTTTTTCAAAACTGCGCTGCCCTAGCTAGCTTCCCTCCTTTTGTCGCTGCGCTGTTGACTTGGTCAACTAATCCACCTCCAATTCCTCTTTTCACACTATATATCTTCAATCTAGTTTACACATATGTGTTTAGGCTGATCCTTATTCACATTGAGCTAGTTTGTTTGGGTGTTTTCTTCCTCCTCAAGAATGCATGTTGACTTAGTCAAACTTGGCTATGTCCTCATCCAATTTGTCCTTGTTCACACTTGGAAGTGTAAAACCAACTCCTAAGGCGATTTCCTTCCTTAATAAGGTGGAATTTATTCATAATTTTATTATTCATGAGCCTCCTCACCCATTTATTCCGCTTCTAAGTGAAAGTAGCAAAATCTAATGTTCCAAATTGCCATGTGCAAATTTGGGAACATTACAGTCCTCCACTCCCAAATGTTGCTTGTCCCCAAGAAACTATAAGGATAAGACTAAAGGGCATCATCTTCTTCCCTGTAGCAACCTCATGAGATAAAATCCTCCAAGGATCAAGGGCTGCATCATCAATATATCTCCAAGTTGCCTCTCCCAAGTGTGTAAGCTATCTAAGTAGCCGACATTATGTGACAGTAGAACATCCATGGAAGAAACAATGGGCTGTTTGAAGACCTTATTTAAGCATGAGGACTGATATAGGTTGGGAATCATCATCCCCATTTGAATCTCTCCTCCCCAAGCTATCAACCAAGAAAAATGAGCCACCCTCCAAAATGGTAACTCATGCAAATCATCCTCCACCTGAGGCTCCGACAAGGTAGGTGGGCTGAAATTTTGGACATGGTAGACATAGTAGCCTACCCCACATTGTCTTCCTCTCCACTTAAGATAAGTATAGAGGATTTTCTAATCTTGGGCTGCCATAATGTTGCCCTTAAATGGCAATAAGGAAGCTATACCTCCAAAGGTCCCTCCCCCAGTGTTGTGCATCAAGCTGGCCCAACCCATCTCATACATGATGGATAAGAAACCATCACCATATGGAGCTCCATCCATCTCATGGTCCTGCTCATAAAGAGAAAAATATTTTGATGTAGAGGCCATGTCTCTTCCCATGCTCACCTTAGAGCATGTAAGGCAGAAAGTGTGGGGATGCTGCTCCCCCAAGAACACACCCACTCCATGTGTTCCTCCTCCAATCATGCTCCTCATATAGGCAAGAATAATATCAACACATAGGATCATGATCATCATCATAATGATAGAAATACTGAAGGTTTTATGTAGTGCTGGAGAGTACCAACAATCTCCCAAGTGGTCACAGCACATTCTTCCCCACTGCAACTTCAAAAAATAGCATGGCAAGTTGTCTCTTGACAAATGGCTTGCTGTATAAGTCATCACACTTACTAGAAAATAGTATATGGCTGAATATGTCAATTGAGCACACAAGAAGCAACCATATACTTGCCCCGGATCATACATTGTACGGATGTCTCCATCATAATAGCTGGCCAAAGATGGACCATGGAGCCCAAAGAAAAACTTGCCCCTTTGTAGAGCAATGCAATGCAAGGAAATGGTAAGAGTATACAAATATTGTGCTGAACAATCAATTAATGCCAAAACATAAATCTTACCATGTAAGGAAGACAAGATGGTGACAAGATCCATAGATGAATCCTCCATAGTGGCATGACATACCCATATGAAGAGGAATGAACCACATGCTGCATGAAAATTATCCTTCCCATGCTTGGAAATCCAGGTCAAGGAGAACATACTACAATAACCAATGAGTACATCCACCACTCCATCAATCTCACCTCCTCTATGCCCATCAAGTGCATCAAATATGAAGTGATCCTGGGAACACTCCACCAATAAGCTCATGCTCCAAAGTGACAGTGCTGTTGGCCTATGCAAATAGGCTCCTGCCAACTCATAAGTCCATTTTATGACATGCCCAATGTCAAAGGCTCCTACCATAATGTTGCCATCTCCTCCCATTGCAACATCATGCAAAATGTGAGAGCAACTCTGCCCTTGCTCTCTCTCAATCATCCAAAACAACAAATGAATTTGTTGCCTCATCATACCTCCATCATACAACTGATGCAGTGAAAACAAAATGACCATATCATCATAATGCATCCACACTCCTTGCTGCCCCATGATGAAAGTATCCTACCAATCTTCTTTCCTCTTCGCACCCCATGGAAAAGGACATGTCATATGTTGACCAAACTCTCTCAAGAGTAGCCAATGCAGCATTGCCTCTTGCTGCCTAGTATCATAGAATTGCAAGTGGTTTACAAGCCTCTTGCCTCCCATCCACATCCACTCAACTCCTTGTGGATGCTTCTCATCATTTTGCATCTTGGTATTTCTCCAATGAGATCTACCATCCTCCACAAACAGTTTATTTTCTTTGCCCCTCATGAAGAGCTGAAAGGCATCTCCTTGGAGATATATTAGAGAAGATCTCATGTCTACAATCATCTTGAATCCATAAGGATCCAAATGTGAAGAAGGAAAAACCCTCTTACTGCTATCTCTTGATAGTGCTGTATAACTCCTCCGTGATGTACAAACTGTCTCATGGTGTACAAACTGTCTCATACTCCATCTCAAGGTTCATGGCTCCCTCCAAAAGATCACACTTCAACCTCAAGGGTTGTGTGTGACTCATCAATGATACATGAGGTTGAGGGTTCAAATCTCCCTTGAGCCTCTCAAGCTTGCAAAGCGCAGTGCAATCCTGCTGCTCTATCTCAGTAATACCATTTGATCCTGGGCCATATGAAAACAAATCTCCAAACCCTTCCATAAAATTTTCTGAAATGTTAAGACATGGAAACTTATGCATACCTTTGTGAGCCCTTGGGACATCTTCTATGGCTGCAAGAGGTCCTCTCTTCAATGTGTTGGTTGATCTAATTGCTGATGTAGAAGGCTTCTCTCTCAAGGCCATGGCAGTGCTGGTACTTGCCTCCTCCCATGGTGGTGTGGGTCTTCTCTCCTATGATCTTCCCTCATCAATGGTTCTGATCAGCTCTTGAGTGAACTCAGAAAAAGAAGTCACCCTTGTGTGGTTTAAGTGACTGCACCACCAAACATTGGCTTCACCCTCCAGGTGCAGTGCTACAACTTCTGCTACCTCCCTCTCTTCCACTGGATGAAGTATGAAGAATGCCTCAAGCTTTCTTTCCCAAGCTCATGTTGTAGTTGACCCATCAAATTTAGACAATAGGAATCTATTGCCTTGGATCTCTTCTTTGCTGCAAGGTCTTCTTTCTTCTCTCAGTTGAATAAATTGAGGAAAATCTAGGGTCTCTTTGAAAGCCCTAGGTTGGCACTTGTATTCTACCAAATACCCACTCAGAATTTCATGCTCTAAGTGGTCTCCTTGCTCTTCACTTCCTCTACAAGAACAGGAAGTGTATGCATCTACTGCTTCTTGAAACCCTCTAGAGGTTTCTCTGCAAATCTCTCCTCCTTGAAACCCTTTTGGAGTTTTAGTGCATTTTTCTTATTATTTCTTCTTGGATATGAAAATGGATGAGAGTAATCTCATCCTCTTCATATTCTCCCTCTGAAATCAAACTCACAAGCTTAGCACTGTAAAATTCCCTTCTCAGGAATATCAAAATTCTATTCCAGAGATTGACTGCAGGGGCATTTACTGGATATGTCACCTTTGAAAAAAGGATGAGATCCAGAGGATACCTGGCCATATGAAGAATCTATCTATATATTTTTAAAAATTCCTCTTCATGGATTCAACACTTTGGCTTGAAGCCACAGGCTAAGCCAAAGATCATGCTCTGATACCACTGTAATGTTCCTTTTTCTGGAACTCAGCAATGAATGAGATATATAACGGTCCTGAAATGATGAATAAGCTTATTATATGCATAAGAAACACATAGAAATAATTTTTAGTTACAGAAACAACTTGGATTTCATTTCATGATCTGGAAAGTGGGGAAAAAGGGGATTTTATACCCTAAAAAGGTCATTTTCAGAAATGAGCGTAAAAATAAGAATGGGAAACTATTGGATATGATATCTTAGGTCAATAGGGACCTATTATCTGAATTTCAGCTCAAAATAATGCTTATAGCTATATTAAACAACTTCTCCTTTCCCGACTAGGCTAGAAGACACTGATTTCCCATGACTTTACGAAACAGGAATTTCTGAACATAGTGAGAGCGTAATTCCCATGATGGTTTCTGAAAAAAATGATGAAATAAGTATGATATTCAAATTATATTTATCAAACAATAGAGAAATGGAGATTTACAAGCTTATACAGTAAAAACAAGGCTCCCGGCAAGATTTTCGGCAAAATGCATGTATAAAGTAGGACTGCAGAAAATAACGTAGTATACAGAAAATATGCATTAAAAATGGCTGATTATAACATATCAAAGCTGAATAATACAGAAATATGGCCAAAGGCCTCTCTAACAAAATCCCGGAGGGAAATAAGCACCTCCTCTTACAAGATAAGCATAAAATCAAAGGGTGCAACACTACTACTGCTGCCCTTGCAACAAGGACGTATTTTTCTGAATATTACTATGCTGTAGCTGAATGTAGATGAATGGCCTCAAGAAAAATACATAAATGAAGCTTGAATCCTTCCCTCTTGATCCCTTAAGAAAGCTGTTCTAAAGAGAGGATGGAATTCCCGCACGGGAATTATTTGCACTAAGCAGGGTAGCAACTCCAGCTAAACAGCTGAAGTATGAAAATGGTCTCTAGACCCAAAAATTCGACTTACATGAATGAATCCCCTTTGATGCTGTGCCCTCCTTTTATCTTTGGTGAGCTTCCTCACCCCGGACCCCACACAAAGTTGAGGTGACTTCTTCATGAAGCTTCCTTTCTCAAAACTGCTCTGCCCTAGCTAGCTTCCCTCCTTTTGTGGCTGCGCTGTTGACTTGATCAACTAATCCACCTCCAATGCCTCTTTTCACACTATAGATCTTCAATCTATTTTACACATATGTGTTTAGGTTGATCCTTGTTCACATTGAGCTAGTTTGTTTGAGTGTTTTCTTCCTCCTCAAGAATGCATGTTGACTTAGTCAAACTTGGCTATATCCTCATCCAATTTGTCCTTGTTCACACTTGGAAGTGTAAAACCAGCTCCTAAGGTGATTTCCTTCCTTAATAAGGTGGAATTTATTCATAATTTTATTATTCATGGGCCTCCTTACCCATTTATTCCGCTTCTAAGTGAAAGCAACAAAATCTAATGTTCCAAATTGCCATGTGCAAATTTGGGAACATTATAGTGACTTATAGAAATCCCACAACCACTTTACTAAAAGCTTGATAAGTATAATGGTCACTATCATATTCAATGTTTGGGATATTGAAACCATAAGGAATATCTGCAATAACTAGGGAATAATCCATTTTAGGTATGATTTTTGCAATGTCTTCAGAATCACCTTGTATTATTTTGTATTGTGTAGTATTGAACCCATTCCAAATGAAATGAGTAAGATTAGGATCAAGTTCAAAAGTACTAAGATGTTTCTTTCTCAACCTTTCCATCTTAAGTTTTTCAATAAAGCTTCTGAAACTAATTGGTGCTCCATTTGTATCCTTCTTCATATTTAATGAAATAAACAAATATATGTATAAGCTATAAAATAAAAATAGAATACATATGAATAAAAATGAATGTATAAATCAACATACCTTTTTAAATGAAATATAAATATCTTTTAGTGTTGATGTAGAACTTTAATTTGGGTAGTTGCATACAACATCATCCCAACTATCTTCATTCAAAAATTTAACCATTTGTTCTTATATTCTCATATAAACCTTGTGACTGAATAAACAAAGTAAAAAATGTTAATATAATGATATGTATAACAATACTAGCAACAATAATATTTTATATTTAAAATAAACTTATAATCCAAAAATAAGTAAAAATAATTCAACAGACTTGCTTTTGAAATTCTTGAGACATTTCATCCAATGATAATTCACCCGACTTCACACGAGATAATATTCTTTTGACAAGTTTTTCATCCTTCACTCCTTGCATTGCTCTCCAAGGTGGGATAGTCATATCTTCTAGAAGGAGCTTCATTTCAGGACCTGATTTATTTCTAGTACATATCAATGGTTTATACTTTTTTACCTTTTGGGTTTTTATGCCAATGTTCTTCTACATGTCGAAAACATCATTAATCAATTCCCATATCTCTCCAATTCTAAATTCCAAGTGGAAAATGCTATCCATACCTATGAATATTTTGTAATTTACTTTTCCACCTTTTGAATTTATTTTTTCCTCAATTTGATAACCTATTTCCATACAACATTCCTTTCGAAAGGCTAGACTAAGCTTTGTCTTATCCCCACCACATTTTTCTTCAAATTTATTATGAATAAATCTAACCCTTTCGATAAAATTCATAAACATCATATACTCATTATCTGTATTATGATCCCATGCCAATAAAATTTCTTCGGTATCTTTAAACCAACATAAATGATACATTTCATTGTTTCAAAACACGGGTTATTGGGATATTCCTCCATCAATTTCCTTTGAGCTTATACAAAATGGTTCCCCCCAAGTACATAATATTTGTATTCAAAACATCTTGACTTATCAAATGTTTCTTTGTTGGAAATTTTAATTGGATCAACAAGAAGCACATAGTCAACCACATGTGCATATGAATTGTACCTCATCAATGTTTTCAAGTTTTGAACATGCACATGGTGTGGCTTTCTAATTTGATTTTTAATTTCTCCTTCATTTGGCTTATATATTTTGTTGACATTAAGTTGAAATGTATGATCACCCTCAATTAAGTTTTTCTTCATCAATTGATGTCGAATGACATTTTGTTTTGTTTTAATAATTCCATCCTATAAATCATCTCTTGGAGTAATGATTTCCCTACTTCCTTTTGAGTTTTCACTAGGATCTTCACTACTGCCCATGATTTTTTCATAACGATAAGCTTTTAAATTCTTCCCCCTATCGGTTATCATATTTTCTTCTACATAAGCAATCTCCTCATCATCAACTGGAAGGGAGACATTCTCGAGATTTTTTTTTTTTGGTCTTTTATGGCTCTTCTCCTTTATAACATAAATTGTAATCTCATTCTCAATAATGGCAACATATCCTTCAGCTTCAAATTCAACTTCCTCATCTTCAAAAGTAACATGTATAGCTTTACTAGATTGATCCACTATAGGCATTCTTTGTTGATCCCTTTTATGTAGTCTTATAACGTCATGAAGTAATTTTTTTTCTTGTTTCTCGTATCTTTTTCTAACTCTAACTAGAAGTTGCTGACAACATTCATAATATATCTCTCTATAAAATAAACTCCCCTCAACATAATTGAAAGACCGTAAGAAAAATTCTATCAAACAAAATATAATATGTCAAGGATAGCTAAGTTATAAAAAATATAATGATACAATTACAATAACGCAAAACACACAAATATAAATAAGAATACTTATGATCTTTTGTGCAATGTCGTTTACAATTTGTTTACATGTCCTTGTAGAATCTTCCGTTGTGTCATACATTGAAAATGAAAAATTATATCTAATCTTCTCATGTGACTTGGGCGGCTTTTTAAGTACATAAACAACTTCAGTATCCGACATAAAACATATGTCTTGTACTTTTCCCAACACTTCATAACTTCCACCATCGTAAACCATACCATCATATAGATATATCTGCAAATATTCTTCGCCTTATCTATCTTTCACATACCATGCAAATTTTGTATGCTTCAGTTCTTGGTATTTATTATAGTATGAAATAATATTCTTTTCCTTTGAGGAGCCACTTGCTATATTTTTAGTCATTAGCTCAGGTTGGGTTCATTCAACAATATTTTTTTAGGGTCCACTTGCATATCTAGATGATGTAATTATTGTCTTTGGTCCAGAAATATTCCCATAAACCTTCCTTGATGTCATTTTCTTGCAATATATATATATATATATATATATATATATATATATATATATATATATATATATAACAAAAAACCAATATTTTAAGTAAACAAAAAAAAACACCAAAAACATGCACAGTGGACCCCATGTCAAGTGGGTTGTTAGGTTCATCTAGGATACCAAAAAAAAATCCATTCCTTCATTTTTTTTTTTTACATTTTCCCCCTCCCCCATTGCCTTCCATAGGGTCGTTGGGTCATCGGTCATATGCCTTGGGAACACCTCCTGTGCCTCACCCACCGGTGGAATAATGCCACCTTGGCAGGGAGGGCAAGGGGTTGTCAGACAAGCCTGGCCCATGTGATTTTTTTATTTTTTTGAAAAATAATTTATATTTCATTAAACAAATTTTAAAATAAAAATAATGGAATGGGTTTTTTGTCTCGTATCCTAGATGAACCTAACAACCTATCTAACACGTAACTACTAGTAAACCCATGGGAGTTTAATATCTGTACTCAGTGGGATTTGAACTTAAGTCTACCTTGTTTCAACAATTTCCTAAATTTCGAATTAATAAATTGAGCTGCCCCCCAAGACAAAGAAAATAAATTTAAAAAAAGAAATGATTTTTCGGCATATAAGATCCTATTTTCCCCAAATTCCTTGTTGAACAGTCAAATTAGAAGGGAAAATAACATTTTAAATGCAACAATCTCCCATTGAACGTGTTGTTGATGAAAATGTAGTCGCCCCACAAAATCACTCCAAGATTTTCAGCAAAACCTCGAGAAGTCTTGATGTGATGTCAGGAATAGTGACAACAAAAGTTATTATAGAGAGGAAATTATGGAATTTCTTTATTGCTTATTGAATGTGGTATTAAAAATAAATTAGGAAAACTTAAGATATAGTTAATATCATGAAAATACACTAATTTCTGTTATGTGTGGGATAAAAAAAATAAATTAGGAAAACTTAATATATAGCTAATATCATGACGATACACTAATTTCTGTTATGTGTGGGATAAAAAATATAATAAAAATTAAGAAATAAATTCAATTATCTAGTAAATGTTATATAATTGAAGTAAAAGATTAATTTAAGTGAAATATTTAGTTTAATTTTGAAGGAAAGTATTAAACGAAAATTGTGTGGAAAATTTGAATGGAAATTAGGGTCAAAATTTTCAAGAGAAAATTTTAGTAGAAAATTTTCAAATAAATTCTAGAAGAAAATTTTGGAGGGAAATATTTCAAACAAAATTTTTGGAGGGAAATTTTAATTCTTTAAGCTATATATTATCATTGGGAGAGAGTACATATGCATCATTCAACATATTATGTTTGAAATTCATGCATTCTTTTGATAGTGAAGTTTCTATTTGTGAAGCATCGACATCTTCATCGCGTAACAAATCTATTCATATTGATGAATATAACGAAAATTCTTTCACCATGAATAGAGAGTTAAATTTTACACTTAGTCCTAATCCTAAGGACTATGAGGGAAGCACTAACGAATGGTAGGATGAATAATTTCAAATAAATAGAGAGTCACATTTTCCACTTAGTCCTAACCTTATGGACTATGAGAGAAGCACTGACGAAGCGAGGATGAAGAATTTCCAATAAATAGAGAGTCACATTTTCCACTTAGTCCTAATCCTAAGTACTATAAGAGTAGTATTGAAAAAGTGTGGGTTGAATAATTTCTAGTATTGAGAGTCACATTTTCCACTTAGTCCTAATCCTGAGGACTATGACAGCGATAGTGACAAAGGGAAGGATGAAGAATTTTCAATAAATAGAGAGTCACATTTTCCACTTAGTCCTAATCCTAAGGACTACGAGAGCAGCAGTGACGAAGAGCATGATGAATAATTTCAAGTAAATAGAGAGTCACATTTTCCACATAGTCCTAATTCTAAGGACTATGAGAGCAACACTTACAAAGTGTAGGATGAATATTTTCCAGTAAATAGAGACTCAAATTTTCCACTTAGTCCCAATTCTAAGGACTATGAGAGTAGCAATGAAGAAGGATAGGATGAAGATGAGGAATAATATCTTCCAAGTCAATATTTCAAAAACAAAGATGATGGCAGTGAAAAGTTTCCTGCAACTGAGGATGGTAATTAATTTTTTTCAAACAATGATGGTGATGAATTTCCTAACTATGTTCAAAATGATCATAGTGAGGATAATATTCCTCCTAATGGTGATGAACATGCTTATACAAAGGATTATGAAATGATGGATATGTTTCCAGCAAATATTGTATTTAGGAGTAGGAGTAGACCTTTTCATATCAATCCAAGATGTTCTAGTTATACAAGGGGTAGAGCAGAATCTCTGACGAGAAGAATTTATATCAATAATCTCATTTCAAGTGAATGTTGTCAAAATAATTTCTTGAAACATATGGATTTCAAGTTTTCATTGGAGAAAAGGAAGAGATATTTGTCAATGAATAAAAGCATGCAAAATTCATATTTAATGTGGTGCGTGCAATCTACATTGTCAGGTTATGGTTATCATATTGGGTATTTATTTCTCTGTAAAAAGGATTTCAAAATGTTACATTCAATTAGTAATTTTTGTCTGTAAAAAATCCAAGAAAATTTGAAAAAATATCCCACATTTTATTTAGAAGTACGCCATAGACAAGAGTTTGGGCCATTAAAAAATACTACAATGTCATGGATGCAAGAATTATTTTCAAAGCATGGAGAGTGTATGCCAAATAGAGACAAAATACATATTCCAGATAATCTCTCAGGGTGAGAAATCTACAACTTATAAAAATAATACGCAGAAGGTGTTGAAGGAAATGGTAAAGTTTATTGCATATCAATGTTTTCTGAATATATGGAGGAAATAATTCAACAATGTTCGTATTGCTAAGAAGACAAGGATGGGGGTTTGCAGTACATGTGCTTCTCTTAAAAAAAAATGGGATAAATGTCAAGGGGAAAAAGAGGTAAGCATTCATAACATTATTTTTAAAAATTGTATAGTCATAAACTATGAAAATGTACTTATTAATAGGTTTCTTTTATGTTATGTGTAGATTCCATTGACAAAGAACTTCAAGAGTATCATGAACAACAAAAAAGTGAAAGGAAAAAGTTGTACAAGCATTGGAAGAAGTGTTATGATAATCCAAATAAATATATGGGTTTGGTAATTTATGGTATGGACAAGAAGAAAACACTTCTATCACATTTTTTATGCACACCGAAAAATTTACAGGAGGAAAATTTTATTCAGTTTCACTTGGTCAGTTGTATGGTCTTAAATGGGAAAATTTCGCCAAGGGTTTACTTCACAACTCCAAATATTCATAATGATGAAAATCTGACAATAAAAATAATTCATAATGTGCTTTCTCATTGGTCTGGTCATCTTCCTAAAGTTTTGTATCTACAATTGGACAACACTTGCCGTGAAAACAAAAATCATATTTTTTTTGGATATCTAAAAATGCTTGTTGAATTGATAAATTTTCAAAAGGTGAAGGTTGGTTTCCTTCTTGTTGGTCGCACTTATGACCATGTTTACTAGATATTCAGTCATTTTTTAGTAACATTGAGGAGGAAGGGTGTTGGGAGCTTTCCATCATTAATTGGATATATTAAGAAACCATACATGCCAGAGCCTATTTTTCATGTGTTGGAAGAAAATATTGACATGCGAATGTTTATTCTAGGATCACATGGTGAGGAGTGTTACACCATTTTTTGGTCATCTAACCTATTATCATTAGATGGACCCAAGTACACCATGTAAGACCAATTTTACCCTAAGTAAAATTGCTTTCACTATGTTAAAACAAGAAACCCCAAAAGGAAATATTAAACAAACCTATATTTGTTTGATTTTCTTCATGGAATAATTAATTAAACCATAATTTAATTATTATTCCCAGTCATGTTTAACCCAAAATCAAAGAAATTAATTAGATAAACCTTTATTTATCTTATTAATTTCTAGGAATAATTATTTAAATCTTATTTAGATAATATTCCCTGTTAAATATGACCAAATCACCCACAAATAATTAAATAAATCATTATTTATTTGATTATCTTCTAACCGCTTCCTTAAAAAGATAAATAAATCATTTATTTATTTATTTTTGACAAATTAAGGGATTTGACCCAAGTCAAATACCTTTTCGCTCCAACAAATATAATAAAATATTCCATAAAAAGTGGATCTAGATCTGGTTAACCTATGCACCAAGATCTAGAATGACCCAATATTTTGTTATAAATAGGAGGGTTTTTCCTACCATTCTTCACCTTTTGTTGCCTATTAGATCACTCTGGATCTATACACTTGGTCACCATTTTCTGCCATTTGCTGTGTGAGCTCCCTTTGAGTTCCATTCTTTGTGTGGGTTTTCTACACCAACAAGATAGAGAGATTTTAGATCTGAAGTGCTGAGGACTTCCAAGAACCCATCCCACTGAGGAGAATTGGATACGCCTTCTTGTTTTCCTCCCAGGTGCCCGATTAATACAAAAATTCTTTCAAAAATTGTTCTTGTCTTGTCTATTGGTATATGGAGCAAACCCTTATTTTTTATGCTTAATGTCTTTCCATGCATAGATCTGGTTTTTGCAGCTCTGTTATGTTCAACTAACCGCAGATCTGAAGATATTGGCAGCCACTTTTGTTGTTAGGGCTATTAGTTATGCGTAGCTAAAGTGGTCCTTTTTCGTACACTTCGACGAAGGATTCATACTAACAAATGGTGACTCCACTGGGGATTCGATTCCTTGACCAGTGTCTGCCCCGGCGTTTACAAAGATTCCTCCCTGCTTGGAACTTTCCCTAACCTTCCTCCTCCTCCCATCACTGATCCCAGCTCATCAAATGTTTGCATGATGAAATCATCTCAGGCTGCCCGTAAGCGGCCTGCCTCGGCTAGTCAGCAACCTCCCCCTCGCCCTCCGCAACCCGCTCCTAGCCATTCATCTCAGCCAGCCGGACCTCCTCCTTCTGGCCCTCCCCCTACAGCTGGTATCCCTCAACCCATTTATCCTCCTGGATCGGTTCCTCCTGGCCTTAACCATCTTGAAGCCGTCCCTCCTGGTCATTACCCTGCCAGACAGATCCCTTTCCTAGCTCCCCCTCCCTGAGTATATTCTGTCCCCGTCATGGCCACCCTCTCTCTCCCTAACCTGACCTTGGGTATACTGGTCTGGTACCTCGATCCCCCAGCCGCCACCCCACCTGGTCACCCCAAACCCTACATGGCTTTGACACCGGTTCAACCGGTCCCCCTCGCTTCCTCCATTGCCACTATGCCCCCAGCACCTCCACAGGACCCTTCTCCTGTTGTGACGGTTCCCGGGAAGAAAGGAAAAGCCCGCAAGGGGGCACCTAAAGATAAGACCACCACGACTGACCCGGCCCCTCCTCCGCCCACGAAGCCCTGTGCCTTATGTGATGTCACCGGTCATGCCACCCATGCTTGTCCCGAGTTGCCCCGTATTCAGCCCATGGTTAAAGTCGCGTTCCCCGAGTCTACGGTCCCTGAAGCCTCCATTCCTTCTTCATCCGTAACCAAGAACCCCAAGACTCTCCGCACCAACAAGCCCTGCGCTTTGTGCGGCGTTCATGGCCATTACTCCCACCATTGTCCTCACTTGACGCATTACCGCGCCTCTTTAGAGGTGGTCCGAGAGTATGAGGTTGAACAAAATCAATCCGCCTCTCCCATCCTTGCGCAGTATGTTTCAGGTCAGCCTGAGGATCCCCCCGCTCCCATCGACATTCCCCCCCCTGATGTTCAGATGACGGAGTCTACTGTAACCATTCTTTACCTATCCTCCTTTGCGAGACACTTGGAGCCTAGCCCCCCTGCATCCTCCCCTGTTGTGTCACCTAACCGCCCATTTTCTACCCATACGCGAGATCACTCCACCCGTGTCTCTGTTGACCTCCGCAGCTCAAGTCCTCTCCATACTTCCGATAGCCCTCGTATACCACCCTCCAGTTTGTATATGAGTCACAGTCATCCTGCTCCTTGCACTCCCTCCCGTAGTTGCCACTCGATGTCTTCTGTGCACTCACGCTGCCGTCATTTCCTTTCCTCCCCTCATTTGTTGTCTTATAACACCATTCCGCAGGACCCCCCGTCCACACCCTTTATCGGTTACGCCGATGGTGCAAGTCGTTACTCCCAGAATCTAGCCTCGGCAGGTTGGGCCATCTTCACCCCCTTGCATACCCTTGTTCTCTCTAACGGAGTTTGCATTGGTTCTGCCACCAACAATCAGGCCGAATATGATGCAGTGCGTGGTCTCTTAGTCGATGCCCTCTTTCATCGCATCCTCCATCTGCACGTTCGTTTGGATTCCCTACTTCTTGTAATGCAATTAAATGGTGTTTATCGTGTGCATAACCCTGTGCTGTTCAGACGCTATTTACGAGTAAAACTCTTGATACGTGCCTTTGAAACCATAACTTTCAACCATGTACCTCGAGAACAGAATCACTATGTAGATAGTATTGCAAACCATGTTCTAGATTGGCATTTATCACATGCATTTCATACAAGACAATAACATTCATAATCATTTAAAAAACGATGCATATCCATAATATGTGTCGTAAAAACATGTGTTTAGAGTCCATCTACTCTAATACATATGACATGCCCATAGCATGTTACAAAACTGGGGGCACCACTTGCCCCCACATACCCACTGGGGGGCACCACATGCCCCACACCTAATCACTATCTGGCGGATCCCGAGCCAATGGCTCTGCCCCTACAGCCTATAGATCACGAATCCCCTGACCAGCCATCGCCATGCGCCGCATGACCCCTCGCCATTTTGAGGGCATACCAAATACATGGTTCTATGTACTGGTCGTCTAAGTCCTGCCACCCGCGCTCTGATACTCCGGTCAACAACCTTTCACATCTACGACGGATGTCCTCCAGAAGGGCAGCTGCATCCTCATTTTGCGCTGCTCTCGACCCACTCGGACCTGCAGCTCCAACTGCTGCCGGTCGTCCTATATATCCGGCTGGCCTTACCGGTGCTATATCTGCATACCAACAGTACATGAATCAGTACCCTAGCTACTATTCAAAACACTGTAACATGCCCATACAAGAATAGCAATCTGTCACTTACCATCGGGCCCCCAGACTCGACCAGGCGGAAGTGGCAGGTCCGGGTCTCCACAGTATCTCATCCCACTATAGGGATAGTCGTCTATGTACAATGGCATCTGATCCCAATGGGCAAAAAAATCAGGTCGAAACACTCGCCCGACCGCCCCTCCTCCTCCTCTGCACAGTAGCCGTCCCCAACGGCGCATCCTGGGCTCTCTCGGGCCCCCATCTGGAAGCTGTACATGAGGCCTCAAGGTCGGGATCTTCTCAAAGAAGAAGGTGCACAACAAAGTCCCATATGAGCAATCATGGTTCACCTGCCGCCTGCATAGCGACAACTGTCGCTTTAGCGACACCAACATCATTTGGGCCCACCCATAGTAGGTCCCACCCAGCACACTCTCCACTATCATCATCTGCCCCCCAGTGATGTGATGGAGCGCCTGGTTGCCCAGGATACGCAACACAACTACGGCCACTGCACGGGTTTCTAGCCTCTCTAGATCCCCGACCGGTATTCGAGTCCCCTTGACTTGGAGACCCGGTCGACAATGATGCTCCACAAACTCCATGATATGCCACCCCTGCGGCAACACTGGCTGTGTGTTTCCCACCATCCCCAGTGGTGGGAGACCAGTCAGGAAATACATGTCCTGGACCGTCAGTTCGATCCTGTGCCCCTGCACTACAAAGACCTCCTGATCTGGATCCTAGTAACTGATAATCCGGGCCAATAACAATTCTCCTGCTCTCATCAAAGGGTTCTCCAAAAACTTGAGAACCCCAAACCTGGCCAGTACACGACGGACGCCCTGATCTGCTTGGATCTCTGCCCGTAGTGTCCCTAGGTCTCTTTCTCTCCAGTTAACCCGTAAATCTACCATACCTACACAAACACATCATTTTTGTCAGCTTACAAATCAGGAAAACCATAACCAAACACCAAAACCCAACTTCCAGCCATAAAACAACACCAAAACCCCCTCATCTCCCAGGTCGCAGTTTTCTGCCCATTTCTGGGACAGTTCGCACTTTTCTGCCTGAAACCTGCTTCCCAGGTCGCACTTTTTGGCCCAAAAAGTGCGACCCGGCCATAGAGATGAAGGAGGGGCTGTTTCTGGGATTCTGGGCCCTAAACTGAAAATTTAATCCATCAAAATGCAAGAGAAAGGTTAGACCTCTTACCTGCAACTGACGGATCGCGATTCCAACGATCAGTTTGTCCGCTACGTTCGCCGCAAGATTTAGGGCCTTCTCTCCTCTCTACATTCACCACAGCAACAATAGCAAATGAGTGATTTTGGAGGGAAAACTGCCTTATTAAAAGAGAACCCATGTTTATTCTTTCGACTGCTGCGACCACACCGTAGCTCCGTTTGACGAACCATCTGCACCGTTGGAAAGCACTCACCGAGCCCTCAAATGGGTATCTGTTATTTTTTTGTGATCTGATACTTCACCAGGACACATTTTGTCCAAGAAGGGTCACTTCACCTCTCCTTAAAATTGAATTTCCTCACTTACGACACTTGTACTTGGGGCACCATCTTGCCTCCTTACTTGTCCTTTTTCGTGTCGATCTTCGTCATGAGTTCCCATCATGTACTCATGTTTCCACGGTCCCCCATTGGGGCCTTTACTGTGTGGTAGCACCATCGAGTCGCCCTTGTTTAGAGCATCCAAGTTGAGTCATCATTCCCTCCATGGAGTCTATACTGAGTCCCTTTGTACCCCACTATAGCCCTCCATCCTTCATCGCTTGGTCTCTCTCTTGTGTCGCACATTATGACCTTTAGTTTCACTATCCCCCATCCCTGATGATGTTGTGTCAGTTGCTGCCATGTCATTCATGCCCTTTATGCTCTAGCAAGGGAAGTCATCCATTAGCTACCCAGTCCTTTCCACTTCACTATCATCATTAGTGTCAGTCTGTCCGTCGCTCTACTCTTTTCTCTCATGCCTTAGTTGAGGGTCTCTCCTTGCCTCACCTATGGCGGACCTCCTTCTGTCGACATCAGCTGATTCATTCCAGAAGCCAGGTCTAGAGGGCAGTGTACCTTGGTTCCAGCTTCCACTCTTGTTCGGTGCCTTGGATCAGGCAAAGGGGTATCTCCTTTCCCTTTGGCTTGATTGTTTCTCCAGCTCCTTTCAGCATGATCGAGATCCGTATACTTGATGGTCTAGTGATCCAGCAGCAGCTCTTGATGATTCCCCGGGTGTGTGTGAGATGTCTCAACCCTCATGAGGAGGTGGCCCTGCAGGTAGCCCCCCACATTCCCGGATGACCTCTTCATTACAACCTTCGATGTAGCTCCAGATATTTGATGATGTTGGCCATAGCCACTTGCAACGCCTCTTTGACTTGCATGTATCAGTCAGATTTTGTGAGCCCTTCCCCATTTACAGGGGGCATTTGGGTTGTATTTGTATCTCATGTACTCAGATATTATTGTACAAGTCCTGGCTGTTATCCCAGGCACATCATGTATGTGGGATCCCTCATTATATTTTTATCTGGCTCATGATTATGCCAGCTGTACTTTATGGTTCGGTCCCTTTTTTACTGGACACACTATTCTTTTGTACTTTGTCTCGGCGGGCATAGGTATGCCTCCCTCGCCGCCTTTAGCACAGGTACCCTCTCATAAAAAGAGACTTGTTGCACCTGCGAGTCTCGTCTCCTCAGGGTCTAGTTCTTCAGCACACTATCTACCTTGCATTTCTCTCTCTGACTTCCCTTTTGTTGTCTGGTGATTGAGTTCTTACAACGTACTTCGGTCATACGATTTGCTCTTGACACTCGCACGCTGGGGGGCAATCTGTTACACCATTTTTTGGTCATCTAACTTATTATCATTAGATGGACCCAAGTACACCATGTAAGACCAGTTTTACCCCAAGTAAAACCGCTTTCACTATGTTAAAACAGAAAACCCCAAAAGGAAATATTAAACAAACCCATATTTGTTTGATTTTCCTCATGGAATAATTAATTAAACCATAATTTAATTATTATTCCCAGTCATGTTTAACCCAAAAACAAAGAAATTAATTAGATAAACCTTTATTTATCTTATTACTTTCTAGGAATAATTATTTAAATCTTATTTAGATAATATTCCTTGTTAAATATGACCAAATCACCCACAAATAATTAAATAAACCATTATTTATTTAATTATCTTTCAACCACTTCCTTAAATAATTAAATAAATCATTATTTATTTGATTATCTTCTAACCGTTTCCTTAAAAAGATAAATAAATCATTTATTTATTTATTTTTAACAAATTAAGGGATTTGACCCAAGTCAAATACCTTTTCCCTCCAACAAATATAATAAAATATTCCATAAAAAGTGGATCTAGATCCGGTTAACCCATGCACCAAGATCTAGAATGACCCAATATTTTGTTATAAATAGGAGGGTTTTTCGTACCATTCCTCACCTTTTGTTGCCTATTAGATCACTCTGGATCTACACACTTGGTCAATCTTTTCCACCATTTGCTGTGTGAGCTCCCTTTGAGTTCCATTCTTTGTGTGGGTTTTCTACACTAACAAGAGAGAGAAATCTTAGATCTGAAGTGCTGAGGACTTCCAAGAACCCATCCCACTGAGGAGAATTGGATACGCCTTCTTTTTTTCCTCCCAGGTGCCCGATTAATACAAAAATTCTTTCAAAAATTGTTCTTGTCTTGTCTATTGGTATATGGAGCAAACCCTTATTTTTTCTGCTTAATGTCTTTCCATGCATAGATCTGGTTTTTGCAGCTATTTTATGTTAAACTAACCACAGATCTGAAGATATTGGCAGCCACTTTTGTTGTTAGGGCTATTAGTTATGCGTAGCTAAAGTGGTCCTTTTTCGTACACTTCGACGAAGGATTCATACTAACAAGAAGAAATGCATTGAAAAAATTAATCACATTAACTTCTAACATCATTTTCATATCAAAAAAATTGTTGGGAAAACACTTATATGAGGCAAGAAGTATTCAATTACCGTGGAGTGCGGGTCATCATCAGGTTTGACATTTTTTAAGTTGATTCCAGATCATCCAATATTTGTGTCAAATATATTGTTGTTACAATCAGTTGCTGAAGTTCATAATGCATGAATACGTAAGGTAGATATAAATTATTTTGAATGCCTGGAAGAAATTAAAAAATCTATTATATATACATATGAGTACTTTGATGTTGTTGATTCAGTTTGGTGGGAGTATTTTTTCAATAATCAAAGTGATATCATTTCAAGATCAACAAATGAAGATATTCTTTTTAATACTCCATTTATTTGGCCACATAATGTCTCAAATGAACATGATGAAAGAAACGTTGTTGAACAACAACAATTTCAAGGTATTATTAATTCTTCACCAGTAGAGGAAAGATAAATGTAAATTAGTTCCATAAGATCTCATGCACAACCTGAATCCATGGAAGACCTTTATAGGGGTTTAGTACAGGATATTGAGGAGGGCTGCATGATCGCAGTGTTAGCATATGGGGATGCACATGGCTATCCATTCTTGGTTTCCAAGTTTATAAAGGTTATTATATAAAATGAATATGTTTTAGGTGTTGAAGTACATTGGTATGCCACAAATACACACCCATTCAATGGTGTGTACAAGAAAGAGATGGTAGTTGATAAAAAAATTGGTGGAAAGAGAAAAATAGAGGGCACAAATACAAAAAAAATTCTACCCAGAACTCTTAAAATTGGAGGATGTTGACATACTTTTTTATGACTTCAATTTAACAAAGAGAGGGACTCTTCGCTTCAGAACGATAGATATTTTGAAGAGTTTCCTACCAGAAGAAACAATGTTGAGAAAGGAGTCAATTGAACCCAGTCGTAGATCTAGAAGACTTTTGAGACCTGAAATGGTGGGCATGCATGTTGACTTAAATGGCACACTAGTTGATGAACTTCATCTGCATCTAGTCAATCAGCTGAAGATGTGAATTTTGATGGTGTGCAAGAACATATGAGTGATTTTTATTAACTTTCTAAGACAATTTATATAAATGAAGTTTGCATGGTAACTTGAAATAAATATTTTAACTTCCATATGATCTTACATGAAGTTATGATTCATTTTTATGTTTGTTGGGTTATATGTTTTAATTACGATGAATTCATTTGTTTAGAATATCCACAATGCAAAATAACTTAGAGAAATAGTTTATGTTTCATTAAATCTACAAGTATTGATATTTTGATTATTTAGTCATATAATTTGTTCATAATGTCATAGTTGAAATATATTGAAAACTTAAAGTTTTTTAATTCTATGATTGAAAATTTGTCAATTTTTTTTATATCTTTAATGCTATGGTTGAAAAAAATTAGAATTTTAGGGATTTTAGTGTCATGATATTATATGTTTAACGACATGGATGAAAAATGTTTGAATTTAAATGTGTTTTAGATCTCATTATTTTATCTTTAATGCCACTACTAAAAAATGTTGAAATTGTACTCGGAAAATAAAAATGTTATTCTACCAACAACATTAGTGTGTTTTTTTTCATTTATTTTGCACAAAAAAACTGGTTTTACTGCCATTTTTAAAAAATGTTGAAAATTAACCCTAAAATTAATAAAACATTGTTCCAGAATACACAATTTTCATTTTTTTGGGTCGTTTTTCATGTTTTTTTGGGGCTTTTTGGCTATAGTTCTCGTTTTAAGTTTACAATTCCCATTTCAAAGTTTACATTGTTTTTGTCTCAAGCTCCAGTACAAGTAGAGATTTGAATGTCCTTCGACTAGAAAGTAATGAATTTTGATCCAGACACAAATAAATACAAGGTTTCTTCCATTTTCTCTCTATTTTGAAGCTCTGCATATCATGTCATGGAATATCATGTAATTTTATCATTTCAACCAAAAAAATTCTTGTTTAAATATCCTAAATGTTATGGTAATATTAAATAGGCAATGGTGTAATAAGTGCTTTGTGGCTATAATCTTAGGTTAAGATGATTCATGATTTTTTTTTTCAAACTTCTATTGAGAGAATGCATATATGGTCATTATTACTAATTCTTCACACTAGAGTTACATATTATTGTTAACATACTATTTTCCCAAATCAATAAAGAAGGAACAAACTTATACTTCTAATGTTTCTCACATTGTTTCTATAATGGAGGGTTGGTTCAATCCCATGGAATTATGTAAAATTTCCTCTAGAGGCTTATAAGGAATGTTGTCTGACATTATTTCTTCCAACACTTGTAAGAACACAAAATATGATACTGCCAAATCCCAATAATATTACTCAAAAGAAAATAAACGTTGAAATTTTCACCAGTGTTTTTTTTTAGGTTTGATTATCGAGTTTTATCATTACTGTGCTCACTTTATTCTTAATAAAAATCCATGGTTAAGAATCTTATGTACAACATAATATTATCACATTTCCATCTACAAATGTTGTTGCAAGTTCATGAGGAAACATTCTGCTAGAGTTTTTGGACTCTGACTTGTCAACGAAATCAGGATATATTATAATATGAGTAGAATGAAATATTTTTGATGCTATTATATGCGCATATGAAAAGCCTTGGATCTACAAAAATAAAATAATATTAATAGCAAGGTAATCAACATATTTGGTAGAAACCAGAGATGAAATGGCTCATGCTATGGCGTGTAAGGCATACCGTGGGAGACGAGGTATAGGATTCCTACACAGGTTTGTGTAAATGGAGCATTCTTCAGGGATCCCATGGAAACACGAGTTATTCTGGACGAAGCCATGATTACTAGTTGATATTCTTGGAGCAAAATATGGAGCTTTATAAAGTAGAACTAAAATAGCATGAACCTAACACTATTTTAGCTTCATTCATAATATAACCAAGAAAATCCATCAATGGTGAGTGCATCCAAAACCCATCATACATTTTTTTCATTTTCATGGCTATAAAGCGACCAAAAATCTCCATTATACATCATCTTCATCACCAAAATCAAGGAGGAGGAGCTTCCTAACAAAGGAAATTTTTTTCCAGGACCATTAATAGGGAAAGTTCCATTTTTTTTTTATACATGGTGTCGACCATGGAGCTTGGTGCTGGAACAAGCTCATCCATCTTCTGCGAAAATTTGGGCACAAGGTCACTACCATGGTTCTCACAGGTTCAAGCCTAAACACTTTGGACCCTAATTCATTCACTTCCTTTGAGCATTATGGCATGCCCCTCATGAACATACTCTCAAAGATACTTTACTCTTAGAAGGTCTGGAATAACCATGGATTAATTGCCTATGGAAATGAAGCTAGTTTAGTTTCCATGTAATTTGTGAATCTATTTGGTTTTTAATCTATTGTTTGTTCACTGTAGGTTCTGTTGTTTGGGCATAGTGTTGGAGGTATAAGCTTGAGCCATGCAATCCATGTGTTTGGCCATAAGATTGCAGTTATTATTTATATTGTTTCTATCATGATATCTCATGGATTTTTTACTAACCAACATGTCTGATAGGTTCACCTTATGAATCTAAAGGAATTAATATTGTTCAATGTTATAACCTGAGCTGCAAAAATAATTTTAAGGGAATCCCTTTTTTCTCTTGTTATACAAGTTTTTTTTTGTATATATTATAGAATGTATGAAAATGTCTATAAGCTTGTATTATTTGAGGGCAACCAATATAATTTTGACCTAAAATATCTTCTTTGTGCCTTTGTGGAAGTTTTGAAGAAAGGAAGCTACATGAATAACCATAGAACTTCCTAAGATAATTTCTTAGAGCCGAAAAAAAACTTTTTGATCAGGAATGGTGACATAATTCTTTGTTATGGAAAAATTATGCATCATTATAGGCTCTTTTAGTGAAATTTTCACATTGGGGTTGTTTTTTCCAGCGGGGCATAACTTCTTCATCATATCATTGCTTAAAGCGAAGAACTTCTTAGTCTCTAGATCGATTTTGAGGTGCGTTATCATGGATGATTTGAGTTGTTTATCAAAATTGTAGTTCTAGACAATGTCTAGGTTTCAGGACTCCACCACTCGAACTGCATAGGGAAATTCATCTTCCAAAATTATTAATTTATTTTCATAGACATGTAGGTAAACCAATCGATGGAGCCTCATGATCTCTGTAACTATGGAATGTTTAAAATTGTTTTGAGACATGTCCATAAGCATCAATTCTTGTAGGTTTCCTTGTGAGCTCAAGATCTGATCCATGAAGTATGATGAGTAGAGATAGAGCTTCTTTATGTTGTTGAGATCCCCAACTTGGCAGGGATAAGGACTAGGTTCAGGTGAAATTTTTGCGATAAATTCAGAACCTTGATATTTTCTAAATGCTCAAACTCCACCAAAACGGTGTCAATGAAGTAGTTGAAGTTGAGGCGTAGCTCTTCAAAGTTGGTGAGATCTCTCAAGCTCATAGGTATCAGGACATGATGTCCAAAATAAGAAGGGAGATGAGCTGGAAAAGTATCAACACAAGCATAGACTCGAACACCAGGTCTGACGACACCACCAGGAGCATGGTAAAAAAAATATTGGATAGAGGATGATGAAATACAGCTCCTAGATTGGCTGGGATGAAAAATGTTTTCCCAACCCAAACCGATAGAGGAAACACCTTCAATGTAAATATAATTCAGTTGGTGTGTTGTAAATGTAGCCATCATAATTTGCATCATGAACTAATAACAAAAATCAAAGTTAAGATGATTGAAGTCAAAACATTTAGAATATTTATAAACAATGAAAGAACATAAAATTTTATTAGCCATATTTAATGGGATTTTTTATCCCTCATGTGAGAAGGTACACATATTTTTTCATTTCATTTATTATTGTTGTAATTTCAGGGTCAAAAGTTAAAATATTTGTAAAAACCATGTGGTTATTTATATTAAGGTATCCTATATTTTTTAATGCTTGATCATGGTTTTTCCTTTTGGAATAAATCCTTGGTATCTTTGACTTGTATGGAATGAGGAGGTTCTGGATGGATCTCGAGGGACTCATGGTCTAGATAAGCCTTTCTTATGTAGGAGTGATCAGTGGTGTATGGGCCAATCCAACCCGTGTCAGACTGCACCTATGTCTTATCACATGGTTATGCGTCATAGGGTTTGTATGTGGCCTTGACATTGGTGCAATATTACTTTGACATTTATCAACAAGTTAGTTACAAAAAATCCATAATTCCACATTTTCAGAAGTAGTTCACATTTCCCAATGAAAGTGGTCCAAAAATTAAAAAAGTGAACTTGGTCCCAAAATACTCAGATTGATGAGGAGATGACATACCACAAATTGAAATTTATCCAAATAGTGAAGGAATGATGCAATTATAGGTGGTAAAATTTGGTTAAATGGTGGGTGAGGCTTCCAGGTGGAAAAAATTGGCATGATTTGTTAGAGTGATGCATGCACCACAAAAATATTGATCTACAAAAAGAGGGAAAAAAATGTGTTTCAATTTCCTAGATTTTTGTGGGCATTAGAGATCTAGCAACTAGGGATGATTATGTGGTAGAGAGGGTGATTATGTGGCAATACAGAGTATTATTAGGAATAATGAGGACAAAAATAGATGAAATCAATGAAAATATCATCAGTCGTAGGTGAAAAACATGGAAAATTCATTGAGGCATTAGAGAACCAATAAAAAAGGTGTCAAGTCTAGTTGTACAAGCCATTTGAGTCAAACAGAACAATTATTTAAAGCCAAACCTAGGAATTTTAAGGTCAAGGGTGGAACGCTGGACTTATAAAGGACCAAATATTGGAAAGTGGAAAAAAAATAATAGTTTCAAAGTCAAAGATTCATCTCTTCAACCTAATCAAACAACCTTTCAAGCTAGTCAAACTACTATGAACCAAGTTGAGCTTCAAGGTAACCGTTCAATAGGGGTGTTGGGCATCCAAGGAAGGCGTCGAAGATTATTAGACCACTATTTATATTTTATTCCAATTATGGATCAATGAAAAACGAAACCTTGTAATTATAAGGGTCTTATAAGTCAAGTCACCCCCCTTGAGTGGGGAAAAAGGCATTTTAATTAAATATTTTTACCAAATATTATTACATAGCCTCTGACATGTGGATGAAAATTAAATTATTTTACTAGACAGAGGTCAAAATAGCCATTGTCTCCAAAAATATAAAGGCTAGCCTTTCCCATAGGTGAATTTTGTTGTTAATTTGTGAGATCATATTACTTTGTAATAAAGAGAAAATTTCACAAACCTTTTTGGAAAAAAAATGTATGCATTGGATTTTCCTATATTTTTCTTTCTTGGTTTATGTTATGATTGGTATTATTACAAAATATTTCCATAATAACTATAATAACATACAAATTGGAGGGGAAATTGGTTGAGGGACTACGTAATCATGCGAAGAAGGTGGAATAAGCATTAGTCTAATCAATCTTTTTATTGTATGTGGATCACTTGGATAAAGGTTAGACCAATATTTTGAGGAGATAACTTCAATTGAGAGAAGAGTGGATTTCATTGCATAGTTGACCAAAATACCAAATATGTCATTCCAAAGGCCATTCTTGGCTAGATTTGAAAGATATGGGATTTTTTATACATAGGCGGGGGTGATATTCTCTATTCGATACCAAGCTTGGATTATCTTCTCCTTATTCATCTGGACTATGTATTTTTTACTTTTCCTCCATAATCATCCCAATTCAAAGCAGGAGAAACCCTGAGGAATTGAGAGGATGGATTTGAGCATTGAACCTATGACAAAACATCAAAGCTGCAAGGAGTGAGTGAGGATTCAATTGAAGTGAAAAAAGGGTTATAGGAGGTTGAGGGATGATTTTTGCATGAAGAAAATTATGTAACCTACATGGGTCTAATGCTCTTATAATTTTCCAATCCCATGAATTGATGATGTGCCTCAAGCATATTAGCAAAGGGATTTGATCTATTTAGAAAATACGACCACTTGTCCTATTGCAATATGACAAAATAAACATTAGAGAGGAGTGTGCCCATTAAATTTTTTGTGTTGAATACTCATAATGAACCTTATCATATTCCATAAATGCAGGGTTGAGCTCATTAAAGCCTCTATTGAAATATGTTCTTGCTACAAATTATGTTTCCATTAGCGACTTGGTTCTATGTGTGTGTGTGTGTGTGTGTGTGTGTGTGTGTGTGTGTGTGTGTAGATGTGTATGGAAAGAGAGAGAGAGAGAGGATATGTGTATAGAGAAAGGGAGAGAGAGAAGATGTGTATAGAGATAGGGAGAGAGAGAGATAGGTAGAGAATATGTGTGTGTATATATATATATATATATAGAGAGAGAGAGAGAGAAAGAGAGAGAGAGAGAGAGAGAGAGAGAGAGAGAGAGAGAGAGAGGGAAGATGTGTATAGAGAGAGAGAGAGAGAGAGAGAGAGAGAGAGAGAGAGAGAGAGAGATAGAGATAGAGAATATGTGTATAGAGAGAGGGAGAGAGAGAGAGAGAAGATGTGTATAGAGAGAGAGAGAGAGAGAGAGAGAGATTTTATTCTTTGTTATGGAAAAATAACGCATCATTGTAGGCTCTTTTAGTGAAAGGAAACTATGGAGCTGGGTTTGCATGTTGTGCACTATATGGTAGTGACCATACACAAGATGATAGTGTTGTGGGATAAATCACCCTAATAAATATGGCTAGTCAAAGAGGATGAAGTGTGCACTAAGGCCAAGAAGTATGATGATGAACTAGAGTCCCTATCACTGACTCAAAAAGGGAAAAGAGGCTTTAAAAAATTCTCCATAATGGATGAGGTAAGAAAAGAAATTGATTTTTGGGTGTTATATTCTTACCACGACATGGTTTTGGGCATGATGGTTTTCTATATATGGTATTTTTTAGATCCGGTCAAGAGAACTATGGTTATGTTCTAATCCAGGGTTAATGGATTTTGGTTTATGAATGCTTTGGCATGTATATATATGTATTTTAACATTGAAAGGAATATAATGAAAAATCAATCTTGTAGTCCTGGTTTTGGGATCCACAGAAAAATATCTATGTATTTTTTTTATGTTTTATGTTTTTGCCATTGTTTTTTGTGTTAAAAATTTGTTTGCAGGTAATTTTGTACAGGGTTAAAAACTACATTTGGTATCAGAGTTTTTTCAACTTCAAGGGGACGCCTTTGTTGCTTAGGGGTTTTTTCTCAGGCTTGTGGAATACCCTGTTCAGTGGGAGATCTATGGGATTGATTCTTGCGGTGAAAGAAGATGGTGAGCAGTGGAAATATAAAGATAGAGAAATTTAATGGTCACAGTTTTGAGTTGTGGAAGCTCAAGATGGAGGATCTTCTGGTGGATAAAGATGAGTGGATCCTGGTAGATTCACATACTAAACCAACGACAATGTCATATTAATATTGGGCGAAGTTGGATCAGAAAGAAAATAGCACAATATGGTTATGTATCTTAGATTTATTATTGTTGAATGTATAAGGGTAATCTAAGATAAAGGATTTGTGGGACAATTTATCAACATTTTACCAATCTAATTCTTTGGTGAAAAAAATTGTTCCTGTGGAAAAAGTTGTATAACCTGAGGATGAAGGATGGAGACTCAGTGACAAAGCATTTGAATGCTTTTAATACTATGGTAAGCCAGTTGTTAGCTGTTGATATTAAAATCTCAAATGAAGATACATGCATCATTTTTTTGTGTTCTCTACCATATTCGTGGGATATTTTGGTTATTGTAATAGGTAGCAATACAACTACCCTAAATTTTGATGAAATAGTCTCATCCTTGCTATCGAAGGAGGTGAGACAAAAAAATATGGAGGGCCTGAATGGTGATGGGCTAGAATGGAGATGCCTTGTCTATACGAGGAAGGTCCCAGAACAGAAACAAAAATAATTCCTCGAGTGGGAGATCTAAATCTAGAGGGAAATCTAAATCTCTAGGAAAACTTGTAAAGGTGTGTTAAAAACACAGAAAGGAAGGGCACTTCAAAATGTATTGTAGATATAAAGCTCCTAAGAAAGGAAAAGGATCTGATGATGATCCTTCTACAGAGGTGAAAATCACCTAAAATGAAGGTGGGGATGTGTACTTGGCTTCTTCTTCAAGTACACATGAAGATCATGAGGCATGGTTGATTGACTCAGGTGCATCCTTTCACTTCACCCCCATAGGGATTGGTTCTACGAGTATGAGAAACATGATGTTGGTGATGTCTTCTTAGGGGATTATAGGAAGTCCGGAATCACTGGACACGGAAAAGTTAAGCTGAAGTTGGAAGGTGGAAGGATTAGAACACTTCCTAGTGTTCTACATATTCCTGCATTGGACAAAAATATGATTTTTGTAAGAAATATGGATGATTCAGGTGTAAAAATAGTGTTTGAGAAGTATAATTGCAAGATGGTTTAGCGAGCACTCGTATTGATGTGGGGAGTTCAGATTTGAACTCTGTACAAGCTTCTAGGAAGAATTTCTATTGATCGGTGCAATAGTTTTGTGGTTCCTGAAAGTGGAGCTAAACACATTGTGGTATTTGGAGAAAAGACCATGTTGTGACATCAAAGTCTTGGAAATATCGGAGATGAGGGAATTCAAATACTACATGGTAATGGTATGGTAGAAGGTATGTATAATTTTTCTATGGATTTTGATTTCTGTGAAAATTGTGTATATGGGAAGTAGAATCGAGTGAGTTTAAGAGGGCGAAAGGGATATTAGAGCTTGTGCACAATGATGTGTTTGGAACTGTGTTGGTTCCATCACAGGGTAAGTTTATGTAATATGTTTCATTTATGGATGACTTCTCAAGGAATACATGGATATATTTCCTCATGAATAACTATGAAGTCTTTGACATATTTAAAGAATTTAACGATCTGGTGGAAAACCAGACAGAGAAGAAGATAAAGATGTTGAGGATAGTTAATGGTGGAGAGTTCTGCAAGAAGGAATTTGAAGATTTATGTAATAAGTGTGGTATAGCACAACAAAAAACTACTCCATACACACCTTAGAAAAATGGAGTTGTAAAAAGAATGAACGTGATGTTGATGAAAAAAGAAAGAAGCATGCTCAGTGGTGTCGAGTTAGGACAAGAATTCCGGGCAGAGGTAGTTGAGAGTGCATGTTACCTGGTTAACATATCACCTTCATCATAGTTGGAGGATAAGACTCCACATGAGGTATGGAATGGTAAGAAACCATCTCTTTCACATCTGAGGGTATTTGGATGTGATGCATAGGTACATGTTCCAAAGGAGAAAAGAACCGAGTTGGATAATAAATCTGAAAAGTGCATCTTTATTGGATATAAGGATGGTTTAAAAGGTTATAAGATTTGGAACCCATAAACAAGGAAGGTTGTGTACAATTTAGATTTGGTATTTAGGGAGGTGAAAGATGTTAAACATGAAGTCCTACCAAAGGATCCTGAGAAGATAGAGTTTGAGCTAAAGGAGGAAGAATTAGACTCTACAAAAGAACAAGAATCAAAAGAGGAAGAGACTCAAACTCCAGCTTTGAGAAGATCAATTTGAGAAATAAGGAAGCCAGAAAGGTATAGTCCATATTATTTCCGTTAAAAAATTTCTTTATCTATCATTGATGATGATCCGTGAACTATTAGGGAGGTAGTGGATTCAAAGGATAGAAAATTATGGAAGGAGGCCATGGTTGATGAAATGGCATCCTTCCACAAAAATGAGGCATGGGATTTGTAGGAATTTATAGCTGGAAGGAAACCCATTGAAAAAAAATGGGTGTTTAATAAGTAGGTGAATGCAGAAGGAAAGGTGGAGAAATACAAAGCTTGGTTGGTAGCAAAAGGTTATTCCTAGGTGCTAGGAATTGATTTTTGTGATATTTTTTCTCTTGTTTCCAAGGTAGCTTCTATTAGATTACTTATATCTGTTGCTACTGCATTTGATTTTAAGGTAGAAAAAATGGATGTGAAGAAAAAATTTCTTCATGAGGATCTGGAATATGAGGTATACATGAAGCAACCAGAAGGCTTTGCAGTGAAGGGTAAGAAATAACTGGTATTCAAGTTAAAACATTTTCTATATGGGTTAAAAAAATCACCAAGGATGCGGTATCAGAAATGTGATACATTTATATGGGGACTTGGCTTCATCAGAAGAAAAATGGATCATTGTGTGTCTTTTAATTAATTGGTTAATGTGTTATTTATTTGGTCTTGTATGTGGATGTTATGTTGTTGGTTAGAAATGAAAAATAAATTATCCAGGATTTAAAGACCCAATTGTACTGCAAATTCGACATGAAGGATCTTGGAGCTGCAAACTATGTTTTGGGCTTAGAAATTAAACGATATCGGGCAAAGAGGAAGCTCTGGTTAAACCAGAGGAAGTATTTCGAGACAATATTGTAGAGTTTTAATATGTAGGATAGTAAACTGGTGAAGGTTCCTATTCTTGTCAGTGTAAATTTATTTGTTGAATAGTGTCCCAAGACACAAGAAGAGGAAGAGGTCATGTCCCGTGTTCCATATGCAAGTTTTGTGGGTAGCCTGATGTATGAAATGGTCTATACTAGATCAAAAATTTCTCATGCAGCAGGATTATTAAGTAGGTTTATGTCAAAACGAGGGAAGGAGCATTGGACAACAGTGAAGCAGGTTTTTAGATATTTGCATGGAAATAATGATTATGGTCTGTGTTACCAAGGAAGACTAGGATAGGAAATAGTTTTGAACATCTATGGATTTGTTGATGTATAATGGGATGGAGATCTAGATTAGAGAAGATATACAAGTGGATATGTGTTTAACCTATTTGGAGGAGCAATCAGTTGGATGAGAAAAATATAGGCTATAGTGGCTCTTTCAACTACAGAGGTTGAATACATAGCATCCACTCATGCAAGCAAGGAATCAAATTGGTTGTAGAGATTATGTTCAAGTATGGGGTTGGTATAGCATGATATAAGGATATAATTTGACAGCCAAAGTGAAATTTTCTTGGAAAATAACCCTGCTTATCATTCAAAGAAAAAACACATTGATGTTCATTATCACTTTGTGTTGAAAAGGTGTTGCTGGTAAAGGTGGAAAATTTGAAGAATGTTGCAGATGCATTGAAAAAGTCTATGAGCACTGAGAATTTTTCTTGGTGTATAGAAATAATGGGCATTGTAGGGTTGGACCAATGATTGAGCTCTCTGGTGCACCCCTATGTAGGAAAGAAAACAACAAGTGGGAGAATGTTTTGTGTGTGTTATATTGTTTCCACGACTAGTCACACACATAAGGGGGTAAAAGTGGGGGTGACAACATGCCATGTTCATTGTGTTAGGCTCAATAGGGGGGTCACATGGGGGGCATAAGCCCCCCCTATTGAGGGGTTTGTAGGAGGGAAGTGACCACAAGGGATTTTTTACTTTAGGTTGTGACTGCGGGGTCATTCCTAGGCAAGGCTCCTTGTTGCAACTGCAATATGGTGTGGTCATAATGAGGAACTAGAATTGGGTGTGATTGGCACTCTACGAGTAAATATGTGGTAGTGATCACACTAAGAAACCACAAAAAGAAAAAGATGGAAGAAGTAGGTGTAAATGGGGTTTTCCCTTATGATTTAACTGATCAATTTTCTTGGTTGATGCAGGTTATAGTCACCATGATCAAGTGGAGTGAGAGAGAACACCAAGAAAATGACATGAGAGCCCGTATTCATCCCCTAATCTTATGGGCTCTCAGGGACAATGGGTTATTGAAAATTTTCAAAACTTAAATTATGAAGAGAAAAAATATGTTGTTGCAGTGACTAGTGGAGAAGTGGGATCCCCAAAAAAAATAGTTCACAGTGAAGGAGGAAATATTATAACTAGAGTTGGAAGATATATATTTCTTGACTGGATTATCTAGGTGAGGTTTATCGGTGATTCTTTCTGGTGTGAGGAGTACATTAGAGAGTAGTGTGGAAGATTATGTGGCCCATTATTATGGAACACGATCTCGAAATGTGAGGAACAAATTACTAATTAGAGACATCACTAACCTTACTCTCTGGATGATACTCTTCACCATACTTCTAATAGTTGAATCATTAGCACAACATGTAGCCTTTAAGGCTAATATGGACCTTGTTTTATGGTGTGTGGAACCAACACTTTTTAATTAGTCTGAGGGCTTGGTAACATGAAATACCAACTCACTTGGTGACAAAAAATAAGATAGAAATCATTTGGATACAATAGTATCTTTGGGTATTTTATCTTAGAGTTGGCTCCTAATATGATACCGATGATATATTAACCTGATCCATACCCTCAAAAGAGGCATATGGCATCATGGAATGAGTTGATGGGGTGTTTGGAGGGTGGAAATGTTTAACAATGGTTTTACCACTCATATTCTAGGTGGTTGAAGGATTCCATCCTAGCCATTAATGATTTCACATATGAGGGTATCACCTTTGTAAATGATCCAGATCTTGTTCTACTCCTTGGTATGCATTAGGGTGCACATGGTAAGAAATTAATTTTTTGATTTTTTTAATATTTTAATGTCTTTGGGTTTTGGGATATTTCATTTCCTTTTTTATTTTTTCATGGAAACATAGTCAGTAGCACTAAGGTGGTGTGATATGTAGATGTGGGACTAGCCCAACCCTCGGGTTAATTACTGCTACATGGCCAAGGAACAACTATACAAGGTGGACGTGAATCATTGGAGGAGGAGGTGGGAGAAGAGCATAGTGATTTGCGCGAGTTCATGCACAATTTGGATGGGCTATCTGTAGGGATGCAACCATGATCTATCGATGATATTACTCCACACCTTCAGAGGCACAATTTGGGAGTGTGCTCCTATAAACACTGAGGCCTCCTATAGTGTATTGTGCATATTGTGTTGTGTTATCACCAACACAAAGATGATTGGCTTCTTAGGATGGTGTTTTGAGGATGTATTTTTTTGCATATGTATTGGCTTATGAACTTGGTCGTAAGACATATTTTTTTGACTGATTTACCTAAATGATATATATGATGTAAAAAATATTTTTTACCTATGGTATATATATGATAGTTTCAATGATAGTTGCTTCTGAACGCGGTTTGTAGAAATTATATAGAAACTCTATACCAATGGATTCAATCTGATCATGTAATGTACTAAAACAAGATACTGAATCCTTCTACTATATTTGCGAAGTATAAAAGGCGATCGCTCAATCACATGCAAGTAAGAGAAAGGAAATTATCAATCACACAAGACAAGATATTACTGGGGAAATAACCTGCTCAAAACCCCTTTATCATATTGTACATAGTCAAAGAATCATTAATAAATACAATGCTTTCTCACATCGATAAAATCTTGCACTCTACTGATCGTCTCGCCCTGATCCTGCTCAAAACTGACTACAAATTCTCACGCAAAATTGAAAAATACTTAGCGAATTCTCAACCCCTACGAAGCCCAGCCTTGCTCACGCAATCCCTAGGAAATTAATCCCTATTAAATAGGATAATAAACCTTCCTTGACTCCAAAATCCTTCATGAGCCTACCTGTGACTTTAGAATTGCACCCGGGAAATTCTCTAATAATACAACTGATAGTTAGCTTCCTTTTAACATCTGTCTCAACTGGGTCGTCATCAGAATTGACATGTATGAAACTAATAATATTGAATCATCAGTTATCTGATATATCACTACTTGTGAATTAAATCTAATTTAATTCACTTGACCTCTCACTAGCTCATCACTCAATTAGGACTAGTTAAACTGATTTTAGCTCAATTAATTTGAGTTAACTGGTTACATATGAACTAAAATAATGCATTGACTGCAAATGGACCCCCATTTAGCGCTAGTGTGTAACTGAATTCCTCATTCACGTGTGACTGGAATCCCACACCAGTTATGTGGTCAAATTTTGTCTTTTCTAGATGCCAATTTCATTGTTTCTTGTTGTAAATTTCAACACTCCCTGTCAACAAGAAAGAAATTCAATCTATCTTGATCTGGTACATTTGGAATGTTCTTGCTTGCAACACTTATCTATTTTTTTTTCACATGCAACTCTCCTAAAAATGAATATCCTCTGAACAACTGAATCAGTATAATGCATATGTCATCAGAGTCTTCTGACTGCTGCTAGCTGCTGCACATGTCTACGAGACTCTCTGTGCTGCTGCTCACATCTGCGTCCATGCACTCTGCACTACTGCCAACTCTGATCTGCACTCCAATATCTGGCATCTGTCACTCTGATTTCTATCTTCATGACATCTAACTACATCAATCTAACTGATCCTTCCTGCTACTGTTGTATTGTGGGCTCCTCATAGCCAGGTTTGATCCATGAGACACACCCTCTCAATGTACCCTACCCAAATTTCGTCTTGGGATTAATTATACACATATCCCCACCTCACACCTGGACTTATATTATTTGCAGTAAGTCTAATTAGATCTACCACATCAAAATCCCCCTCGGGGTGTAGAAACTAGGTTCTAACACCCCTCCATACTTCTTTGGGTGAGACTTTTTTCTATTCAAGTAGATCACTGCCAAAAGGGCCAGGATTTGGAGGGTTTTGTTGGTTGCGCAAATAATCTGAACCTGGGTCAGGACCCCTTAAGCCAACAGATGCATAGTGACCTACTTTTCCATAGTTAAAGAAATTAAGAGGTAGCTTACCTTTGTACTTTCCTGAGTCTCTCTTGGGCTTCCTCATGAAATCGGTCTCCTCTTAACATGACTCACAACATGAGTCATTGTGTTCTTCCTTGGGCTTCATGTCTTGTTTGAAGGATGAATCTTTTTTTGTAGTATTTCTATTATAAATCCTCATCTAACAGACACTAAGAGTTCCAAGAATTTGATCCAATGTGAGATAATTTAGGCTTTTCATATCCTTAATGGTTGAAAATTTAGGCTTAAATATCTCAAAGAGAGATCTCAACACCTAATGGGTACCACTAGCTCTTTTAGTTCTTCATCCAGACCTCTTATCGTATTCAAAATTTCATCAATCCTAATAAAATATTTTGTAATATCATCATAAACATGCATCTTCAAATATTAAATTTTCAATATAAAACCCTGAAGTCTACCTTTCATTACCTTACTATCACCTTTAAAGAAGCCACTCATTTTTTCCCATATTTATTTTGCAGTAGTGTAATCCATGACTTTGACTAGTTCTGATTCAGGTAGGCCAATGAGGAGAACATTCATAGCCTTGGAATTGCATGAAAATTCAATACCTTGATATTTAATAATTATAACTAGATGCTTTTAATATTATTCTTCCACTTTGTCCCATACATCGACACCAAGATACGGAATATAGGTTTTCATACATACCTTCCAAAAAACATAGTTCATTCCACTGAACATAGGTGTCATGTTGGTGTGTCCTCCTTCCTCTTTTTCCATGATCCATGATATTTATTCTAGCTATTAAACTGATCTTGAAGTAATTGTTCTATAATACCAATTTTTAGAATCCGGGACAATACTGGGGGGGGTGAATCAATATTTTGATAATTCAATACTTTCTTTCACAAAGTAAAGAATACTTAAACACCAAAAATCTATTTAGAATTAATGCATATGAGCATCATTAGCAATCAACATAGGAAGCACATATTAAACGCATATAATTCAATATTTTTCTCAATTATTTTTATAACAACAAGATTCAACTTGTTGTTACATCAATTGGTAAGATTCAACCTAATTAAGAGATTCAAGCCTCAAAATACTAGTTTCTCAGGTTCCAGACTGAAGGAAACTACTACTCCATAGTTTATTAGTTGTTATTGGAAGTATTTACAACCCCTGATTTTGTCAGCTACCACTGAAAGGAGAAACTACCCCTAAATTGCAAGCAACAACTTGCTTGACCTCCTTAGTTCATCTTTCATTCCATTTTTGAACTCAAACCATGAAAGACTCTCCTTTATAAAATAAATTTTATTTTTCTCTCAACCACACAAACCAATCATCAATGAAATCTCTATTACAACATCGCCATAAAACATCTTCAACAATATTCTTCTCTAATCTCTCAATCATCATTGTTCTTGTCGATTCAATTACACTTATAAAGAATAAGAGATGATATTTTTGGAGTTTATCTTTTAGTTAAGTTGACCTTAATGAATTATTTATTTTAAATTACTTTTATCTTATATTCCACTTCTGTCAACTTATGTTGATGTATACTAATGGTCTTCAGTCTTTGATCACTATTCTTTGTGAGTGCATACGAGTTAAATTTTTCTTTCCTCAATTTTGGTGAGCTACAAGATTTAGTAGAGGTTTTAGCTACAATTCCAACTTTAGAAAACTTCCACATTTAGCTAAATTACCAAATATGCAACCAACTACTCAAATTCTCTATCGATTTCACCAATGCAATTTTCTTTCGAGTCGATTGAGGCTCAATTCGAATAGGAAAATCAACATCTATTCGATTTTCCAAGTTGATATATAGTCAAGTTGACGAGTCAATATCCAATTGAGTTGATGATTTGATGAGTCAATATCTAGTAAATTACGGGTCGACATCAGATTTGTATCTAGGTTTGGACGCATCACCAAGTGCTACTTTCACGATGTGGCTAAACTCACTTCCAATTTCATTGAACTACTAAATATGGCTGTTTTTGCCAAAAATTCTGTCAAAAAACATTGTTTGCCACTGATTGCTGCTAAGCCTTTTCTAATGGCGCCTTTACCCCATGATCAAGGGATGAGACCAAAACCTGAATCCTTGAGCACTTATAAACCTATGATATATTCACCACTAATTTCTCACATCATGTATGGTTCATATGTGCCATGTGGCCTCTCACGATTGGTCAATGTGTCACCCAAAATAGTCTCACATGGCCCACCTAAATAGTTCAAAAACACTTTCCACATGTCACTAGTATGGAGTTCCATATCATTTTTTTCTTGTTCTCATTGGGCCATCATCACCTACCACTTTATTTCTTCATGAGTTTCCTAATGATATGTTATCCCACGTCATACTTTGTTGGCATGTCAAAGAAAACCTTTGTGGTTTTATGCGGACCCCTCTTAGTGATTTTCAGCTAAGGGGGGGTTTGTAATTCATGAGGGCTTTCCATCTTACGATTAGCGCTTTGGATGAAACAGATAACCATGGATTCCTCCCCCTCCCCCCCCCCCCCATATTTTTAACTTTTTGTAGGGCATGCTCCCCCCTATTTTTTTCGAAGGGTCGGTGGGGATGCATGGTGTGTGATATTCCCACGAACTAGGTTGTTGTTTAAGCCTTGACCTCGACCAATTTCACCACCAATTTTGGAAAAAATCCAAAACAATGCCAACTTTGGAGTGCGCTAAATCTAACACCAAATTTGACCATGCACATTGACCATTTTTCCTACAACTTTGACTACTCATTATCTTTTTCTCTGGGGAGTATTTTTCAAACTTCCATATATCATTGGAAATCTCTCTTCAATATCTATCAATATGAGAAATTTCCTATCTCATTTAGTGATATGGATTTATGAAGGAATGAAATAAAATACATATTTAAAATAGGAACAAAGAGATATAGTGAAACTAAATTTCAATTAATAAATGTAAATGTTGAAATTGTCTACATGCAAAAAGAAAGAAAACTAGCTTGAATGGTGGTAACTTACATCTGAGAAGAGATGTGAAAAGTAAATGCCTCTTTACCTATGTTACAATGAGGCTCCAAGGCATTTTTATCATTATTAAATAATTAAAAACCCTAAGCATCCAAAAACCTAACCCTAGGAGATGAAGCGTGAAAGGCTTATGGGCCCCGATGGGGTAACTTGGAATGTTAACATCCCAGGGTCGTGACTTTGGGATATAATATTTGGTTAGCGTGTATAATAGCCCATTATAAACGTTTATTTGAGGAGAAAAAATTTCAACTAAAAATTTATACATCAACTAAACTTTCCCCATTTCCCCAAAAAATTGTATTTAGGGCCTCAAAATGGCTCTAGAAATTCAGGGCTTGAAAAATGGCAAAAATATAAGGCTGCCAAAATAGGAAACTACACTGAAAAATAGGGAACTAATGGGAAAATGTTTTAAGAGCCAAGAACAATAGGTGGTTTGCCACCAATATGCACCTGGATCGGTCTTCCCCCCTTAGGAAGTAATGGTCCCCATTACATTGAGTTCCTCCACAAGATGGGGAAACTTCTACTAAACTTAGTCCTTGGTGAGCCACTTACCTTGGTGTAGGAGATGACTTTCTTTAAAACAACTCGATACCATTATAACCTTTGTTTTTTAGTGTTACTAATCCATGTGTTCAATATTTGATCAGTTGTGTCCTATTTAATGTAATCTGGGTTGATATTTGTTAGAGTTAGATTCTTGACAATGTCTTATGTGTCCAAGAATAGTGGAAAGTATGGATAAGATGATCCACATTGAATACTACTTGCATAACAAGGAATGGGGGGATACTTAGCTCAAAATAATTGTCACCCATAAAATTGATGATGGTGTAAGGTTCATATTAGAGTGGTTGAAGCTTTTGATGGGCTCCTGCAAAATGTTCCTTGTTCAAATGCAACCAAACCTTGTCGCCCACTTGAAACTTATGTGGCACCAAACATTGATCATGAAATTTCTTATACTTAGTGTTGGCCTTGTGTAGGATATCATGATCCTACTTGTAAATGTGTTGGATTTGTGTAATAAACTTGGTGGCTTTGTTAACTTCAGATTGACCATGTGAAGATTCACATTGGGTAGTTGCAAGGGGAAGTGTGATATCAATGAGACACAATGGTTAAAATCTTAGGCCCAGCTGAAAGCGGTTGTGGGTAGTTGACCTATGGAGAGCTCTATTGTAGCTATTTTGAACATAGGGAAGACTCTTATCCCATGTTTGTGGACACTTGGAGCTGTAAATTTGAAATATGTGCATGGTCATCCTTTTTATAAGCTCTATTTGGGCCATCCATCTCGGAGTGGAAGGAAGTCAGCGTGGTGAGCTTGGTGTCCAACAGTGACCAAAGGCTTGAAAAAAAGGCACTTAGGAATCTATTGTCTTGATCTGATATGATGGTTGGAAGAATCCCAAAATGAATTAGAGAAATTTTGAGGTCTAAAATGGGCCTCATAAGGAATAATATAAAATAATAGTGGTACTAATAAAATAATACTAGATTACCCCATCAATTTTTGCAGGGAAAAAAGAAATACTACTTTTTTAACTCATATTTTAAACCTATATTCCTGCGATTTTACTCAAATTTCAAGTGAGAGAAATTTTTGTATGATGAATTTAACTTTTCATCCAAGGAGTACCCATGTTGCATACTTTCGATGGACCCTACTACATGAAAAATGTGTAAATACATGAAAAACGTGATTTCAATCACCTTTTTTTTTATGTATTTCACATTTTTCATGTAGTAGGGTCCATCAAAAGTATGCAACATGGATACCACCTGGAAGAAAAATTTAATTCCACATCCAACGAGTGCTCCTAGTTAAAATTTGAGTAAAATCATAGGGAGATAAGTTGAAAATATGAGTTGAAAAAATAGGTGGTTAGTGCTATCCTTTTTATATCTAATTTTGAAATGAAATTGTTTTATATATGTGGAATATTTATGATCACCATCATACTACAACTTCCCCTGTGTCTACATAAATTGACGAGGTTGGTGATTCATGTGCATGATTGTTTCTTTCCCTAGAATATAATGTTTCCATTATCAGTAGGCCTGTAGGATATAATAAATTTCCTTATCATATGTCGGGTATGTTCATATAGTATCAGAGAGTGTCTCACTGTGATATACCACTAGATGTCCTTGCTGAGTGAGGAGTGCACCAATAACATTTTAGGAGTCATATGTATCAATATGAAATAAATATTGCAAGTTTGGCAAGGGGAGGACTGGTGCAGAGAAAAGATGGTGTTTTAGATCAATGGATGCCTTTTGTTGTATCTCAGACCAAAAAATATCTCTTTTTCTCCACCCTTGGTAACTTTTCTTAAGTACCATGTGGTACGAGAGAACCCTAGCACAAATCTTCAATATAAACTAATAAGTCCCAAGAAGTTGCAAAGATATGTTAGAGTCATTGGGTCCGACCAATCTCGAATGACTTGGATCTTAGCTGGATCCACATGCACACCTTTCTCATAAATTATGTATCCCAGATATTGGCAAGGAAAATTTTAAGAACCCCCCTCAATTTCTATGTATAAAAAATGGGTGAATCCCCATGATACATAGGAAAAATGGAAGGCGATTTTTATCAGTAATATAATATGTATATACAACTCTTTTGGTGAATCTGTCACCATATTATATTATCTTGTAAAATCATGGAAAATCTTTCACTGAATTATAAAATCTTGTAAGACCTTGGAAAATATTTCATTGAATAATAAAACTTTGTAAAGTCTTGGTGAATATTTTACTAAGTTATAAAACATTGTGAAGTCTTGGAATTGTTTTTGATAATTTATAAAACCATGTATGATATTAGGAATACATATTCATTAAAATATAATATACTAACTTACATTTTTGGAGAAAAAAAACATAATTTTTGCTTCCTAAACAATGTTGTAATCTTCATTGTGTGTGTTTTTCAAGGTTCTTACTGTACATGCTTGCATATCCCTCTATCAGTTTTGATGATATTCCACCAAAAATTTCTTATATGTGTTGATCTTGACCACCAATTATCTCAAGCTAGGAGAGAGCAATCTTTTCTCTGCCACTTCTTTCAAGTTATGGCATAAAAACACCTATAGTGTCTAAATGGAAACTAATGAATATGAATGAGACCTTATATACTTAGACCTAATAATTTTAAAGTCGGTTTGTGGTTATAATAAATGAAATTTGGAATGATTTATAACATTATTGGCTATGCATAAATGACATGGGAATTATTTCATAGGACATGACATGTGCAGTCAATAAAAAAATATTACTATTAGGAAAAAATACTACTAAAAAATTAAAAGCTTTCAAGGTCTTAAAGAAAAAAAATTCATTGATTCACAAAAATGAAAATTCAAATCATACAGAAGACCCCTAGTAAGATGTTCATCAATGCTACCTAACAAGTATTCCAACTCTACCAACACTTATTACATTTTTTTTTTTTTGCAACAAACTAAATCTAAACAATTAAATGTTTAAAGAATCTTATAGTATACTTTTTTGAAGAAAAAATAAATTTTAGTCTGATCTGTTTTAGGCTTTACCCTCTGTAGAAACAATTTAGGATCTAGAGACTTGAGTATGTAGCTAAAATTCTAATTCTTTCAATAGACTTTAGTTGGTGAGACTCAAATCTCAAATGTACCTTCTCCCTTTTAGGCAACGATGGGATCTTTATGTCTTAGGAGGTTTGCACTAGCATAGTCTGTACAAAGCCAATTGTGGTGACCTAAGGCAAGCTCCAAATTGAATACACAAAAAGAATATACGTGGCAAAGTGCATCCATTTACCTAATCACAATTTTTTTTTTAATTCTAGTTCTTCAACATTAAGGAGTTGTCATAAAGTACGTTTGGTTTATCGTGTTTAATGGCATCTCAAAGAAATTTAAAGAAAATATTGAGTATTTTCTTTATCAAGAAAAATTAGGGCCACTTTTTCAACCATATATATCTTTGCAATTAATGTTATAATTAATTAACCAGAACAATTTTACCATCCATTAAAATATCTTTTAACTTAAAAAAAGGAGTTTCCATTCCCTTCAAGTGCCTATAAATTTGCACAACTTAAACAAATATAAATTTCATGTGAACATGCATTTCTTTGTTAGAAAAGGAAAAATAAACAAATGAAACCAAAATCACACAATGACTAAAAACTTAAAATATCATAATCCAAGGGTGTTTATATTATCTCCAACTCAAAAAAAAAAACAAAATGAAAAAGGATAACTTACAGGTTTTTAAATCAAGGAGTATAGAAAGATAATAGTCGAAAGTGCTCTAGATTATTATACTATAACAAACATTAGATGATGATACAAACTTAATAATCTTTATTGTTGCAACCAAATTCTACTAGTACATATCTAGAAAATTCAAAAAATGAGAAGTGAAAGCTAAATATATTGTTAGAGATGCTCCAACAGTGTTGTTTGTCAAATATCATTGATTTCCTTTGCATTTGGAATTTTTTGTGCTTCATTAATTTTTTGAATATTAATTTATTACACATATACAAAATTTCACATGAACATGCACTGATTATGAACAAAAAACTTATATTTGTGCTTGAGGAAGAGTTTGAATTACTTAGAGGAATGTTCTAAACCCAAGGCTGAGGCATCCCGAGTACTGATTTATTCTCCACATATTGGTACCCTTACACATGTTGATGAATATTGAAAGATAACAACATAGCTTCTAGTCATTTGATTCCAAATTTTCACATAGATTAGTGTTCCTACTCGTGAAGTCTGAAATCCCCATGATATTAGTCATATAAAATTATGTAACAAGACAAAACAAAACCACCTTCAAAGGAAACAAATATATTTTCTTTTAGCCTTGGCATAAAAAGTGTAATTGCATAAAAGGAATGTCAGTATCATTCCAATAGGTCTCCTACGGTGAATGCACAAGAACCTAGTACATAAATCATTTTTCTCTTCGCTTAACTATCCAAGGATTATTTCCCTTTCCAAATATCAATAATTATTTTCCAAGAAAGCATAAAATAAGTATACTATTTTATGATATTCTAAAAGGTGAAGATGTTGAAATCGTGCCACAAAGTGAAAGGACATAAAATATATTTCCTCAAACCACCAAATATATAAAGAATAATAATAATAATAATAATAATAATGAAACTGGATCTATGGATCTATTAATGAAATGAGAAATATAAGCATTCAAGGGACTAGCAAAATCTTTGACCAAAACAAACCAAAAATTTCAAGCTCAACAAAATTCAAGGGAAAATTAGTCAGGATTATAGAATTAGAATCAATATTTTTTCTAAGAAAAAATATAGAAAAACAATATCTATTTGAAGACTTTGATATTTTTTAATAAATCTACTAGACTAACATCAAGATATTTACTCATTTTGTTATAATGTATTTTCCACTAAGAACATTACCAATCATTCATAGTGTATTTTCTTCACATATCCCTTGGAAGCCACAAAATCCACCATCTAATAGATAAGGTGAAGATGACACATTACTAATAATTGGTAGTGTGTTTAGTTCATATCATTCATCATCAAATAAATACCTATTTTACTCTTTTAAGATAAAAATGAGATTCATGACTAGAGCATAAATTTGATGGGCACTCTTACTAGTCAAATAACTTCTTTGATGATGGGTTTATTTTAAAAATACCCTTCACATGAAGTTTAATATTTATCTTTGTCTATCATTTACATATCATATATTATATGTATTTTTGTTAACTCTTTTGTCGTGAATATAAAAATCTTTTTTTTTGTGAATATAAGTTTTATGTTCTCTTTTATTAGGAATTTTGTTAGTTCTAGCTTGACCATAAAACAATATTTAACCAATTAATATCAAAGATGTACGTGTTCAATATCTTTGAGGAAATATAAAACATATTCAGTCATGTTCATTCCTATTTATAAACTAGCAAATTATTTGGTGGAATTATATACAACCACAGTTTATGTATATTTCAAAGATTTTACAAATAATCTTGAACCATTATTGAAAAGTTCTCAAGTGTTTTTTATCAAACTGATTAACTATAACATGTTTTTAAGAGGGAAAATTGATCTCAATTTTGAAATATCATTTAATGCAATACTAATTGTATGGGGCATATATTTTGAAGAAATTCATAATATTCAACCAAGTAAGGAGGAGGGATCTCTCGCACTAGAACCATAACACGTGAAAGGAACATACCTAGTTGCGTTTAGATTCAAGTATGGATGTATTGAAGGCATTATAGCTTTCATAACCAAATTTTTTATTTCCATATCCAATGACGAAATAGATCCATTTAATAAAAACCAAGATCTATCACCAACATACCAACACTAAAAAAAGTACATGAAAACTCTCAATATCAAATAGAGAATCACTATTTTAGGTAGAAAAACAAGAAAAGTCACACAACTAAAAAAAACTTCAATTTGATTGCTCTATCGCCATAGTCTAGTGTTTATATTGCATACTAATAGCCCATGGGTGTGGGCATGCAACATGAGTCTCAACCTCCAAGCTTTAGGTTCTGGTGTTTAGTCTTTAGGATTAAGTTGCACGATGCAAAATTTCATAATGTTAGTGTAGACAGAGAAGACATTTTTCTAGAAAATATAAAGACCCACTATGGGTGAGACTGTGGTTATCTTGAAAGTTGAAGTGTCAACATTATGGGAGCAGTATATGCTTATCTGGGAGTTTCATCTTGATGTATTAATATTGTGAATACCGCATAATGTGATGCTTATTTTTTATTTCACTTATTTTTATAATCTAATTTGGAATTGTTTATATATGAAATATTATAGTTATATATTTAAAAAAAAAAGTGATAAAACCTATCATAACATAAATGTCAAACCAATAGTAGGGATAACCATCATTAGTTTCTATGCCCAAATGCAGGTTGACCCATCCTTGTTATTCAAGGAAAACTATGCCACTTGGAATTACCCTGTTGGTGGTATATAAGGGGGCAAGCTTTCACTCCTACCCAATGTCTCTTAAGTATTTGGCTGTTAATTTATTTTCTTACATCTGAGGAAGACAAGCCAAAAATTTTAGCCAAATATAAGTAATTTTATATATACTCTAGACCCATATAGTTATATTATATATGGGTAATTTTTTTATTCTCCTATTAAGTTGATACTAACAATTAAATAAAAAAAATACCAGTTAAATTTAAATACATAATCATGGCTACTTCCTCAACTTAGAAACATTGGAGATTAAATTGATAGTTAACAATTAAATAAAGAAAATATCGCTTAAATTTAAACCCATAATTATTGCTACTTTCTTAATCTTAGAAACATTGGACAAAACAATGGGACCGGTGAAAAAAAATCTCAAAATGGGCTAAATATTCGATTATCGAGCATTGCTTATTGTTCTTAACAAATTTTCTCAACAAAACAGAAATAGGTTAATATCAACTTGTTGAGCAACAAAAGACAGAAATTGTCGAGCAAGGGGAGATTCGGTTGTCAGGCAATGAATGGGAACCAAAATAAATTCACAAATTCATTAAGTCATGTCAAGTAAGTAGTTTCTATACTAGGTATAAGGACTATATTATTCTTTAGGGAAGATACCATTGTTGTTGGCTTAAATGAATTCAATTCTTGTTATGGGTAATTAGGTTTGAAAATTATGTCTGATAATCAAATTTCAGATATTTTATTCACTAAATTAATCAAACTTAATCACCATATAAACCCCATCCTGCAGTAAATTAATTGGCATCTATAGTCTCATCTACGCATAGTAAAGTCCCCAATTTAACTTGTAGAAATTGTAATGTCACTTCTTATTGATCCAATATAAATTGTGTCAATTGTATTATTTTGATTTGACCAATTTGTAGTGAACATATCATTATCACTTACAACTGGCATGACAAATCCAATAGCTACATTTCATTTAACTAAGTTTGTACAAACCAAACATTTGTTATTTGAATCTTTTTTTTTCCTTTTACTATTACGGTTATATTTTCATGTTAAACCCTCTTGGACATCCACGTAAAGGAGAAACTTTCGTTATACAACATTACCTTTGTTAAGTAGGGCTATTCTAGTTATGTTCTTACATTTACAAAAAAAAAGGTTTACTCCTTTTATTCCATTTAAAATAAATTATTTGTTATGGAACTCGTGGGATTATTTATATTTTTTCCTACTGGGTTGATATATATTTTTATTACACACGAGTTATTTTGAGTTGCACAAGCTTGAGGGCTGAATGCTGATTTATGAACTACTCTCTTTGGTGGTTTTATTATTAACTCTGGAAGGATAGGTGGTAGAGCCGAGTCAGATGAGGTTGAAGTCGAAGTGGTAGGTTGATATGCAACCTGAACATTTAACGACAACAATCAATTATTGTAATATTTACTTCGAGTTGACACCAAAACATTAGTTTTGGGATTAATTGCGGATAGCATAAGCACTTGTGAACTAGAAGCAGGATTTGTAGCAACCATATTTGTTTCCTGGTTCAGAAAAGGTTTAGTCAACACTATAGATACATCAAAAGTCTTAAGAAGCTTTGGGATTTCTGAGCGGTGAAGGAAATCTCACGTAAATTGTTCCTCATTACATATCAATAAAAGCTAACGAGGTTTCCAAAAATAATTGGATGAATCAGATGATTTTTCCTGCGGGGGTGAATTTGATTTATTATTATCTTTTCCCTTCTTCCTATTTCCAGGTTTCCTGTCACTTTACCTTTTCAGATGACACATCATGGATTTCAGAAGAAGAAACAAGATAAAATGCAATAGGGTTTTGATTTGAAACAAAAATCATAGGACTAGATAGTCGACTTGCTATGGGAGCGCTAGAAGAACTAATCACACCCTCACCGACATATGTCTTGATCAGATGGAGCAGGAGGAACAATAAAATTTGGTTGTGACGCATTTGGAATATTTTCATAGAGCGTGCCAAACTAAGTGTAAATCAAATCCAGATACTGGGTACGAGCAATTACTGCTCTTCAGTGACAACACTGCCTTTGGCCACATCCTCGGTGATAGATGGCAGCAAGGAATTAATAAACCACTTACCTAAAAGTTGATCAGGAACAAATTTTTTAACCACTTGACGATGATGACGCCACTCACGTATATGATCCAATATATGAGTAGCAGTGGTTTGTTTACATCTGGTCAAAAGTTCTATTCCCATTTCATATATTATGGGTAATTGCAAGTGGGTTAAAAAAGTAGTGGCTAAAGCTATAAAGTTATCAAACGAAGCTCGTGGTAATTCAATGTACCACTTCACAGTTGGACTAGTAAGCGTTCGTTGGAAAATATGCAATATAACATAATAATCATTTAAGGAATTAGATGAACAACATAAATGATAAGTCATGACATGCATAGACAAGTCTTCTCCATAATTTCCATTGAATTTTGGAATTTCTGAGGGTAATTTATGAGGAATCACTGGCCACCAAGGTAAATAATGAATGGGATCATTGGTGAGCCAGTTTAAATTAGGTAACTCTAATGTTGCAACAAATGGCATTTTTCGATTAAGATTAGGTTGATCATAATCAGGATAAGATTGAATCGCCTTGGAAATAGGCCTTTGCATACCAACAAATGGATTCTATTATTGGTAACCTAGATAGGGGTAGGCTTGTTGACCAAGACCTAGATAAGCTTGATACTGTGGGAATGGTTGTTGTGGCTTCCATAGGATCTGATAAAATGGTTGCCCACCAGGATAATTTAGACATGATTTTGAATAGACAGGGCCAGTAGAAGCTTGTGCCAAAGGTAAACTAGCCTACGGTTGTGAAATTCCTGATACAGATGGTTGTTGAATACTAGCCTGGGAAGATGGAGTCTGTAGACCTGAAACTTGAGGGTTAGGGGTTGAAGGACTCGCTTGAGCAGACTGACCAACAACCATAGAAGAAATAATAGGCATAGTAGGCGTAGATGCAACAGGTTGAACTTGTTGATATTGATACAAAGTAATTTACAGTTGAATAATAAACGAAGGTTTTCATTGGAAAACATGCATTCCAACAAATGATTGACCTAAATATCACAGAGTACTGCCATATGGACCAAACATCTGTGGTCCCCCAGCATATGGAGTATAAGGATATTTCACATACTGACTTTCATATGATGGGTATCCAGTAGATACTGGATAAGATGAACAATAATTGGATGGACCAACCTGATATTGAGCTGATGATGTCAATAAAGGATCAGGTTTTTCAGTACTCGTAAGAGATGAACCAGATATAATTCCATATGATGAAATGGGCGGAGTCTATGGACTAGAGGAGACACCAGAGTAGGTTCTATTTAAATCCTAGTAACCTAGCGGGACGGATGGACCAACATAAATATGAGACTCGGGTGTCATCAAAAACATTGAAGATGAAGTAAAAATAGATGTTTTCGCCTTTGTAACAGATGGTATAGTCTGGGATGTTGACTCTTCCATGGTTAAATAACCCAACAAATTCTCTAACGAATCTATGGGAACTTGAGAGTGAAAAGGATCAATAGGAGCAGAGTAGGTCAAACGAGGAAAATACTTATACAAATGAAGCCCTGACCCAAAATGAGTGGGAGTTGAAGGGGTTGTCTCTTCCTAAAGTTCTTCCTCTATCTAAATAAAACCAGGTGGAAGAAATTTACCGTCAGGCCCGAGAGAAATTTCAGGTGGTAAAATCTGCGGTAAAGAGGAAGACTTAATGGTTAGGGATGACTGAGGATTAGACGGTTGCACCAGAAAAACTTCGGGTTCAAGATGTTCTTGTAAACTAAAAATGGGTTTTGGATCGACTTCTAGTTGAAAAAACTCGGGTTCTGGATTTACCATTTCACTGGATTGAATTTGAGTGTCATCAGGTAACTGTAAGGGTTTTGTCTCGACAGTAATAGATAAACCGAGATCAGTCAAAATGACTCGAGACTCGGTACACAAAGGATCATATGTCTCTGGTTTATCAAATGATGTAGCACCAAGAGTTCCAGAGGTACCAGACTAGGTAGGACGAGCGTGCCTTCGTCTACTAGGTGTAGCTTATGGCGGTAATGGTGGTTTATTCATTGTTCTACGTGAACGACGGGGAAAGTTTTGATATTCTTCCACGATTTATGATTGATTTTATAAAAATAAATAAACAAAAAGAGGGTAATGCTAGGCAAAAGACTTACCAAGAAACTATGAACTGCAATATACCGCCCCAGTAAAACAAGGACTTATGTACATGCAAGAAATCTCCTCGAATGATGTGTTCAGTGTATCCACTAGTAAAAAATGATGAAATTAGTGACTAGGTGACTAAAAAAGTTAGTCACCACAATTATATCAAGTGAATTACTACTAAATTTGAGAAATTTTAAGTGACCGAACTAAAAATGACTAACTTAAATGACTAATTTAGTTTAGGGATAAAATATATGACTATATAATAAGTGACCAAACTAAAAGCGACTAATTAAAATGACTAATTTAGTCCAGGACTAAAATATATGACTAGATAATAAGTGACCAAACTAAAAACGACTAACTAAAATGAATAATTTAATCTAGGACTAAAATATATGACCAAATAATAAGTACAGCAAGTATATGAATAAGTCATTTATGTTAGTAATTGTTAATTGTGTCACTCTAGAAATGAAAAATTGCAATTTTGATACTGAAGTGTGATTTGGCCGAATTTTATTGGTTGCAGTGTATTTTTGTGGCCCAATGGGAAGCTTCCACGTGGCCCAACTAGAGGCCACCATGTGGCACCTCCACATTGGCTAAAAAATTGTTAAAGGTCGAAAGGCCTTCGCAGGAATATTCAAACCAACGACCTGCCATAACAAACTCCAAATCCTTACTATCTCACCTATAGGTGGTTCTCAACCATAAAGTCTGTCACTTATATTTGAACGACATGTATGGGCGCGTTGGGAGGAGGGGTCAAGCGGTGAGCTCTGACCCCTATTCGTATCACACCCATAGGACCTGTCGTAGAGGCGGACTGAGTAAAGGAGCATGGACAAACCCCAACTCCTAGTCATTTTCATAGCCCATGTTCACTTAGTCATGTTCACAAACCCACATATTTTAACTATAAGAAACTTTTTATTATTAATACTCTCTCTCTCTCTTTCTCTCTCTCTCTCTCTCTCTCTCTCTCTATATATATATATATATATATAATTCATGGATATAGTTGCAATATTCATGCATGATTTCAAAATATATTTTCACTGATCTTTTATTCTTAGGATTTGTAGGAAAATTATCTAAAAATAAAATCTTTGAAGATAGCTTATACTCTAGTTAATAACATATTTACCATAATTTAATTTCCAGTATAATTTGAGTAAATCTTTGCATAAAAAATGGATATGAATACCTAAGGAGGGTTACTTCCATAATTATTTATGTGTTCCTTAACACTTATGTAAAATTAAAACTATAAATGTGTAGTTTTATTAGTAGTTACTACCCACCAAGTAAATAATTTGTCCACTTCACTTCTCATTTAAAAAAAAAAAAATCTATATAGAATTGTAAACATATCTATATAAAATTATATTTTACTATTGAGTGTTATTAATTTAAAATATATGTAAATAATTATAAACATTCAATTTTTCACTATCCAATTTTATAACTATCTAAATTTTTTTAACATGCCAATCAATATAAAATTCTATTTTCCAATTAAGTATTTTCAATTTAATCTATATAAAATTCTATTTTCCAATTAAATATTATTAATTTAAAATAAAATATATGTAAATAATTATAAATATTCAATTTGGTAATTAACTGAAAATAAAATTAGCCTTCCAATCTATATAAGATTCTATTTTCCTTATTGAGTGTTATTAATTTAAAATATTTTTAACTAATAGTAAATATTCAAATGTGTGGGCGCCATAATGAATATCCTTTCAATATATGAAAATTAAAAGGGCGCCATAGTGAATATCATTTCAGAAAAACAGTGTTCTCCGCCCCATTCGACCATTTCAGAAAAATAGTGTTGTCCGCCCCATTCGACCTCTTCAATTATCTAGGGTAAACAGCGATGAAAACCCCAAAAATAACAAAATAAAGAGCAAGAGGTTGGATCACGCCGGAGGAAAAGGAGAATTTACATCAAAGGGAAGTAGAGTACTAGTCCAGAGAATTGGGAACCACTGTAAATACATGGGTGCAACCTAACGTAAGTGGCGAAGGACTAGCAGCTCGTGAGGGGCACAACACTGCACTCATTGATCACCGTCTATTTATATTTGGAGGTTTTCGAAAAGCTCAAGATGAATCTGAAGAGATATATTACAATGGCCTTTACATACTAGACACAGGTAATCCACTCTGTTCTCCTCTATTGTTTATGCAGGGTTATGAAATTTAGTTGGTTGTTAAAAATTTCATTTCATAAATTGATTTGTGGATGCATGTTGATGTTCCCTTCGATGGTTTATTTTACATTTATGCTGGTTTGCTACCACACAAATGGCATAGCATGCATTGAAATTTAATTACATTGTTGGAAAATATATCTTTGTATTGGTAGGAGGTATGTCTTTTTATATCTTTTCCTCTTTTCTTTTAAGATTATGCAATTTAAAAAAAAGAAAAATTAACAATCTCTTTCCTAGTTTTTGGATGTTTTGGTTCTACTTCTATGGTTACTTATGGCATTAAGGTTTATTTACCATTTTCTGTGTGGAGATAGGGCCAATTTAATAACTGGCTGTTGAGATCTCAAAGACTTTTTAGATCTATGGAGAATGCTTCAACAAACCCTAATCTAGCCAAACAAAAAGCTTGACAACAATTTAATAATGATCACACTAGAGATGAACCTATCCCATGAGCTTGAAAAACTTAAAAATAAACTCAACACAAGATTGAAAAGTTCACTGTACAACCACAAGTGCTTAAGAAGATCATAAGGATTTTTAAGATTTACAGTTTACACTTCAACAAAGCCTAATGCAGCCAAACAAAAAAAATTAACACTTTAATAATGATCACACTACAGATCCCCGGATGCAGGTGAATAGACAAGCCTTACTGGAGGGCCACATAGCCTCTCCACTGTCATGTAGCTGGCCTCACCACGAGGCGACACCTGCTTCAGGCGCGAGAGACTTAAATAACCTTAGCTAGTTGACGGCCTCATTCATTTCTAGGCATTCACTCTTGTGTACTGAGAATTCAATTCTGCCTCAACTGCTTCGCTGCATTCACTGTCCTTTTATGGGCAATGGTGCCATCTCCCCCTGCATTCTTCACGCACCTCCATCTATTTCTCTCTCAATCTTGCTTTGCAAGTTCTTGTTCTCTGTTATGATTGTCCCCACTGTGCATCTACTGCTCACGCCGTCGTCCATCAGCCCTCCGCTCATATGTTTCACGTTGCTGCGCATCCTTCCCCTGCTCATCAGTCTCTTTCTGCTCACTGTGTCCCTTTCTTTCATCCCTAGAACTCCATAGAAATCATGCCTTTCCACCATCGTATGCGTTTCCGCAGTGGTGGTGGTCGTGGTGGTCCCTCTCGCCCTCCAATTCCACTCTTGGCAAAGCGCATTGTGGCTTTCTCAGTGGCCTTGGATGCACCGAAGGTTTCTGACCCCCAGATTTTTTAAGCCCATCTCTCAATTTGAATTCCAAAAATTCAACAAGAAAATTCCAGCTCTGGTTCTAGGAAGAGGTCGAGAAAATCCACACTCTCTCGCTCTTCTTCCCCAATTCCCAGAAAAATCGTGGCCCTACCTGTCAAAACCCTGGAGGAAACCTCTTATAGCATGGGCAGCAGCTCTGCTGAAGGCGTCAGGTAACTTGACAATGCGGAAGACAGGCGCTCGCTCCACCTCCATGCTGGAGTTGGCTCCTCTTCTCTCCAAGAAGGAGGAAGCTCTCTCTGACGATGGGTGCTACATTGTGGAAGAACCTCTGCATATGCAACAACAAGACACAAAGGACCAGCTTCAGTAGTGCCATTGCTCCTTTGTCTCTAGTATTTTCAGGCCTTGCTATAGTTTCTTTGCTTACTTTTCTTATGCACAGTAATCTTAGTTTTATGAATACTTTGTCAGCAACTGGTTTCCTCATTTGGGGCAGCTCCTCCTATGTTTTATGGTACTCTCTATTAGTTGGTTTCCCCCCTGGGGCAGCTCCATTTCTGATTTTTTGAACTATCACTGTGAGCTGGTTCCCCCCCAAGGGGCAACATGACAGTAATTTTTTGTACTATATCATAGAAATTAGTCTTATTCAAAAAAAAAAAAAATGATCACACTACAGATAAACCCATAACATCAGCTTGAGAAAGAAATCCAACATAAGAGAAAATATCACCATCCAAACATAAGAACTCAAGAAGAGAGTGCTATAGGTAAGCTGCACCGAGGATTTTTTCAATTAAACAACTTGAATAAATGATTTACTGTTGAAAATGTAGCGAGCAAGGTATTTTGGCTTGTGCCTTAGCTAGTGAAGACCTCAAATTGTCCTCATGAGTTAGACTTCAGTTAGGATGAGTTATTTCTAGTTTACTATAATAATCATCAATTTAGCATGCGTGGAGTTTGAGCTTCAATTATAAGAGGAGTTTTCGTCAGTTTAACTACATGATTGGGTGGCAGTTATGAGTTCAGTTAGAACATGTTCGAGCTTCATTATTGATTGAAGGACGAACGAGTTAAGAACTCCAGTGTTGATTGGAGGGAGAAAGAGTGACTCTCTCAGTTAACTTGTTAATCAAAAACTCGAGTTCTAAATTTGAAATAGCCTAATTTACTATTTAGCATGGATCGAATTTATAAAGAGAGGAAAAATACATGAGGAAAGGAAAATTGTTTCATGCACAAAGGTTTGTGTGACAAGACATCTCACGAGTTTGTGAGAGGAGCCTTGATTGTGGAGAGTGTAGGAATTGTGTCCTAAGAAATAGGAGGAACAAGAGCACTAGGGAATAAGAGATTGATTGTGTGCAGAGCTTGTGTCCTAAGCAGTAGTAAGTCACAAGTGTGCAATATTAAGGAGAAGATAGCAGGGTTTGCAGAGAAAGTCAAGGCGGCAATAGAGGATCAATTGTGTGCAGGAACCGAGATCAAGTTGTGATCAAGGAAGGCCAAGATCAATTATATTAGCTGAGATTTTTGTGAGAAGAAGAACACTTTCTCAAGAGAGACAAATTTCTTTGTAATAGATCCAAGTGCTCAAGAACAATCAATAAAATAGCCACATCAAGGAGGAATATTTTCCCTGTTGGGTTTCCTGACAAAAAAAAAAGTGTGTCTTTTGTGTGATTGTGTCTTTGTTGAGAAATTCTGAGTTTAACCCTGGCCAGATGCTGCATATAGTGTTTTAGTTGCCTTTCCTAATCACACACATTCCAATATACCAGGAAAAAGTAAATAAATCAACTTACTTCACCAAGCATCGTCCAAGATATACCATAAGCATCCATGAAAAGAGACCACACAATTTCCAATTGCACCCAAGAAAGAAAAGTCACTTAGCTCTTCCATCCATAGCCAAATTGTAAGAGAGAAAAATCACAGAAATTTTAGACCTTCTAAGAGATTTCTCCCCCAAATCCAACCATGATAAAATGAAAGAAAAGAACCTATATTTATAGATGAGGTGCTCAATTTTCCTTGCAGTGAAATATTATTTTACTAAGCTAAAATCCCCAATTCTAGCTTAAGGAGGTGCAAAGGCCCTCTTGTACAATCAATTAACGAAAATTACATGAATTTAGGGGAATTCATGCCACATGTACAATGATGAAGGGGAATGAGCCCTCACAAAGTGCCCATCTCCATAAATGAAGGGGATGAAGGGCTTGTTGGCATGGCATCCAGCCTCCCAAGGCCCATCAACAACATAGCTTATCTAAGAAGTCTTTAAATATGCCCACCAAAAGCCTCTAAAGTGGGCAGACAACCCCAAAAATTCTCCTCCAAGGTGGGTACAAGGGCTCCCAATGCCATTGACTAAGTGGGAGAGGGGGACCTTCAAGTTCCTCCACAGCAGTAACAAATCCTCCACTAAACAAGGGAGTTCCACCTCCAAATGTCTTTCAAAGTGGGCAATAAACCCTTTTTCTCTGATATAGGCTCATGTACCTCCAATAAATGACCCTTAAAAGGGTGTATAGACCTTCAAAATATTTATTATAAGGGTCACAAAATTGTTATGAAGTGGGCACATGGCTCACAAAGCAAGGCAAAGGAATGACCAAAGGGAAAACTACGCCTCCAAGATTCCTCCAAGTGTAGAGTGCTTCAAAGTGAAATCATCTGGCTCCTTTAAAGGTGGGAAAACTCATCCGCTGGGTCCTCATAAGCTGGGTTGAGCACCCCATTTCTTCCATGTGTCTGTTGTGCAAATAAATGGGCTCTTCAATAGGAAATTCCCCATAGGATGAGAAAATTACTCCTAGCAATGGTCACAAGACTTTACACGCACACGTAAGCCCATCATAAATTTCATTTCACATGTGTACAAATCACCTTAAATAAACGTTGGTTCCAACAACAAAATTTGATTTTGGCCCAAATTTAGGTTGTCCTCCCCCCCCTCCTTTAATTTTCTTTTTTAATTCCAGTGCACAAACCTATATATATTATACACAAGAGAGATACCTTACACCAATTAATTCTCTTGGGCAACTTCTGCTTTGAAATTAGGCGATGTTCTCTGTATTATTTTCCTCCCTGCAAGTTCCAAGTTAGTTCAGGACTTGGTTTATGATTGCAGGCAGAATTTCTGTGGTGTCCTATTTACATTTACATGCCATGCTCAAGGTCTCTTTTCAACCTCTACTTCTGTAGCTGACAGCGTTCCAAAAGATGCACCTATAGCCATCATGTTAGTTGTCTTCCCAAATTATTTGAACTCTAGTGATCATGTGTTTGGGAGTTTTAGTTGCTTGATGCCGAGTGTCATTGAAATAGGATGGGATTGTAATGATTGCATTCGAGATAGACCTCCCTGTATAGGCTTACAAATTTACACTCCTCTTGTCTTTGTCAAGATGATCCTTAATTAGAGAGGCCCATCATCTACTGACCAAACTACTGACCACATATTTCACTCTTTGTGCCATTATTAGAGAGGCTCATCATTTCTCTTTGAAAATATTTTGTTGATTTGTTGACTTTTGTAAGGCATTTGACTCTGTCATGAGAGAGGCATTATTTTAGAGGTGATACAGCATTGGCTTCTATCATGAGACTATATTATTTAGTGCTTGGTCATTTTTGCACTATCGACATCTTCTTAGACTACCTTAGGAGTATTATAGAGGTCAAATAGGAATTCCCTCTCTCACTAATTCTCTTTTGGTTCTATATCGATGAGATGGACTCCTTTCTTAGGAGCACATATAGGATGGTGCTGATTGTCTTCTACCCGATGTCTTGATCTCCTTGCTTTTAGTTTTCAAAAACATGATCCTCTTGGCACCTCACCTAAGGGGTTGTAGAGACAAATTGAGGCCTTCTCCAACTCTTGTGATCTTTGATAGTTGAAATTTGAACTTAGTAAGACTAAGATTACGATCTTCACATGTCTCAGCATGCTCTCCTTGACTACCATTTTTACATTGGAGGGGATGGGATTCATATTACTACAACCTACACATACTTGGGGGTCAGATCTTAGGGGTATAGCTTAGCTTGAGGCATGCTTTCTAGCTCCAACTTAATAAGGAATATGGTTTGCTTGGCTAAAGAGATAGTGCTCTAGGACATCTCTTTCAAGATGCACTTCTTTGGACATGATCATTAGAGCCATGACCCATTATGGCTTCAAGGTCTGGGGACCTGGCTTGCTTTGGGTTGATTGGGATAGGATAGAGAGATTCTAAACCCTTATATTATGATGCTTCATCTGCTGCTAACATGCAATTCCTCAATCTATCATCTAGGTGGAGTTCAGGGTATTGCTTCAATAGACCCCTCCTTGGTGTAATTGTTGTGGGTTCTTCTTAATTGCTTCAGTTAGTGGCCGTTTCTATCAATCAACTTGCCCTTTTTAGGTAATATTTGGACGCTCTAGGTTAGCTCCTACTATCTAAATGTGACTTAACCTCAGAGATTAGAGAGGATATCTACAAACTACATCAAAATCACTTGGATTTCCCTCCTTGAGGGCATTTGCTTGAATAAGTCATTTTATTATTTTGAGTGCTTTATGTAGCTAAGTGAATCTTATTGTTAGGCCTATCTATACTATTAGACATTGGATGCACAACCTTAGTATTCCCCTTAGTTCATTCAGAGTGGGCTCCCACTAGCTTTGGTTTGAGATAGCTCACTGCATCACACACCTCAAAGGGAATTTTCAGCTATGTGACTCACAAGAGATCAAGTTTGGGAAGAACATTGTCTTCAAATGTTCCATCTATTAGGAGATAGCACTGTTACATATTTATTGGATATATTATTGACTGATAACACTTGCTGTGTGGTTGTTTTGTCATGACTCACATATTTTTCGTCACTTTTAAAGTTTTGTTTGTTGCCTAGAGTCTATAGCCCAGGGACTAGGAACTAGGCCTTGCCTAGCTTTCCATTTTAAATCTTAAAAGACAAAAACAATATCATTTTGCAAATCTGTTTTTTTAGCATTTGAAGGACAGATCTGTAGGCTTATCATGGATTCCTCCCTTATGTTGGAGGAGAGCTAGCCTTATGTGAGAAGGATGATCACCAAGGTGACAATGGGTGATGTCCTCAAGTATCTTTGGGGTTTGTAGTTGATAATTGAATCTATATTTTGAAGCACAGATTTTAGAGGTAGCAATAAAGTGCTTTTCCCCTTGGATTGATGGAATGAGTTTGTCCCAACAACTTTGCAAATGCTAAATTTCTATTTTGTCTTATATCATTTTTAAATTCCTTTCTCTTTCACGAAAATACCAGTCAGCAACCTTGAGGGCTATGGTTGACAATATTCTGAATCCTTGCAAACCAACATCCCTGTGGAAGTGTTAATGGTTTAGTTTTTGGATCTCTTTCTGAAGATATTATCAACCACCACATGTTAGTTGTTTTGAATAGATAACATGAGAATCTACATAAATAAGATAGAAATAAATAACTCTTTTATAATGTAAATGATACTATGTAAAGAACAACTTAATTTTGCATCAAAGTTACTCATTTGACGACATGCATTATTTATGGTCATTGGAGCAGGTTTCATCTTCTTCTAGAGTTTGATGAGGAGGAAAGAAGTTGTTGAAGATGCCTAGTCGGTCATAATAGGAAGTGGTGGAAAACTCATCCCAATGACATTATGGCTGAGACTTGTTTGAATGATGATCATGGAAGTTACTCTTGAATCATAAATCTGTTGAAGGTTCTAGCTCAATTACAGAGTAAATTTCTTCTCTTCTCCTTTTTGCTTCATTGAAGAAAAACAAAAATAGTGGTTTTGAGTCCTTTATGTATTCTTATTCTAAGAGTTGAATTCTTCTTTTGAATGTGTTTTGTTGGTCGGAAATTGATTTTGATTGGCAATGAATGATGCATTTATAGCTTCTTTCTAAATTGCACTTTCAACCATTTCTTGGTACTTTTGAGGGCATTCATCCAAAGAGTGGTGTTCTATCATCTATGTGAGTGAGGAGGATATAATCATGATACAATAAGACATTCATTTGGTTAAAGTTACTACGTTTAGGAAGTATTGGCCATAGTTAAGAGGTTTTGATTGGTCAAATGTTGTGAGTTAATGAGATTTTCTTGACAGGTTACACCAAAAACTTGTTTCTAAAACATTTGAGGCACCCTGAGGGGTATAGAGATTCAGAAAAGTTCTTTCTATTCTTATTTACTCAAGTAGAGGACATGTAATTATTTTGGCAGTTCATCTTAGCATAGATGATAAGAAACATAATATGATATTTACTAATATTTTTGTAAAGAATATATGGGTGGAAAGAATTTGGCATCTTTTAGAAGCCTTTCTCTAAATCACTTCACTTGATTGGCTAGTCTGAAAGGGTTTCTAGCATCCAACTTTTTTGTCTATCTCACCATATTGGGTGAAATCGACTAAGCCATAAATACCCTCTCCAATGGGAACATTCTTTGTTTCAATTTCAAATGAGAATGTATCACTAATTTGAGACATATAATTGACTTATAAAACACTAGATTCAGTGCCAACATTTTCCACTTTATCATCTCCTCATTGGAAACAAAAGACAATTTTACAAACTGTTCAAGATCAGTATTTTCAGTAGAATACCTATCAACATGAAGACTATTATGGTGAATGCAACTATGAAGTGGTAAATACATACAATATGATAAATATTTAGATACATCCTTAGATCCTTCAGCATAAAATAAGTGCCCTGATCAAGCATACCTCCATGGACCACCACCCATATTGCCCTCCAAGTCACAATTGGTTATCAAACTAATTGTAATTTTACCCAACAACTCAAGCATAAACAACGGAAGAACCTAGAGCTACAACTGGGGATGATTGTTCCACAGATATGCACTGCCTCTAACATAAATGAGATGCATTCCATTGTTTGGTAAGATTACCATCAATGCCAAAATCAAAGGCAAAACCAAATGCCAGAGATACAAAACCACCCATTTCAATTTTCAATTGATCTAGATGCAATCCAAAAGGAAGCAGAAATAAATATTCTTATTGTGCCTTCTTCCCCTAGTGTTTCTCCTGATTCATTGAATCCATTGCTTTCTCCTTCTCTCTTACACCATTTCTTTAGAAATTCAATTGTCCCTGCCTTATCAAGGCTCTGTGCTTTCAATTTTTTTCAAGCAGAAAAATATATAGTAAGTGGAATGGTAGTTAAGTGTTGGAGCTCACTAGCACCATGCCTGGGCAATGTGATTTGTTGTCCACAACTATAGACAATGTTTCATATCCTTATTGGGAAGTACAACAAAATCAATGTGTGGCTTATTTGAATACAACAGTTGCAAATTATTGATTTTTAGACGTTCAAAATATCTTGATAAGTGAGGGAGAAAATGAGATTCTTCCTTTGATTTGTTCTGCTCAACTATCAAATCTCACTGAAGGCTCTAGTCCTATTAAGGCTCAAGAGCATAAAATAGGTTGAACAACAAATTAATGGGAGTAAAATTTTGACTGGTTGCAAAACAGTGGATTTAGTGAAAGAATATTTCAACACTAATTATCAACCTGCTATCTCAAAAGTTGCAAGAATACTTTCTTTTAAGGTGCTTAGGTTAATTATTCCAGATGATGTGTGAGTGTCACCTGTTAAACAACCTATAGTGAATCATTTTGAGAGTGTTTTATTTCAATGGATGGCAAGCCATATTACCTCTAAAAAATCTAAATTATTTCTCAGAGTTCTTTTCAATTTCAATGTGAATAAAGTATGTGATATATTTTCCATAAACCCTTTAATGGTGGCAAGAAATTGTATTTTTTCAATATTGGCTATTTTTTCAACACTCTGACCCAATGCATAATAATCTTCTGCTACAAGTATGCTGCTCATTCACTGTGGAAAATGTCACTGGTCTAGGGTCTCTAACCACAAGGTCTGCCCCTCCTCTTTGACTTCCATAGGCTCCTTATCAAACTGATCCAAAACTAGTCCTATCTAGGATCCAACACCTACAAACACTTCATCAAAGACACATACCTTGTTGACTGTTTTGCTGTAGCTCCACTGCTGCAAACTAGGCCTGGTTGGGGCATATAAACCAGTCCCTAACAGTCCTCTAATTTCTACCCAGAATTGCCTTAAGGAGGTACAAACACCCTTCTATGAAAGGATATGACCCTCGTTGATGATGCTGGGCTGTTATAGCCTCCACCAGCTCTTCGACCTCCCTTCAAACAGTTGCAGCACCCTACAACAAGGCTGTGTAGGGATGCGACATCCCTTCTAAGAGTCTGCCCACCTTCCTTTCACCTCAAAACAACCCTCCCTTACTTTGGCCTTCAAGAACAACACTTCGGTCCTGCACTCAGCTCAGACCCTTCTCCAGCTACTCAGTCACCTTCCTGCAGCCCTAAAACAGACTTGTTCCCACGCTGGTATGACTTCTTCTCACTGCGGCCAGATCAGAGATATGTATTTGCCCTTCAACCCTTAGGTTTGTGTTGTGTTGCACAAGGATGGATGCTAAAATGAGGATCACACACCTCTTATTTATAGCCTTTTAAGCCTCCACGAATTTTCTTGAAGAGACCCATCTGTTGGAACCCTTTTACACCAAGCCTACATGACTTGGCAACCAATAATTACCTAGTCAACTTCAAAAATTCATTTCTCTCTAACAACAACTCAGATTTGAACGATTCTCGATGAGTTGGAATCGTATCATCGAGCACTATCATCCCCATCCATCACATGTCGATTTCTCATCATGTTTTTGGCCCAAACACGATGGGTGAAAAACCCCCAAGCTTGGATCTCAAGCCCACAAGCCCATTTGTGGCGCTTTGACCTCCAACCCTCGATCACCAGGGTTTGGAGTACCTCCCAAGCTACATAAAAAATCAACAAGAAATAGATCCAATATCTAAGTTGTCTTAAATATAAAACAAGAAAAGATCTAATATCTGAGAACAAGCCGTAACAACTAGGAAACTAGTTCAAGAAAGAAAACGATAAGAACATGAATAGTTAGGTAAACCTGAGTTGTAAAATCCTCGTAATGAAGGTAATGCATTGATTAGCTTTTTGTTGTGGAAATGGAAAAATACATTGAGTAGTTTTATATCTTTGAACATTAGAAGAGGGGGAAAAGATGAAACATTTAGTTTTCCAGTCATATAGTTGGATGAGTAAATAGCCAACTTTTATTTTAGATATATCTTTTTTACAATCATTGTTTTTGCATGGAGCATTACAACATGAATGATGTTTACTATTGAATTTTGTTTTTAAAGGATGCTAAGTCACCTTCCCCAATAATTTGTTAATCTCTTTTGTTGAGCAATAATATGAATCTAACCTGTGACTTTTGAGAATTTGGATTATCTAACAAGCTACTATTGTGATGAACTTATATCATATTTTTCAATTTTTCTTTATGTACTTTATGGATTACTAGGATTAAGGCTCACAAAGGAAGGTATGAGACATTCAAGGATGTGCATATGAAATTTTGGAGCTTAATTTCTCCCATTTTCACTATCTACTTTTACCATATGTTTCAAGCATATATATGGCTGATGCTTTTTTTTAAATTTGTGTTGAATGATCAAATTCATTTAGAGAACAACAGAACAGGAAAATGAAAATCTGATCAGTTGTCAAATCCAGTGAAAAATTAGTATGATTTTAGTATGAATATTTTCATTGCTAGCCATAATTGTACCATACTTTCTGCATATGAACTGTGTTAGAATGTAGAAATGTCCCAACATTTCAAGTGGACACTATGCCCATCATCAGGGGATCCAATTGAACCTTCTGCACCCATCATTAGGGGATCTAAATGAAGCTTATGTAGTAAGAGGCTTAGTAAATGACTTAAAAAATAAATGGCATGGAATGTTGGATAAGTTACAAGTAAAAATGAAGTATGCTAGAATTTAGAAAAAGATATCAGATAAATGTAAGGTCTGCGATCAATTTTGTAGTCATTTCTAGTTTTGAAGGGCTCCTAAGGCGGGTCTTAAAACTCAAAATACTGCTCAAATTTGGATTCCTGAAGATCATATTCCCTTTTGGAATTTTGGCAATCTAAACTGTCTTCAGGGGCACCAATGACACCATCATATGTCCTGATTTTAATTTCATTGCATTCTTTATCTATGAAATTTGAGACAAAGGGGTCATTATGCACCCATTTTTCAACTTTTGAACCATTCAACCCCATTGTATCAGGTGCAGGTCTTTTAGCAGTGTTTTCTTAGATAAGGCAGAAAACATCATTATTGATAGGTTGATCTCCGCTTGGCTCAAAAACAATGGCACTCTTTGAGCATAAATCATTCTCCCACATCTACACAGAGAATAATATTGAAGTTAACACCCTAGCCAAGGCATTAGCCGAATCGGCAGCAAGCTAGCTGATAATTGACATGTACAAGGGAGAACAACATTCCAGCTCCACCAGAAAATTACACTAGAAGTCATTCTCCAGTTACCCGTGATGAGCTTTCTCCTTTCAGGTACCTTCTCGTCTTTCCCAATGAAATAAGTTGAAAGTTCTGAATTTGAAAAACAACTCTCTCACGGGAGTTATTGAACTGAATTTTACAAGCCTGTCTAGCCTAATTTATTTGGATTTAGCTAGCAACAGTTTTTCTGGTAGTATTCTGCCTAGCTTGTGGACCTGCAAAAATATCCATTCTGTGAGCCTGGAAAGAAACAAATTAAGCGGTGAAATCCCTCTTGGCATGACATCCCTTCAGGTTCTCTCTTTTTGTCTGTACAGTGTTCCTTTTCTCCGTGCCTCAGCAATATTCAGAGCAGAGATATGTCAAAATTTGCATGTTGATATCTCAGCTGGTTCAAAATACAGTATAAGGATATTCAACATATAGTGATCATAGCTATTGCACAATCTCTCCCTTCTGAAATTAGTTTTTTTTTCCTCATAGAAGAGCATCTTATGCTTGCAAACACTTTATGCTGGCACTCTACTGTAGATAACTATGTTGGACTACAATATTGGAGAGATGTACTTGAAACAAACTTATATATCAAAGATTCTACTTCCAATACTTCAAATATTTGAATGGATTTATGTGGCATGTCACTAATGCAAAGCTTTTGTTAGAGATGAACCTTACTATGAATTCACAGAAACCCATTCAGCAATTTTGGATGCACGTTTTCTTTGAGACATCATGCAAGAATCTAAGGTTGATAGGATCAATTTCATTGTACCTGTAGCTTCATGACACTGACGGTGCACATGAGTATTTCCATAAAGATGACCTGAAGCATTCCCATAGAACTTGAGATTTACAAGTTCACCAAACTTAAAAATTTCTGTATGGGCATCTTCAGAAAATTCACCATAATGAAGGGTAACTCCTTCACTAAATTCTCAAACCCTTCTTTATCCAACTTTTCATAAGTATAAAAAATAGGAGGGGTCTTAAACATTACCATTTTATGACTGCTTCGTCCAACTTGCAGCAACAGATAACTATGTCTGTTAGTATCAGAGGTATGTTTATCACTTCCACCAGCATCCAGGAAAACAAACATACCCTCATGGAGTCGACGATCAATTTTGTAGTCATTTCCAGTTTCCAAGGGCTCCTAAGGTGGGTCTTCAAACTCAAACTACTGCTCAAATTTGGATTCCTAAAGATCATATGCCCTTTCATAATTTTGGCAATCTGAACTGTCTTCATGGGCACCAATGACACCATCATATGTCCTGATTTTAATTTCACTGTCTTCTTTATCTATGGAATTTGAGACAAAGGGGTCATTATGCACCCATTTTTTAACATTTGAGGCATTCAACCCCATTGTAACAGGTGCAGGTATTTTAGCAGTGTTTTATTTGATAAGGAAGACAACATCATTATCGATAGGTTGACTTCCACTTGGCTCAAAAACAATGTCACTCTTTGAGCATACATCATTCTCTCACATCTACACAGAGAATAATACTAAATTTAACACCCTAGCCAACGCATCAGCCGAATTGGCAACAAGATAGCTGATAACTGACATCTACAAGGGAGAACAGCATTCCAGCTCCACCAGAAACCTACTCTAGAAGTCATTCTCCAGGTACCTTCTCGTCTGTCCCAATTCAAGAAGTTGAAAGTTTTGAATTTGAAAAAAAACTCTCTCACGGGAGTTATTGAACTGAATTTTACAAGCCTGCCTAAACTAATTTAGCTAGATTTAGCTAGCAACAATTTTTCTGGCAGTATTCCGCCTAGCTTGTGGACCTGCAAAAATATCCAGTCTGTGAGCCTGGCAAGAAACAAATTAAGTGGTGAAATTCCTCCTGGTATGGCATCCCTTCATGTTCTCTCTTTTTTCTCCATCTCAAACAACAGTTTTATCAATCTTACAAGTGCCCTAACAGCTCTAAAAGACTGTCATAACCTTACCACATTGGTTCTGTCAAAAGAATTTTAATGGGGATATGATTCCAGCTGATACACATGGATTTCCCATGCTCTGGACATTAAATCTTGGAAATTGTGCTCTTTCCGGGCAAGTTCCAGTTTGGCTCCGGAAATGTCCAAATTTACAGGTCTTGGATCTTTCCTGGAGTAATCTCAACGAAGTTATTCCTATTTGTTTAAACACTCTTCAATATCTTTTTTCTTTGGACATGTCAAATAATTCTCTGTCAGGACCAATTCCAAAGCAGATTATGGAGTTACCTAGTTTTAAGTCAATACAAATACCCGTGTATCAGCTCAAACTCCCTTTGAGCCCCCCTTATATGTAAAGAAAAATAAAAATTATTTTGGGCTGCATTACAATTAGTTGTCTAATCTTCCCCCTTCGCTATACTTTGCCAGAAACAATCTCAGTGGCACTCTAAGCCCTGAGATTGGCCAGATGAAAATGCTTCATATTCTAGATTTGAGTCATAATAATTTCTCGGGGATAATCCCAGACACACTGTCTAACTTGAAAAATTTGGAGACCTTAGATTTGTCAAACAATAATTTGTTTGGAATCATACCACCATCCCTGAAGGATCTCACATTCCTAGTAAGGTTGAATGTCTCTAATAATCACTTTCATTGGTTAATACCTTCTGGACATCAACTTGATACCTTTAAAAAGTCTAGTTTTGAAGGAAACCTTGGTCTCTGTGGCCAGCCTCTTACTACCACCTGCAGTCCACCTGTGTCAATACCGAGGGTACCTATTGCTGCACACAGAATCAATAGGCTGGACAGAAATACCATTCTTGGCATAACCATGAGTGTTGGTGTTAGGATTGCTTTTCTTCTGGCTGCGGTTCTTTGGAATCAATCAAGAAGTCAGGTAACAGAGCAGGGAGTTTCAGACGAGATGGATTTTGACATGCCTCACAGGCTTTATGACGCCTTGGGATATAAATTGGTGCTATTATTCCAGAATCATTGTCCTAAGGATCTTGCTATTGCTGATCTCTTGAAAGCTACTGGTAATTTTTAACAGGAAAACATCATTGGCTGTGGAGGCTTTGGATTGGTATATAGATCCACTCTGGAATATGGCACACAAAATGCAATTAAAATATTGACAGGAGAATGTGGTCAGATGGAGCATGAATTTAAGGCTGAAGTAGAAGTTTTATCAAGAGCCCAACATAAGAATCTAATGTCATTGCAAGGATACTTCAAGTATGGGAATGATAGACTGCTGATTTATTCCTATATGGAGAATGCGAGTTTGGTATATTCTATGAGCCTATGACGCTTTAAATACCATCATAATTTATATATATTTGTGTCAATTAGACGTGTAATAGCTCTATTCTCCAAGTCACCTCATGATGTCATCAACGATGCATCATGATAATAATATCTCCAAGTTCAGTTTCAAAGTGTCTTCACAAGATGCTCCAAGATGTCGTCAAGGTGATCCAAATAGATCTTCAACAAGATATCTTCTACTTCTTTTCAAGGTGCTCCAAGTCCGTAGGCCTTAACTCTTCTTCAACATCCTGCTCCTAAAATGTCTCCAATATTGCAAAGAAAATGCAGTTATAAGCCTTCAAAAATACCTTAAAAGAAATTCACCAAACAATCCCTTCAGACCTGTTATTATTTCACTTCAAATAATGCCCAGTCCGTTCTAAAGCTGCTAGCCATTGTCCTCAACATAAAACAAGTTTTCTTCAAGCCTTCTAAAAAATGTTTTCCAAGATCATCTTCAAAAGGAATCTAAATTATGTGCAAGAGGCTTGGACTAAGTACACACGGTCTTAATTTAGAGCTCTTAGCCTAGAATGTGTCACAACAGAGAATTGATCAAGCACTAGATTCACATGTATAGGTCAAGAATAGGTTCAAGTCTAAATGCTGAGATATACCTTCTCACCAAGCTCAAAATTTTTCCCACAAGTCCGAATAGCCTTTTTTCCACACACAGGTCTGAACTCTTGAGCAAATATGAGATACAAGTTGTAGATTTGAGGAATATATACGATGAGCCGTCCTCACAGGACCAAGATGCCAATTAGCTTGTTTGCTGGAGGTTCAAGTCTCCATATAATATCCTCAAGACCGAAGTTGTTTGAGGACTGAAATTCACAACAGTGTTTTAGCTTTGTCCACAGCTCTGGTTTCCACTGATCCAAGGGTTTTGTAGCTTCCTCTTATAGGTCCGAAGGTATGGAAATTTTTGTTACAAGTCCAAAATACAGAGAGTATCTTTCTGTCTTATCCACCGAAATCTTTAGAGACATGCGAAGTCTGGACTGTCGAAAAAATAAATCTGAGCCAAGAGTCTATACACAGTCTGAAACTGCTATAGTCACTATGCATGAATCACTATAATCTTCCACAGTTCGATCAAGAAGTTCACCACAAAAAATACTAGTGCTGTAGCTTGGTTTGCAATCCGAAATTCTGTCTTCTAGCACAATTCTTATCACAAGTCCGAAGGAATAGATAACCATCACAGATTTTTGACCCAAACAAATTTTATTCCTCGACTTCCAAGTCACTCCCGCGGTTATACTCTACTTCTTTCACCTCATCCTCAGGTCCGACTAGATGCATTTGAGATCTGTATCCTTCCTGGATCTACTGTCGTTGTAATATCCCTTAAATTTACAAGTTTGCTCCAGTGGTCCAAAAGACTTCCGATTTTGCTCCCTTGTTCCTGAACTTTGACAAAACATAGTAAATAAATTCACATTTATAGAAATTTCAACAACTAGATAAATGAATATATGACATGAGACCATCCATCGAGTATAGGTTCCTCTGTGCATGAATTGCTATGATGTATATGCATGTTAAGTAATAGCATCACGGTTACTTGAATCTATCGATTAATACGCGCTTCTTGTTTCCTAGAAAACATTTGATCAGTAATAATATTACTGTATCTGTACTTTCTTGATATTCATATTACAAGTACTAATATAAATAACTAAAAAAACTGCAATGGCCCAATCTTAAAAATTGAAGTGCCAAAATTTGTTGCTGAATTAAAACAAAATTTTTGAAATCCATTAAGAATCCCACATTGTATGAGACCTTGCCTTCAAATTTAATTATCTGGAATATACAACAGGGGTGCACTGCATTAAGAACTTGAGCAACATGCAGTGGTCCAATAAACTTGATAAATGTCCCAACTTTTAGTGCTTTGGGATGCCAAAGTACTGCATTTTAACTATTAATTTCCATGAGGCTTCATAACTTATCTCGCTTAAATATATTCTGGGTGTAACCATTTTGCTTCCTGATCTTGCCCAAGGTCATGTGAAAGTTCTTTCTCACAAAACATCTTTGAGCTCAATCTACTCTATTCCTTGTTCTTAACTTCATGTTCAACATCAATCGTGGAGATATTGTCTCGATCTTTACCTTTCGACGCAAACTTAGCCTCTTCCTCTAATTTTTTAAACCTGAGCAACATGTTTCTTCCCAGAAAGATGCAAGTCAAAAAAAAATTGACTGTTACAAACTGCATTACACAGAGTACATACCTTAACTTCCGCTATTGCAGTGCCAACTTCCAATAACCTTTGCCGTTTGGTAGCTATGTCATCTGTTGCTTTTGCTTTAAATTTTCTTTTCCCAGTGTTAGAATCAGAAAATTCCCCTTATGATTTTTTTATTTTGTCTGGATGTGTGAGCTTCCTACTAAATTTTATTGTCAAAAACTAAGGAGCGGAGGTTTATATTTATACTATTTTACCATGTTTTAAAGGAAACGTACTTCTAGAAGAGGAGGCTGACATGTGTGCCAAAGTGCAGGTCGGCTCACTGTTAGGTGTAATTTTCTTAGTCTTAAAAATTCAATGTCTCACAAACTACTAGGAGTTTCGGGACAAATAAAGGCTCATTGGAAAGGAAAAAATACACTCTATAAGATAGTATAGGAGAAAATTTGGAAGGATGCCTCTAAGGTGGTAAAAACAATTTTTCTTTGTGACTGCTTTAATGTTTGTGTGTGCCTTTGTTGAGAATTAGGTAGGGCTAGGTTTAATTCAAATTCTCTTCTTGATAATTACTTGTTAGCTTACTTCTTTTACTTATGTCTTCTCTTTTTAGCTTATTATGTCTTTCATCAAGTCAATTACCAAAACACAAGAGACACAAATTTAGGCTCTTCGAGCTAGGGCCAAAACCTCTCCCTCTTGGAGAGGAAAACCCACAAGAAATTCTTATTATAGACTTTTAGATGAAAATTACCATGACCATGACACAAACCCTTGACCCTTGTATGCCTCCAAGACCTTTTCACTGCTTCTTCATTGAATCTTTAAGCTGGTCCTTCTTTTCTGCACTATCCTGCACCGTCCTACTCTTTTCTACACCAGGACTAGAGAGCTCGGTCTAACTGTATTTCCCTTCTCCGACTGTATGTGATCCTTACTAATATATCAACACCTTTTTATAGAATATCCTGTGCACACCTTGCGCCTTCACTTTAACTTGCTCATTGGTCTTCAACATACACACATGTCTTATTTCCTTTCGATGAACAGTCCACCATTTTCATACTCTAATGATACCCTTACTTGTGTTGCATTACTTCGTTGAGCACACTTATTATACTTAGCACTTCACACAATCCTTTAACTACTAAACATAGTCCTGTAACTTCTTCTTCTTCAAGAAATATATCTAGGTCTTGCGGGAGAAGTCATCTATAAAAGTCATGTAATAGGAACATCCTCCCAAGGATGTCACGGGCAACATATGAGATAAATCAAAATGTATCAACTGCAAGATATCAGTGGTCTTTATGACACTTGAGGGGAATGGTCCCCTTGTATGCTTCCCTTCGGCACAATTCTGACATATACCTTCATGATCATCTTTAAATTCAGGCATCCCCATCACCACCTTCCTTGCTTCGGGAAGGACTTTGTAATGAAGGTGTGCAAACCTCTGATGCCATAACACTGTTTGAAGAGTTGTATCACATCACATAGCCCCCAATGGACTTCCTCCAACAGAGTAGAGTGTATCAACTCTAAAACCAATAGGAAGAGCTTCTTTGAAGTTCCTCTTCCAGATGCGTACCTTTCCATCAACGAATGCCACCTTGAACCCTTTGCCTTCCATTGCCGAAATAGACATAAGGTTCTTCTTCAAATCAGGTACGTACAACACATCTTGTAAACAGACGACCTGACCTTGAGATAGATGAAGGGTCACATTCCCTATCCCTTTCATGAGATATGTGGCATTATCTCCAAGGATAATTTCTTAATTAGTATCCTTCTCAATCAAATCAGAGAGGGCTTATTTATAACTAGTGAGGTGCCTTGAAGCACCACTATCAATCAACCAGACATCCAGGGTGTTGGGAGGAGATGTAACAGAGAGGGAAGATACAAGAATATATTCATTTTTCTTATTATCAACAACATTAGACTCACCGTACCTGGAATTTCTTGACCTATTGAAAGGTTTCCCATTTCCACTATGATTAAAGGGAGCCTTCCTTTTTCCTTTGAACCTGTTGTTCCTTTGAACCTGTTGTTCCTTTGATTTCCATTCCCCCTGAAGTTGTCATTGTCATCGTCTCTGAGAGAATCCCTTCTATTGGGGCACTCTCTTGCATAGTGACCAGACTTGTTACAAGTGTAACATCTTCCCTTCCTTCATTTGGGCCCCACTCTACCATGGTTTTGATTTCTCGGGCCACTATGGTTCTTCTTATTTGCATGAGCGGCGAAGGTAGTAGGGTCACCTCTATTTCCATTAGAGGGATGATCTCTCTCCATCATTCTTGTCTCCTCTTGAGTGCATCTAGTCAAAAATTCATCAAAATCAAGAATCATCTTATTATTAAGAATCGTAGTATGAAATACATACCAGTCTCGAGGAAGTCCTCCAAGAGCAATGAGGACGAGCTCTCGATCAACTACTTCTCCTATGGCAAGGAGATCATTCCTGATTTCTGTGAGCCTCATAAAATATGATGGATGCTCATGAATCTTCCCCTGCACATAGTCCATGAAATATTGATCTTCTAATACCAAATCCAAGGACATCTTCCATGCATGATAAGCAGACTTGTTAGTCAACTTATCATCAGACCATTGGTCCTTGACAAGACTTCTTCTTTGGTGATTTATTTTCACACTATCTTGGAATTTGTCTTCACCTCAGCTCTGATACCATGTTAATTTTATATAAACATGGTATGTTCTATATGCTTAATGAAATTTTACTTTAATCTTTCTTATAGGCCCAATTCAACACATAAAAATTAAAGTAAAATGCCGATAGAACATAATAATAGATCAACAGAAGACAAGCCAAATAATGTAGATTAGATTTTACAATTCTTCTTGTCCAGCAATGATAGAGAGTGATGTGCGTTACGACAGTCAACAGGATGCATCATCCAGCAAAGTATTTCTCAACATCAGATCAGCCAACCTTCCAAGCGTCACACACACCCCTCAAAGACAGCTCCAAAAGTCAACGCAAGTCAACAAAAGAATCCCTCATCCAGATTTTCGACATCATCCATATTTTCGGCATCCATTTCCGGCATCATTTCTGGCATCCATATTTTTGGCATCATCCATATTTATGGCATCCATTTCCGGCATCCATATGTCCGAAATCCAGATTTCCGGCATCATCCATATTTCCGGCATCCATATTCACATGTGGGAGAGAGAGAAGTCTCTTCTAGGCTATACGAACCAATTATATCATGAGGAATGTGTGTGATGAGATGATGATGAAATGGACATCATATCTCTCCAATTTATATCAGTCAGTGAGGGTGTGCGGCACATCTATTCGGCTTCTGACCCTACATTACAAATCTAGCCGACGTAGCACATGTGTGGAAAATAAAATCAAAATATATGTTCTCATCCAAACAAGATGATCTTTAGATCAATCTTGCACCTCTACGAAAGAGGAATCCAACAAAAATATAGTCATCATCATATGAGCAGTGCAACTTGGAGTTTGGACCTAGTTGACCAAAATTAACAGTGTTGCTACTCTGACAACAAAACATGATGGTTAAATAAGAAAGGCCACTCTAAACAAATTGGCAAATGCTTACAATATTATCGGTACTTTGTTTTGGACACAAGATTTTTTTTAATGGTCTAACAATATTTACTTAGAATATATCTCAACATATATTTATTACTTATATTCTACATAAGCCACATATTATTGAAAAAGTAATCTTCATGGTTGAAATTGTCAGCATAAGTTTCAAGTTACGAGTCAATATATTACTTTCAATTTATAATTGGGCACTGCCTATTTGGTGTATGTTTGTTGCTTTTGTACTTATTCTCATTTTATATTTCGTGGCTTTGAGAAATAGTGAAGGTGTTATACTTGATTTCATATCGTGGAAAGTCATAGTAATTCAGTCTGGAAAGGAAATATTTGCAAATATCAAACTTAGACATTAGAATATGCTTATCACCTTTTTAAATAAATCAACATTAAGATCAACATGACATAGTCTTATTCTTTTCATCTTTTCGTAATGGAGAAATGGCCCTCTGTATTTGATGTGTTCTTTACCTCCAACTACTTTTCATCAACATGTTCTTTACCTCCAATTTCTTTTCATCCACCATATAAATGTTTTAATCTTATAATTATTTGTCAAATTCGCTGAAGACTTGCACCTTGCTTCATATTTTAGAAACTCTGCTTGCACATCTTGCTCCTTGTGTAAATATTTCAAAAACTCTATTTGTTACTTGACTCTATTGTGGGCAAGTTACAAGAAATGTGATTGGAAAAAGGATGGGGAGACAATGAAAATCATGTCTTGGATATGATTCGTATGATGTTGGAGATCCTTTAAGTACCTAAGCCATTGACTTTGGAAATGTTTCTAGGAGGGGTTTCCATGCTTTTTTATGTTGTGATTCTTTCACCTCATGGTTATTTTGGGCAAGCAAATGTTTTTATGAATGCCAGACAAGACATCGGTGGAAAGGTATTTTTTTATAATTGCAATGTCCATTCCATGATATTCTCTCTTTTTTGTTTGATTTTATTTTGAAAATACTTGATATCATTTCCATTTAAACAACCAAATCAGAAAGATGAAATTAGTATTACATGATATTGATTGAAACCTTTTTAATTGTTTTGTGTTAAAAGATTTTCATGACTATTAGAAAAAATTACTTTCATGTTGTTATTTCAACACATGTTTTTTATATACTTGGCCAAGTGTATGCGTTAGAGAATGAAATGTTGTTGTGAATAAAAAGACAATGATTAGACATCACATCTCATATTATTTGTTTTCACAAGTTATGTACAACTCGAGTTTTTTAGCATGTAACTTAGTTCACATGATTGTGCCTAAGCTTTCCTCGAATGTTGAATACTAAGTTAGTAAGGTGTTTTTTTTATGGTGACGTTTTATTTTCTTTGTTTATATAGGTCATCTGGCTACATAGTGGCCACTATCTCCCAACTGAAGAAAACTTGTTCGAGTTTCTTGCTTTTATGGGGAAAATTGACTTTGACATTGTTGATGTTGAGGTATATATCGTATAAATAGTTTATAGTCTACTTCAGTTTATATTATTTTGTTCATCATCTTTCATGTCTTACAGTCTGCATTGTATATTCCTTTGTTTCCAGAAAAAGAACTCATTATTGATGGTAAGAAGTATGAATTGAAGAAATAGGAGAACGATAACACTAGAGCGACAAATGCAAAAAGAGTGAGAGAAGAGATGGTTCTAGTGATACCCTTCGAGCCAATATCTTGCATAAGACACATACATAAAGACTGATGGTCAAGTCTTCAAAGTTGGTGAATTCACCTGCAATATGGAGAGACAATGCATAACACGTCTTGAATATGATTCATTTGTTGTTAGAGATCCTTTAGGCACATGCGCCATCAACTTTGGAAATGTTTCTAGTACGAATTCATATGGCTTTTAATGTTTTAATTATTTCACCTCAGGGTTATTTTGGGCAAGCAAATGTTTTACGAATGCTAGACACGACATTGGTGGACAGGTAAACAATTTTTTTATAATTGCAATTTTCATTCCATGATATCCTCTCTTTATTGTTTGATTTTATTTTGGACGTTTCTTTTGATTTTGTTTTGTTGTTTAACTGTGAAATTGAAAATACTTGGTATCATGTCCATTTAAACAACAACCAAAGCTTGAAGATGAAATTAGTATTACACGATATTTATTGGAATCCTTATAGCTATTTTGTGGTAAAATATTTTTATGAATATAAAAAAAGCTTACTTTCATGTTGTTATTTGAGCACATGTTGTTTATATACTTGACCAAGTTCATGTGTTAGGAAATGAAATGTTTTTGCGAATAAAATGACAAGGATTAAACATCACACCTCGTATTATTTGTTTTCACAAGTTTTCTACAACTTGAGTTTTTTAGCATATAACTTACTTGACATTATTGTTCCTAAGCTTTCCCTGAAGGTTGAATTCTAAGTTACTAAGGTGTTCTTTTCTATATATTGTGACATTTTATTTGCTTTGTTTATACAGGTCATCTGGCCACATTATAGTGGACACTATTGCTCAACTGAAGAAAATTTGTTCGAGTTTCTTATTTGTATGGGGAAAAATGGCTTTGACATTGCTAATGTTGAGGTATATGTTGTATAAACTATTTATAGTCAAATTTAATTCATATTCTAGTGTTCATTGTCGTTCATGTCTTACACTCTGCATTTTATTTTCTTTTGTTTTTAGAAAATGAACTCAGTATTGATGGTAAGAAGTAGAAATTGAAGAAAGAGGAGAGCAATAACATTGGAGCGACAAATGTAAAAAAAGAGAGAGAAGAGAACTGGTCTGGCAATACCCTTAGAGCCAATATACCGCATAAGACACACATAGATATTGATGGTCAGGTCTTCAGAGTTGGTGAATTCATGTGCAATGCCTTGGCAACGCAATGATAATGTTTTGAAGTGATGAAACATCATTTCATGTGTAAATTGTAGTCCAACCAATATTAAGTTGGAAACTCATTGTAAGACTTTAACATTTCATATAATATAATTTATGTTGTTGAAATTATTTATAATTGCATTTGATATTGTTTAGTATTGTAATTAACATATGCAACTTTACGTTTTCATATTAGATGAACATGTACATTGTATGATATTTTTTAAATCATACAAATTAATTTATGTTGATTAATAATGAACACATAAAATCAATTTAAAACTACTAAATTAGTAGTTTATATTGATTAATGATGAACACAAATAAAATAAATATACGACTAAATTAGTCATTTATAATGATTATTAATGAAATTAAATGAAATGAATTTAAACTACTAAATTAGTCGTTTATATAATGAATATGAAACTACTAAAAAATGATAAATGACCACTGCAGATGATAAATTTGTGATTACAAATAATGACTAAATTTCACATATATACGACTATTAGTAGCTAATTTATAGTATCTTATAACACGACCAACATTTTGGTCGTATTTCTTTGGTCATTAATTGGTTTTCTCAAGTGATTATATAGTAATATATTTTGTTGTATATTTCGTCATTAATTGTCACAATTAATGACCAAATGAATGATTAAAACAATGACCAAATCAATGACTAAATCAGTGACTAAATTAATGACTAAATTAGTGACTAAATTAATGACCAAATATACTACTAGACAACAAAATTGAGATAACCAATTAATGACTAAGCTAAAAACAACTAAAAGTTGGTCGCGTTATAAGATACTGTAAATTAGCTATTATTGGTCACCGACCGAAATATAGTCGTTTATATGCAAATTTTAGTCATTTTTTTAGTAACTAATTAGCTATTTTGTACTAGTGATCACAGGTACAAGGCGGCCGAATCAGTTGCCTATGGATGGTAAGAAACCTAAATTTGTCCTCCCAAATATATGTGAATGTACGTGGAGGCCCAATTCGTATTAGCGTTGTCTAATGTGAAACCGCATAGTGAGAGCATCACCTTATACTTTTTGTACTAGAACACCACCCGATATACCCGAAAGTACGTGGATGAGCTACGATATAATTACATATGTGGAATGAGGTGTCACACTTAGAATGTATCACATACAATTAACGACTACAGCTATGTTTAACGACACCAGATCACGTCTTCTAGCCTAGACCTCTAAATGTTATCATTAATTTTACAATGCTTCCTTAGATAAACTTTATGTTGATCTTGATTATCAGTTTGTCTTTTAGGTTCACTGCGAGATGTATTTAACGTTCCTAGAATGAAATTAGAATGATAAGAATTGATTTCAAATTGATTTTCGATAATGAAAAACTAGCTACAAGGGATAGAGCAATCAAAATTGTAAGTAATCAACAATGAGCACATCTAAATGCAATTTCCTTAAACTATTCCTATTCAACACTCACAATCCATATATGAAAATAGATGTTTCTATTTTCAATTTCTTTTAATTTTAGATGAACGAAAAAGAATCTAATGCACAAACAATCACTTAAAAATTTCAAGAGAAACGAAGACTGAAATGCCAATTCCTCTTTTCGAAAATAATGAATTGATCAAATATAAAATTTAACTTTGGAACTATTCGATAATGACAAAGAAAAAAAAAAGAAACATTGATCAAAAAAATCCAAAGTGAGGCAAGAAGAGTAGAGGAAATTTGGTCTCTAGAGGGAATCAATCACTCAAAACTTCGGCAAGCAAGACACTGAAATGAATCTGCAAAAGACCAATATGATAGATTTTGGTTGGTCACACGGGCAACACACCCTTAAGTGGGAGATAGTGTGTTGCAGAGCACTGTCCCTAACCCAACAATGCTATGCAGAACACTGTGTCAAGACCAACACTGCATTGGTTCCAAATGACTCTCTAAAAAAGAAATCAAATGCAATAATTTTGTTAAGACACATTCAAATGACTGAAATTAAGCAGGTAAAGTCTACTAGATGTTGATGGACAAGGAGAAAACCACCAGGGAAAATATGTCGATCCCAAGTATTGTTGCCAATCTGTTTTACAAAAATCAAACCTATAGATAAGTATGGTTTCCCTAAGTGTGGTGGTGCACTTAGAACAAAATAAAGAAAGATATCTAACCTTTTCCTTAAAATGAATAGATAAAGGGAAGAAAACCTACTTGTAATATTTCCTCTTTTCCTTTCTTCCGTCACTCTCAATCTAACTGAGCTTGCTTGATTGATACCTACAATGGAAAACAAAAGAGATAAAACAACATAAATGGAATATGATCTATTTAAGTTAAACAAATTGAATCCATTAAATTCCTAAATACACATATAACATCATTGACACATGCATTAGGAAAGGAAAAAATGTCTTTATTATTAAGTAGAAGGGAGAGTACAACCAGTTGATCGATTTATTGTCATTCATTTAGCTTTAGTCCCAACCTCATCACATTTAGCATCAACAATCCAACAACATCACAGTACATGTACAATACCTCCAAGAGTTGTGCTCTCACCAGCATAAATATACTTAACACAAATTCTTTCTCTCTGGTGCACTATGATCAGTGCCCTATTTATAACTAGATGAATGTAGTTTGGCATAAATGATCCATTGAATGGATTTCCTAAAAATGGATGAAGAAGTTTCCTTGTTCATTGGAATAGGAGGATAATAGTTTTAATGGATTCATGGTGTCCATATTTGAAGCTATCAGATGAGGTGAAAGTTGGAACAACTTCTAGAAGACACTAGAGGTTGTGAATATTACCGGAATCCAATGAAAAATTTGTTCCCAGTCAACCAACGCACCTTAAAGTGGGCCTATATCCTCTGCAACACAACCTTGCATGGGAGTAGATGCTCTACAAGTCAGTTACTGATGTCTAGGGGTGCATTAATGGCTCAATGGGGCACTTTAACTGGCGTCTAAGCAGTGAAACTTTCATGAAGGAAAACCACCAATGGGATGACTTGTTTAGGGAATGTAGCAACTAATTTAGAGTATGATAGACCCTAATGGATACTGATATGTGTTTTGGGATGATGCCCTAATTGACTTGTAACATTTAGTATAGCCTACATACATGGAATATTCCATATCCTCCTCACCTGAATAGAAACATGGCCTCTCTAAAGCTTCTTGAAGTTGAACAAAAACATTACTAGAGAAAATTTAGAAAAATGTAGAGAAAATCAAGACTAATGATAAAATGAAAAGGGGGAAAAGACCCAAAACTCTAAATCACACCTAATTGATTTTCAACTCATTTTACACAACTTTTTCCTATTTTTCTTTAGGTTAAATATCTATGAATTGAAGACTCGCCTTCCTTTTCTATGAAAAAATGCAACAAATGAACACCTGCATATCTTTCACGTCCTCTCCATCTATCCCATTTTAGGGGATATTCTCTTCTTCTTCTTCTTGTCCTTTGGATCTGATGTCAAAATATATTTCACATCCTACTTGTCACTAATTTTTTTCTTATTCGAGTTTAGGAGGATAGAACATGATGATGAAGACAAACAACACTACTAGATGCATATACAAAGTATCAACTCATTGGAATATCCCTCTAGCTCTAGTCTATGGTATACACTACCCATAAAAAGCATGCATAAGTTCAACTTTGATATCAAATTTATGGTTCCAAGAAAAACTATTCACAAAGGTAGTATGTTTCCCAGAATGTGTCTCCAATAATGATGAGCGCATAAGAGTGGCTTATCTCCTTCAATAAACTCTCAAGAACTCATGGTTAGTAGGAAATCAATGTCTTAAGCTTCAACTGAACATTATTCTCATTCTCATGTCCCACCAGAGAATAAAATACCTTGATTTTGGTTATTTTGAACTCCCCAAAAATATACACACAACCGAACCACTGATACACAACCCATAAATTAGATACTCAACTTGGTTATGGCATGAGATAGCCCCCCAATCCACATGTCTAACTCTATTACCAATACACAACTCTACAAAAAGGTAAGAGATTCAGAGTGCTCCAAATGCGTAGATTTTGGTGGAAGTAGGTCAGAGCACTAACCCCAAGCAAGAAGAAGGCCACCATCTAACTCTATCACTCCTTTGTTGTCATACATATGATAAAAGCACAAAGCATGTTGCTCAAATATTTATGTGAAGACTTGATTGATCACAAATTTGCTTCTTATTTTAGATCCACATTATTCACGTGAATCAAATTGTAAAGGAAAGAAAACCCCTAAAATTCGAGGCGAATTCAACCATAGCTTAGATTTCCAGGAATGGGTAGAGGGAGAAATAACTCCTAACCAGTGTCATTCCTAGAAATCAAGGGCGAATGGAATCAAATACCACTTGCAAATGATATTTTCAAGGGAAATGAGGGCTTGGAATCAAATTTAGAGAGGTAGAATTATGTTTTATCGAGCTTATCTTTGATAATATTGGTGGCTAAAATACAATATTTATCTATTTTTAAAATAATTTTTTGGTGAGTTATAGAAAATGGGTGTAATATAAAAAATTCACCCCTTCAAAATATAAAACCCCTTAAATTTTTCCCATGGGCTAAGATTCACTCCTAAAAGTTTCTATGGATATTGGACCTAGTCCATGCTAAAGGATCATTTCTCTAGATTAGCACATATCTTGTGCTTCCATAGAGTGTGAAGGAATTTTTGAATATGTTGCAAGTGCTCTGCCTAACTCTTGTTGAAGATGAGGATATCATCCAAATGAAAAACCATGAACAATTGGTGAAAGACCACAATATGTCATCCATCAGGCTCATAAAAATTGCAGCGACACTCGTCAAACTGAAGGAAATGACCAACCACTCAAGGAGGCCCTCCTTATACTTAAAGGAGTTATTCTATACATCTATGGGTTCTATTGGAACTCAATGATAATCAGACTTAAAATCAATCTTGCTGAAGTACATAGCCCCCTTGAGCTGGTAAAGAAGGTCATCAACCAATGGAATTATGTATCTCTTCTTGACTTTGATTTTGTTTAGAGCCTACTATTTAATGCAGCGTCTCCAAGTTCCATCCTTCTTTTGTACGAGTACAATTGGGCTCCCATAAGGTGATGAACTTGGTCATATGTGCCATTTTGTTTATAAAGTACTAGATCTACCACTTGATTTTCTCATTTTTTAAAAGAGATTAATGATATATTGGGCAATTAGGTAGAGGTGCACTAGGGGTTAGATCAATCGAATGCTTAACTTGATAGTGCAAAGGTACTCCCACGGCTGGGTAGAAGATGTCACTGTACTCTTCCACAACGTTATCCACTTCTTTAATTTGTGTGGAAGAGCCCTTTCTAGAGTCTATGGTTGTGTCCATGATCTTCTCCTTACTTTGAGAGTGAATTAGGTAGAAAAAAATTTTTCCTACTCTAGGAGATGATCTTACTGCATCTATTAGCATAGATCAAAGAAATGACAGTAGGTGGGGCTACCTCTAGAATCCTATATAGCTTTATACCCAAATTAATAATAATAGTTCAAGGTTTAGACTCATACACACCATCATGCCTCCACAAGTATGGTTAGCCTAATAAAACATCACAAAATTTAAGAGAAGAAACATCACACAATACCTTGTATGTGAAAGGCTTGATGTTGTAGGGTTGACTCATGCAAATATCTCACCCTTAGTTGAGCCACCTAATGGTATATGGTTTTTGGTGTGGTGTTTTTGACAGCACCAACCTCTTAATGACTTTTACTGAGATGAGGTTCTTTTGATTCCCACTACCAAAAATGAACTACAATAGAGCACCTTCACCCACATCTATGAGTGGAAGATACATTCCCCTCCCTTCGGATATTTGGGCTCACTTTGCTTGAAATTTGTGGTGGAAATAGTGGGGTTGGGTTATGCACCAATGATTTGTTTCCCCTTGTCAGTTTCTAGCTTAGAGTTGGAACATGCATTTGACTCTGAAGCTTTCAGCTCACCCAGTAGTGATTGCTTTTCTTGACATTCATTTGTGTTGTGAGGGGGGATCTTATGGAACTCACACCACTTTCTCATGTCTTTATTTTTCTTTCCATTACTATTCTTTTCCCGTAGCTTCTATGGGTTATTGTAAGGTGTCCCACCCTGGATCGTTCCTTTATTTTGCAATTTTGGGGTGCCCTTTCCCTGCTTCAAATTCACAGATCCAAAGTCTTGCTTCTTCTATTTAAATTTATGCTTGATTTTGACAACATTTTTATATATTGCACCAAGAAAGGAAATGTCCAGGAACTACATTTATGCCATGATGTATTTTTGCAAACAACCGGAGTACTTGAGAACTATATGTCGCTTATATTCCTTGATGCCTAACTTTGTGCGTAGCATATGAAATATATTCATGAAATTTGACACTTCTTGGTCCCTTTCATGTCGTAGTGTGGTCCATTTTATGTACTTTTCTTCATAGCTTCCAATAGGGTAATAATAATCCTTAACATAATCTTGGAAAGAGTCCTAAGAGGGTACGATTGAAAACAATGACGATTCCTCCCTGTACCTTTGCTCACAATAAGTTTCCCACCAATATTTGACATGGGGGATGACCTTAAGGAGTGCAAAAGTAATGTTTTCTTTATAGGAAAAATTATGAACGAAAAATTATCCTTCCACTCGATTTAACCAATTTTCTAGATCATCTACATCTATCTGGCCTTCAAATATAGGAATAACAAAATTAACTTGTACCTTAAAGGGGGCAGTGCCTTCGAAGTGGTTGTTGGATGAAGATGCATCACCTATTAGTATCTGCCAAGGGATATGAGAAAAATTATCCATCATCTCACTCCTTTGTTGCTCGAGGGATTCTTTCGGCAATAATTTGATAAAATCTCCTACTCCCACATCTTTTTTTTCTTCCAGCATGGGTGGTTGTTGGGGTTAACAAGGCTATTCTTGAAATGGATTAATTATTTTAAGTTAAAAATACTTATAACTCGACCTCGTTGGGGACATGCATAGACAAAAATAGAAAAAATAGCCCGCTCCAATACCACTAATCCTAATTTATGAAGTGTGAAATGAAATATAGATTTAAAATAGGAACAAAGAGATATAATGAAGTTGAACTTCAATTAATAAATAGAAATTTTGAAACTGTTTACATCTAGAAAGAGAAAAAACTAGCTTATCTGGGAGAAGAAATATGATGGCTACATGCCACCTAAAATCAATGAGGCCCAAAGTCCTTTTTATCATGAAGAAATAATGAAAAAAATTAAACATCCCAAACCCTAACCCTAGGAGATGAAGCGTCGAAGGCTTATGGGCCCTGATGGGGTAAGTTAGAATGTCATCCTACTAAGGTGATAAATTTGGCATACAATCATTGTGTGGTGGAAACCATAACCCATTAAAATTTCCTAACCAAGTAGAGCAATTTTCAACTTCAAACATAGAATTCTCCTTATGATTTATTGTTTCCCAAAAAAATGTTGTTCAAGGCATCAAAACGACTTTGGAAGTTCAGAAATTGAAATTTTCCAAAAATAGAAAACTTCCAAAATAGGCAACTATGTTGAAAAATAGGAAATTGTGATGAAAAATGGATAATTGTGTTGAAAAATTGGAAACCGTGGTGAAAAACAGGAAATTGATATGAAATTGTGTTGTGATCCAAGTGGAATAGGTGGATGGCAACCAATATCCACTTGGATCATCTTGGATAATATTTCGTTCCAAAAAAATGATTTGAAGATGATGCTCCATAAACACATGTTTCACCAATCTGCGAACACAAAACTAATATTTTCCAATCCATGACTTCCTTTGAAATCAATGCCAACATATTTCTAATAAGAGATGGTTGAGAATTGTTAAAATTGACCATAATAATGATTCACCTGCCTTCTTAGAATTATCCTGGTTTCTAACACTATTATATTTTTAGCATTTCTAATGACATAATACTATATCTTTCAGCATTCAAAGATTATTTTCTCTATGTTCTCATTCTTTAGTAAAATTATTTTAAAGTTAATATCATTCTAGTCCACATATGTTACACACACACACACACACACACATATATACTTTTCCTGTGAATGATTATGACCTACTTTCCCTTCCTTTTTCTATTTTTATCAATAATCGAGTATTTTTTATTCTTTGTCTCCTCTACTTCAAAAAATGATATTGTTTTTTTTTTTTAAATAAATATTTGTATTGTCTTTTATATGAGATATTATATGTTAATATTAAAAAAATTTAAAAGGTTGATTGTTAAGGAAACCTGAACATTTCCAAAAATGTATTCTGTTCAAGGAGGTAGAAGAAAGATATTTCCTAAAGAGCCTATATTCAAAACACATACGCTAAATATTGGGCCTTCAAGGCCTCAAGGAAAATAAAATAAATCCAAAAAATATTAAACTAGAGCGATAACAAGAGGAAATTGATGAGGAGGAGGGATCAAATTTTCTGGATGCAACTATAATAGCCTCCTTGTTGCTTCCTAGTGAGCAAGTAGTAGTAGGAGGTATGCCTACGTTGTTTTCAATGTGCTCCAGTTGACGATATATGTTTTCCATGTACCAATGTATGTGTTCCATAGAGAGGAGGAGGTCCTCTTTGTTTTCATGCTTGTCTAATAACACCTTTCCAACAAATACTTCATGTGCCAATAGAGGTCCATCATGTAATTTTATTGATTGTATCACTCTCATGTGTCAATGGAATTGGGCACCCAATTAGCCATACCATCCATAACCTCCATATCCAAAATAAGCATCTCTGATTAGTTATTTCCATCTTATCATGTGATCATTATGATTGGATATGAGGTAGGATAAGTTCTCGAAATTTTATTTTTGAACCTTTATATATGAATTAAGATCATATCCATCCCTGATTTCCACAATCATGACAATATTTTTCTCTTGATGTAAATGAGCTCACTCTCAAGGAATTTTGGTTGCATGAGGAGAGAGGTTATTTTGAAAGATGAAAGGATAATTTTCATAGATGAGATGTAGGTGGGAGGTGAGTGAGGTTCCCATAGAAGGGAAATCCCAAAGTGATATCCAATACAAAGGAGAAAGCTTAAGAGAGGGTTTGATGGGACATGAAATCAGAAGGATTGAATGAGATAGGAAAGAAGGAACCCCATAAAAATATATGTGCCTTAAGAACTTGAATACCAAATAATTCTAGATAATAGCGAAAATAAACATAAAAGATGCAAAGGCAAAAAGCTTTACTATAGGGAGAATCAAAATAGAACCAAGGAAAAGGGAAGAAAAATTATTTAAGTTTAGAAAGAGGAAGGTCAACCTTGGGTAGAGTAATGGAAAGAACATAAATTAGAAATATATCTACTTCACTGGAGCCAAAATTCCAGCTTATAAATGCTAAATGTTGCTCGGCTTAGAGGTGAAGCTAAACTGTTGACTCGAAATGGGGCTCGATCTAATCAATTAAAACACTGGAGAGATGGAATAGGGCTTGTTAGTAAGCCATCTTCCCCACTAAGAATTCCACTGAGAGTTTTGATATAAACAAAGACTAGTAGTAATAGAGGAGTTGTATAATTTTTATTTTTTGGTGATTGGGACTCGGGAAATTTGGGTCTAGGGTCAATGTCCTAGCTCCTCAGTAAGAAATTCCACCTAATTTTTGCAACCCAAAATTAATCTAAGAGTTTCATTTTACTTGGAAAAATTATTTACTGCCCAAAATTTGCATAAAGTGTGATGTAAGTGGTGGGCATCAACCTGTAAATTAAGGCTCTCATCAATTGCTTCTACAGTCAAGCAATTTCATGAGATAACCAAAGTGGATGAGTAGGTAAGAGGATCCATTTCTAGGTTTAGAAAACCCACCGAGGACTAAAATTGAAAGGGATGTGTGCCATTTACCATGAACTAGAGAGTGGTGTAGGGGCATCCCTTATGCCTCATTCCAAATTCATAACAAAAAAATTAAATGGGTGCATTGCCACATCCCCTAGTCCATACCTCCACTGTTAATTAATTGATTAAGGTTGTACGCAATGCGAAACAGGAACAATAAGAGCTTCCTCCACACTTCCATGCTTCAAACAATGACACATCACCCAAATAAATGCCTAATAGAATTCGTAATATGGAAAAATTTAACTTAACCGAAGAATTAGTGTGGGTATTTATCTTATTAGTGCATGTCATTGTCACAGGAACCAAATGCATGCATGTTATCCATACCATCTATAAACATCAACAACTAAAAAAAATCACCATATATCGACAGAATCAAGGATTACTAGTAAAAATTAATGTTAATCTTTGCAATCAGACCATTAATCGTAATTTAAGTGAAAAATGTTGAAAGCATTTAATACCCGAACATGTGAGAAAGGATAAGTGTGCAGGGAAGCCATATATGGAAAAGTTGTGTTAAGAAGGAAATGATTGCAAACATGCAAGAACCTGTATTGATGGGACTAACTATGGTGCAATTGACTCTACTCTCAACATTCAAAAAATAAAAAAGTCTCAATTGTACTATTAATATCTATTTATCAAATTGACGCACAATCAATACATCGCTCGAGTTCCTAATAACATTTACTTTGATGCATTATCTGATCATTGTTGGTTGTAAGCATATCAATAAAATCATATATATTGATATTCTAAATAGCCATCTTGGAATTTTTTCAGTGAATCAATGTATACTACAGTATATCTTTTGAGTGCTTAATAGTATTTACTAGTTGTAAGAAAATCAAGAAGATCTACAAGGCTCCTTAACCAATATCTATTCTTGTAAATTAGGACTACATGTGGAAAATGGATATGAGCGCCACATCCTTTGTTCCATCAATTATACAACTCCACATACGTTACCCCCTTCCACATATCAACTCCCCCATAACACAAATTAATGTATATTAAAAAACTTAATTAAGGCTTAATCCTATGATTAACATATATCCTTTAAAAACTTATGATTAACAAAGCTTATGCGAATAAAAATCCTATTGAGTTTTACTAGTAATTCCTATTTCTTGGGTCTAGTTTGTTCATACTATAGTTTCCCATGAGACACAAGGAAGAAACAATGCAATCACAAATAAAATGATGTTATGGTTTTTTACTTGTATTATTTATTTTTATAAGTTTAATGGTTATAGTTATCCTAAATAATTATTGAGTGTGAAGGAGGCACGATAAAAGTTTCCTTCACACTCCTCACATAGAACTTATATCGTTTGAGTGGTTAATAGAATTTACACTCACACATTATGTAATGATTATTCATTGTAAACGCATCTAGAAGATCATATTTAGTAATATTATAAAATAATATTTTTGGCATTTATGCAGAAAATCGATGCATAATCAACACATCATTTGAGTGTTTAATAGAATTTTCCACTTGCGAACAAGTCAAGAAGATACGTTGGGCTTCACATCAAGTATTTATTATTTATTATAGAATATTGAAATGATATGTGGATTCCCTTCTCAATCTTGTTTTGCACATTGCCTCATTTTCTAGAAATATTTTGGCAATTTTTTACATCGATTCAATAAAAACAAAGTAACCTATCAGATGAGAACTGTAACCTAAAAACAAGAACTCTAGCCAAAATACCAAAAAATACATGAAAAAACAATCCAAAAATGAGAAGTGTGTAAGATGGAACGATAGTTTTTTTTTTTTTTTAAAGCGTAAATTTCAACATATTTTAGAAAATGGTAGTGAAAACCAATATTTTTTGTGTGAACACACCATGAAATTAAAATTCCAATGATTTTCATGTATGGCATTAAAAATAAAATATCATGTCTCTTAAAATCCTTAAAATTCCAACAATTTAGCCATGGTGTTAAAGATAAAATACTTATAATTGTTTTCAACCATAAAATTAAAGATAAAATATCATGACTCATAAAATCTTAAATTTTTGAAAACATTTCAACTATAGAATTAAAACCAAGTATCATCACTACACAAAACCTTAAGTTTTCAACATATTTCAACTGTGATATTACGGAAAAATTATATGACTAAAAAACATTGAAAAATGAACACCTGAATGAACGAGTCATTATGCCAAGAGTAATTTCCTTTTTAAATGCTAAAAGTATATCTATTTTAAAATCTTGGCCTAAGACAACTTCACACATTACAACAAAAAATTAAAAATCAACCATCAAATTTACATGCAGCGTAGGTGAACTCGACCAATTGCAATGAAAACTTAAAAATCCACCATGAAATTGACACATTGTGAGGGAGAACTTGATTCATAATGGGGTTAGGTTGGCAGTCGAGGATTGATACAAACTGCGTAAAAAAATAAAATAAAACAAAGTGATAAATAAATATATAAATATGTAAAAGTGAAAAATAAAAAACAAAACAAAAATTAAAACATTGATTTCTTTTTATAAAAATAATAAGAAACAAATAAAAGAATATAAAAACGTGAAAAAAAAATGAACTCATGAAAGATACAGATTTAATATATATATATATTAAAAAAAAGAAAATATTTCCAAAAAAGCATAATTGAAGATTTGTTTTTAAAATTAACACTAAAAAATAAAAATAAATAAAACCAAATTGGATGATTAAAAAAAGAAGAAAAAAAAAACATGAAATAAATAAATAAATAAAACATAAAAACAAAACAAAAAAGAAAATTAAAAAAAAATCATTAAAATGAAAAATTAAATTAAAAAAATAATAATAACAGAAATCAAAATAAATAAATAAATGTCTATAATGTTTAGAATAGACAGTTATGGGGTATATTGTTGAGTCACTCCTTGATGTGAAGGTCATTAGTTTGAAACTCCCTGAGCAAAGATCTAGTCATGTTAAGGGCTGGTGTGGCCTAGGGGGGGTGATATCCTTAGGTGATTTTGATGGCTTAGATGCCCTTGAGTTGTGGTTTCTCAAGCCATAGGTCAAGACTGATGTAATCTTTGATGAAATTAAACCAATTGACAATAATAATAATAATAAAATGAAAAAAAAAAGTTTAAAAATTTGAAAAAAATGAAAAAAAAAACATAAAATAAAATAATATATTTTTTTAAATATTAAAAAATAGAAAAAATATATAATTAACATGGCCAACCCCCACCCATATTTCCAAGGGGCCGTGGGCAAGGGCGAGGGCGATGAAGGCTACACCAGCACTAGCCACCATGGCTTGTGGCCCGACCACGGGCCAAGGTGACAAGAGCCACACGCTGTGCCCGCGAACCCTCGAGATGAATGGTAACGACTGGCCAATTTCCATAATCGACCATCCCTTTCCTAGCTGCTTGACGAACCAGGAAGGTACATGTGGCTCCCTTTTCCCTGGCACGCAGCCCCTCGAGCGGAAAGGCATACTAATTTTTTTTTAATGATTTTTTTCTTTTTTCTAATGCATTTTTTTCTTTTTTAATTTAATCATTTTTTTTTAATGTTTACTAATTTCATTTTTAAGATATTTTTTTGAATGGTGTATGTTAGTTTCATTTTTTTTTTAAACCCTTTTTTTTCTATACTTGAAATTTTATAATCATTTCTTTTTGGAAAAAAAACTTCAAATATCATTATCTTTGAATATAAAATTCATTAAATTTTCATAATTTTTTTTCTATCCTTTTTTATTCAATTTTTTTATAAAAATATTTTATTTAACATGTCATTTTTAGTGAAAATATCTCGAAATATGTATTTTTTTAATATATCTATATACAAAAGTGTATTTTTTGTCAAGTGTTTAAAATTATTATTTTTTAAAGACAATTACTTTATGTGTATTGAAGTATTAATTAACAATATATAAATATATAAAAATCCTAGCCTCAAAATATTAATTTTATTATTATTTTTAAAACTTTGAAATTTTTTTTTTTAATTTCATTATAAAAAACATTGCAAAGAAAATATAAAAACACAAGTTTGGAAAATCCTTAATAAACAAACATCTTAGGATGAAAAACAAGAAAAAGAATAAGACAACTTGAAAATGGTTAAATAACCAAAATTTAAAAAAAAATTGTGTATACTTGAGACAAAAGAAAATTCAAAGTGTCAAAAATATGCCTAAAAAAAAGGTTGATACTTTTCAAAATGCGCATGAAAATTACCAACATTTAAAAAAATTATCTACACTTAATACATTAAGAAATTTAAAGTGTCAAAAGTAAGTTACCAAAAAAAGGCTTGATGATGCATCAATACCTTTCGAAATCAACATGAAAATCACTAACATTTAAAAAAAACTATTTATACTTGATACATAAGAAAATATATAATGTTAAAAATATGCTTAAAATTAAGTATATTTTGAATCAACACTTTTCAAAATTGGATGATTTTTTGCTACCTCTAAAAAGTGAGAACTCAGTACAGTTTCCATTTGATAGGTTACTTTGTTTCAACCTCCCATGATACAGATTACCATATACAAAATAAATTAATTAACTCTTAATTTTACGATCAAGAGAAGCTTCGTTGCTGGTAAACGTAAATCTACTCGACATCTATCCAATTAATCAACATGCACCCAATATAATGTTTAAGTGCTTAATATTATTAAAATAATAATTAATGCTTAATACTACAATGAACCAGAGGTCCCTTCTTTGTAAAAGTAAGCATTAATTGAGTGAATCGATGTGAAATCAACACAATATTCCAATGCTTAATAGAATTTACTCTAACACATAGTGTAATGATTATTTGTTAACAAATCTAGAATATCATATCCATTGATATTATAAAATAGAATTTTCAAAATTTATTCATTGAATGGATGCATAAACATAGTTATACAAGTAGTATCTATCGTATTACACTGGAAGAATGTGTAAACAAGCGATATTGTAATAGACATTAGCCCTCCAAACATATCAACTTTCCGCAATGCAGATGAGCTAATATTAAAAAAATAATTAAGGCTTAATACTATGATTGAAATATATCTTTTTAAATCTTAATGGGAAGTACTATCAAAATCATAAGCATTCAAAATAGAGTAATGGTAAAATCATTATATATTTCGAGCTTATGTAAATTCAAGCCTATTGAATTTTGTTTTATTTATTCATGTTACAAAGTTTTCATGTTTTTATGTTGTTTATATTAAGAATAAATTATAACAGAATCCTCTCGTTTAAAGGTTTTCAAGGACAAAATGAACGAGGTAACATAGACCATTGAAATATGAGCCCTTGTTTAGAATCTAAAAATTAAATGGAAGACAAAGTTTAAGTATTCTCATTTCAACATTGAAAAAAGCAGCATGGCACAATATACATCACTTAGTAAACTGATAATATTTATGATATTAAATGCCAAAGTTTAATACACAAGAAGGAATGAAGTAGAAAATTCAATTAACATATCTAAGAAACTCATAGCTTATAGATGTAGTATTTATGGAAAGTGCATTCATAGTATTGTTTTCCTTATCTACTAATTTATCGTATTATTGTTATCAAGGATAGTGAAGAACTTGAGAGATCTCTATAATAAAATAAAAAATGAGACAACTAATTCTGATCGTAGTTTGTTCAATGCTGAAAGATAGTAGCCATTAAAGGTAAGAAATAAGATAATGGGGTGACAACAACTCCATGATTTCTTGGGAAAAATATATAAGTATGTGTAAAGGAATCAATGTGAGATTTGTGTTTACTTAGGTTATGTACATATGAATAGAGGTTTTTGAAGAAATATAATCATGATGACCACTTCAACAATACCTCCTTCGAAGCCATGTGGGTAGATATCTATCTGCTACATCGGTTATTTATATAAAATCACATTGAATGTAATAAAGCATAAACCATAGTTTTTCCAAATTTCATGAATGGTGGCATTTGTTTTGATTATATGTAATCTAGTTGTTTACGAATTTTTCTATTTATATTTATGTCAATAATGAAAATTGCAATGATTATAAAAATATAATAATTATGAATGAATTGTGCTTTTTTTGTTGCAATTGTTTCCATAACTATTGAAAGAAATGAAACTAGTGGAGCATGTATATTTATCAGGCATATTCTGCCTTTGAAATAGAAAGTTGATAAAAACAAGTTTAGTTATGTTATTGGCTTTTCAAAAATTGAAAGGAATGTTGAAATGCGTGAATGAATGCATTAATAATTTTAAAAAACTATTTATATTGCTATATTAAACAAATTTATTTAATTAAAGAAATAATTAGTTTGATAAATTATGTTATTAAGTTTTGGAAAACCCCAAAACATGTATATAATATGTGTGAAATGTGTTTCCTTCACAATTCTGCATTTTCACACTCCACAAATTTCAATGTGAGGCATAACCATTTCATTATTAAAATAATGTGAGAAAATTTACAGGAAAAAATATCATAAGGGACACCACAAAAGTAGCAGGAATAGGAAAGATATAGAGAAATATGAAAAATAAATTAGGGGAATATTTTAAATTTGGGAAATAAATTTTGGGAAAAAATCCAAAAAATCTACATGATATGCATGGAGTTAAAATGAATATTTTATTGTGTTTCCTCCATAGTCTCGCATATCCAAACTCTACAAAATGAAATGTGATACATAAACATTTTGTTGCTAAAATAATGTGATAATAATTATTGAAGTAGATATCACATGAAGAACATTGAAATGAGCATAAAATAAAAAAATAAATAGAGAAGTGCACAAATTAAATTAGGGATTTTTTTTGAAATTAGGAGATATTTTTTGGAACTTTATGGAAATATGGGGAAAACATGTATTTACACCTGGAGTAGGGAAATGAATAAATCAGTGGTGATCTACATTTACATAGGGTATAGCTAATTAATTAAAAAGAGGTATATAGATATATGTTACCCAAGGGAATTAAATGTTATGTATTGGGTTAGTCTGATAATATGTTATTCTATTGTTCTTCAGAGGGCATGTTAGGAACTACACACCGACCCTTTTTTGGATTCGCAACTCGATAACGAGGTAAGGTGGAATGCTTCAATGCTTTGGTGGGGGATTAAATCTCTGTACTGTTATGTATATGCTTATATCCATTAGCTTATATGCATTGTTTTTTATTTCTTTTTTAATTGTGTCCTTTGACTATTTTCTACTATTATTGAGTGGTATACTAATTTGCTTTTTTTTTTGTTATATTTTGAAGGTGTGGCCTGAGTATGAAGTTCAAGGACATGAGCTTTATGGTTTTTTATCTCTTTTCTGACTCGCTTCTTGGGGGTTCTGCAAATTTTCTTTTGTAATCTGTGACTGTTCATTTAAACATGTTTTTTTGGGACTACATCCTAGTTCGTTGCAGTGTAAGACTAGGTGAGTTGTTGTTTCTCTTTGATGGTTTGGTGTTCTGTTAAATGTAAAATATTTTGTGAGTTTAACCCATCCATATAATTATTGTATTTAAGACTCTTTTTTTGACGAAATACAAGATACCACGTCAACGATCTGGATTAAGGAGTCAATTTGGTGAATGAGGAGAGTCAAGCCAATGTTACCTAGAGAGCATTGGTTAGGAATAGGCTATAGATCCCATCCATGTCAATAAACCTAATATTAACAACCCTACATATGATCAACATAAATTTGGAAATGAGTTTCAATATCTCAAGATGCTTCTAGAATAGTTCGTAAGAGACTAAATGATGACCAGAATACGGTCATCTCGTTCATGAATGATCTCCAATGCATATAGTGCTATACATAGGAAATATTAGTGAATCTTCAAAAGGGATCAAGGGAATCTAAAGGAAAAACTAGATGGCTTTGAAACATTGGAATTATATAATTGAAGGAACCTATACTTGTGTGGCAGAAAAATTAAGGCATGCGACTATCTAGGAAGATAAAGTAATCACTAAATTTTTTTTACCAATAAAAATGTTGTTGCGGAATGAGAAAATATGTGTATCAAATAACATAAAAATGGTGATTTTTAGTTTGAAAAAATAAGTGTATGGAGGGGGAATATATGTTGAGCACGGGAAGTTGATTGAGATTATGCCGCATTTCGTTGAAACATTGTTGGAGAATGGGAAAATATGTGTTTCAAATACCGTGAATTTTGATGTTTTATAGCATTGAGAAGAAGTGCACAAAGTGATGATTTGTGAAAAGCTAAGGATGTGGGTGAATAAAGCGTCTTTGGTACATATCCCCCTTGTGAATATCATTTCAATATGTTAGAATAGATACTAGTTGTGGAGCTTAATGTACCAGTGAACATTACATAATGTTCAAAGTAGATGATATTAATCATTCAAATGATTCCCTAATTACTTCAAAAACTACTAATTAATTCATCAATATATATCTTGTGGGAATGTATGTAGAGGCACACCAAATTTTCAAAGAAAATTTTTGTCTCATTCTCTAGGCACTCGTTTTCCCACATAATAGTTCTTCCTCATATGCATTAAAAAGAGTCTTCATTTATCATAACTATTTGATTGACAAATGTGAAATCACAAATTCACTTATCATTCACATAAACCAAACTTTTCATCCTCCAAACTTTAATATGTGCCCCAAACTACTAATTAATTGATTAATATATAGTGTGCGGAAATCTATGCAGAGATATGAGACATTACGAATGAAAGCTTCTTTTCCTTGCTGCACACATTCATTTTCCTGCATAACACTTCTTCCTCACATGCATTAATAAGCAAAAACCACTAATTAGTTGATGTATTTGTTTCCCAATTTTTTTTTAAAGCTAAAACACTTAATTTAATGGTCAATGCATTTATATCAAGGCATATCCAATGCATTCATGTGTGTGGGTGACTTAGGTTCATGGTTCAATATTTTAATTCTCCCTATGTATGAATTAGTACAACAGACCTCCTTTCATAGAAATATCAGACATTCACAAGGTCAAATATTTACATTAATTGATAATATGGAGTTTGTAAGCATGCCCAAACTAGGATTTTGATTTCCTATAATACTATATATTATTCTTCAATTTATCTATTGTTAATCATTTATGAATTAGGATAGAATCTATTTCTATACCAAATTCTTCAACCTCCCCATTAGCAAGATCAAATGGTCTTCCTCGCCATTGAGATCTATTCTTAAGAATATGAACTTCTACCAAGGTACATAGACAAGCTATGTTATGAGGATAATAAGCTCTATTTTGGTCTCTAGAGAAAACATGTGTAGGGAGTGTAGTGGGAAGTGTCTTTGGGGAGTGCAAAAGAAAGTGTGTTTGGAGCAAGGGATATACAATCCTAGACACATGCTATCTTAGAAAACCTTTCTAGGTACACCAAAATCTTGAGTATTTATGTACGAAGGATGGAAGATTTTTGTTACTTATTTTGCACACCTGTCACACACTCAAAATATATAAGCTATACTAAAATAAAAAAATTACAAAAAATTATAGTAGTTTTAAAGTTTTATTTTTTAGCCTAACATGAATTGATAGAAACCATATCGAGTCAAGGTACAAAATTGGCTCGCAAAGACAATTAATCATCCACACTTATTCCACATCCGATATACATGTAAACAAAACATTTCATGCTTCAAACTTTAACAAGCCAAAACCACTAGTTAATTGATTTGTGTGTAGTATTGTGCTGAGAGAATATATGTAGAAGTTTAGAACATTAAGAAACATTTTTTTTTTCTTTCTCCATACACCCATTCTAATGCACAACACTTCTTCCTCACACATATTAAAAGAAAAATTCATTTAATATTCGATAATACATGTTAAATTCACAAATGTGAAATAAAAAAGGCAAGTTTAGTATTGAGGAAATTTCAATACCAAGGTTTTCTCACTCTACTTTGATAGAAAAACATTTTCTCGTGGAGAAATAAGCCAACTTAGTAAATGGTGCCGAGCACTCGAATAATGTCATGGATACAAATTGGATCCACAAATAAATTCCAAAAAGAATTGTATTTATTGGCAGGGGATATTTGGTTAATTGCGTGATTAAGCTCGATAAATATCGGGCTTGAACTAATACGAAAAATAACATTTCCAGAAACAAGGAGTAAACTAATGCAATAAAATAATTTTTTTCAGTGTGTCTTTGTATGGTTACATAAATCAAAATAGACTGAGAATTAGGAAATTAATAAAATAATATGTTGATATTTATTTCTAAACATGCAAAATGCAACAATCATGAAACATATCTTATGAATTGGACTATCTCGAGTGGGAATTTAAGAAAAATGGATATGGTTTATAGTAACTGATATCGTAAAAAAAAATTCTGATTGTAGATCAAGCAAATCAGTACTATCCAGATTGATGATGATTAGTGGTTAATGAATATCACTAAAATTGATACCAATTAAATTTACTTTCACGATTTTGAAGTCAATTCGTGATTTAGATGACTTATGTCCTTTGATAGAATATATGTAGACCTGTTGGCTCTTAACTAGTTTATAAAATCTATAGGAAAATGATTTTATTTTATTGTTGTAAAACTGAAAAGATTTATTAAGGTTTGATTTCTCATATTTCTATTGTTCATGAATTTCCTAAATCTTGTTGTAGGACCGTTAACACTGAAATCATTTATAAAATCTCTAGGAAAGTGATTTTATTTGTTTCTTCTAAAATTGATAAGTGTTAGAAATATTTTCTAAATCATTTGTCTTTTTTTTTTTTAATTTCTAAGTCTCATTCGTATAATTTCAAAAATCATTTTCTAGTAAAGTGTCTCTTGAATTTTTTTTAAGTCAAAATTACTCTTTTTTTGTAAGCTTAGTGGGACTACATCTTCATCATGTCCAATATATCACCTCGATCAGGGCGTGGAATTGAACCAGTAACTTCACATCAAGGAGTGCCTTAACAGAGCACCCGATCACTGGCTATCCAAGACGCCATGGAGAAGCCAAAATTGCTTTAAATGGAAACTATTCTAGGAATATGAAAGACGATTTTGATATTATTGGCATTATTGATTTGACACTACACTAGATTCTATCATCATAGTTCCATAGAATTTGTAAGCCGAACGAGGGGGATTAGGGGGGAGGAACAATTTGTCACTCAGAATACAACAATTTGGTTTTTACTATTTTAATACTAACAGTGATACAAATGGTCAAAAAAATTAATGGCAGAAGAATGCTTATATGTAGTCAGCCAAGAAACCTTAAGGTTGAGTGAAGATATCTTAATGCTTAGCTAAGATATATTATTGCTCATGGATAACATATTATAACTTTATAAAATTCTTGGGAGGATAAAATATCAAATGGACACCATAATATCACAATGAGAAGGGATCTTGCAAAACATGAATGGAGCAATCATACCTCCATTCTCGCAGAACAATTAATAGAAGTGCAAGTCCCTAGGAACTAGCATTGATGAATACAAAAATAATTACCAATTTTTTCTATTTTCTTAAACAATTTGGAAATTTAGTATATGCTAAAGGCTATTTATTGAAATTTTCATGACATAGTAAAACAAATACTTTTTCAAAACATATAGTAGAGTATCCCAATATGTTGCATCGCCTATACTATGATCATGTTCATGGAACATAAATTTTGTAAATTATTAAAAATTGGATCATCAAACTAATGTGAATTCTATGTGTGAAATTATTTTATTTAGTTTTATATTCTAATCAAAATATATAATTGCAAACAAGTGAATCTTTTTCTCTCCTTTAGGAAAGTTTACATGCTAGCAATTACGAATAAACATATATCGTTCCTTTCTTTAGGAAAAGTCACTTTCTGTGTTTAAGAGGTCATGTGCGATGATAAAGTATATCCTAACATAAACTATGTGTGAAGGAAATACATTCTCTAATAATGTTTTACTAATCATAGGATTTTCAAACTTGATAAATAAAAAAACAATGTAAGAAATTACATTCCAAAAAAGAAGACACAACATATCACAATGATCTAGCTACACATTACTGTGAATTTCAAAGTATATATAATGTTAATAAATAGCAATAACATGGGACTTAAGAAAAAAAAATTCATTGAAATACGTCTTTATGAAATATTAAAATCTACAAATCAAGGTAAACACAAGACGAAATCATATCCCAATCATTCAACAAATAGAAAAATATTTATGTTAATGGTAAAATTCTTGAAGTAGAAAGTATAGGGTGGTGTTAGGATTGGAATTGAAAATATATGGAGGTGTGGAGGTGTTAACAACTCCCCCCCCCCCACCTGTTGGAACAGGGTCCCCTAAGTCTGACAATGTTTCCATATTTTGTAATAATTTAGTCTTGTGCAGGGGTTTTGGGGTGGGTCAAACCCCCTCACGAATTGTAATGGGTCATAAGGGTAGATAAAGGGGACGAAAACCATGGTTTGAATACCATAGGATAGCGCAGGCTAAATAGTATAAATAAGTGAATATATTGAGTCGAAGAAGTCAGTTTTTTTGGATAAGACCGATCCACACCAAACTATCACAACTTATCTAGATCTATCATTCACATTCAGAGGCTCATGTTGGCTATGTGCATGGAGACCTTAGTCCTGTTGTGTGCGGACCCCGTTGGTTGTTTGCACAAGTTGGTAAAGTGTTTGTACAAGGGATCCAAACTGATTTGGTAATAAAGAAGTATTGTTGTGGATATCTGAGTCCTTGAGGCTTCTATTGGTTATGTTATGAATGTGTTTTATCTTGTTTCTAATTTATGTATTGTCTACATTTAGATCTGTTGCGCAAATGTGGTTGGGTTTATATGACTAATTATTGGATAGATATGATGGTATAAATATCTGATATGATGTGTTAAGGGTTAGTACTTAATTTGTGATCGTTGTGTTAACTGGCATGGTAATCTACATACTTGACCTAAATCTATCTGTAGCATGTTTACTGGTTAAGGCTATTGTTGTGGAGGTTGGTTTAAGGCTGTTTGGGATCTCAAGGCACCCACATCATTCGAAATCTCTCTTAGGGTGCGGAAACCTCGTTCTAGCACCCCCCCATACTGCTTCGGGTAAGACTTTGACTTGCGCACGCAAGTCACTACCGAAAGGGCTAGTAGTAAGAGGGTTTTGTTAGTTAACCTCACTTCCTAACCTGGGTCGGGATCCTTCTAGCTGTTAGCCATCAGTAAATTTTTGTCATAGCAAATGATGGCTAAAACAGGTCTTGAGCCTTCAAGAGATTATTTTCATTGAAAATTACTCATTCTTGAAGCCTTTTGATGCTTTCTAACTTAAGAGTAAACTTCATTGCTGTTTCATTCAAAAAATCCACCAAGTAACCCTGCTGATATCAAAGGAGACTGTCTTAACCTTTTTCTCCATATTTTCACCTTCATAATTCCCCCATTTCATTCATTTTTTCCCTTTTATTTATCCTTCATTTTCCTCTGAAAATCCCATTTTTTCCTTTCCATTTACCCTTCATTTCCCTAAAAAAACTTCTAAAAAATCCTTTTTAAACCATGAAAACCGCTTTTTCTAGTTTAAAACATCCCTTTTATTCCTATCGAAAGTCCTAAAAAAGGCTTAAAAAACCCATTCTTTGGCCTATTCCGACATTTTTAACATAAGGCCTTAAGCTCTTTTGCCTAAGCCCTTGGCCCCTTTTTTCCACCAAAAAACCGAGGCTCGAAAACCACGCGCTAAGGACTTAAGCTCAAATCGCACTCGCATATCGGCGTTTACAAAATTCTTCATGCCTTTTCCTTTTTTTTCCGTCGATTTGTGATATGCTGATGCACTCATCGCATCGGCATTCTTCAATCGCATCGCAACATTTTATCGCATCGGAATTTCGCAAATTTCCTCGTTCTAACTCTTTTTTCCCCTGCCGATGCGATCTCCCGAGGGCTTGTTTCCTCTGCCCCTATTTCCCATATGACCCGGTCCTGTGACCAAGTCTTATTTTCCATCGACCATCGCAAATCCACATTCCTTTTTTCCCTGGACCCTTTCCACCACCGACTGCCGATGTACTGATTCCATCCCCACCGTTGATCATCCCAATCCAACGAATCCTGTTCACAACGCTCCTTAACTCCTTCCCTTTGTAAAAAACTCACTCCGACAGAATTTCTCCATGATACATCGCTACCTCTCTGGGTTAATCTGGACCATCCATCTCCTCAATCTAACCGCTTAAGATCATGGCGGAGGCACTCGACCAAGGATTTTCCGTACTCCCTGGTGCCCCTGCAGTTGACCCTTTTTGACCAGGGCCAAACTCATATCTACAGTTGAGATTCGTTGTGGGGGCACACCCTCAAGATATTTTCTCCATACACCCAGTTCCCCCGCGGTGATGTCACCTCCCGGTCCCACCTTTCAGTGCCTTCGCCTCCTCCCATTTTCACCTTTTTCTATGTATTTTCCCCCTACACGGATTTTACCCCTTTTACACTATAAAACATTGTTTACCTGACCAAGCCCCCCCCTCCCTGCTGCACGACAACTTTCCTCGACATCACCCCGGCCCCACCATTTGTTTCCTCCGCCCATCTTATCTCCTCTCATGCTCATCCACATTCTTATATCTTCGACCTAAAGATCTAACGGTTGATTGCATCGTTTCACGCTCTGGTTCACCAAAACCCCCAAATGTGAAACTTCTGCATGAAATGGGTGGTATTGGCCTGGACACGTGTCACTCAGTGTATGGAATCGCGTTCGTTTTGCACTTTACCACTTACCGTTGTTTTTCAACGCGAATACCACCTACGGTGTTCCCAAAACCGCCTTTGCCTCTATTCGCGCCCAAACTTAAGGATTTCCTCTAATTTTTCGTGATTTTGTCCCAAAAACCCTCCTCTGCACATATTCCTTCTCTGCAAAGCTCCTTCGCCCTCCGCCAAGCCTCTGAAAGTAGTTATACCCTAATACACAGGATTTTATAATGTTTTATGTTTTATATGCAGGTTTAATGGTGTTTCAAGGCTGAAAAGACTTCTCACAGTCCATAAAGGGACTACCAGGGTTAATTTCATGGTTTGACTGGTGCTTTATGAGCATTGGTTATATAATAAAACCCTCCAGCATCGAAGAAAGCCACCTGCACACAGCAAAGAAGAAAAGGCAGTGAATATTAGAAACAAAGGTCCAAAAGGCTAAAACCAAGCAAAGTATGGATAAAGCGTAGTGAATAAAGAAATAAATAAAGGATGAAGACATATAAAACAAATGTTTTAAACATAAAGAGAGAAAGAACAGTGAGGCAGGTAAACTGAAGGTTAAGGTTGTTAAAGTAGAGTTAGGCCCTAAAAACAGTTTAATGATGAAATAAAGGCAAATTAGGCTTAAAGGGCCTCGAATACATCAAAGGGAGGCAGTTATTTCTCCAAAAGATCTAAAAACCACCTATAGCCTACCTTCTATCTCAAAGGTCGAATTGACAGTTATTACACTAAAGAAGATATTTTAAACTGTTAGAATAGTTAATATAAAGACAGAAAAAGGCCTCAAAGTCAATCTTTTCAACTATTTCATCCTCAGGAAGTAAAGACAGATTTATTACACAGAGAAGTAGTTGAGAGACATTCCTACCTTATGCCTTGCATGGTTTTTAAGGACAGGAGTGCATTTACTATGTCATTAATAACATTTTTAACCCTAGATAGGTTCCACCTCCTCATTTGCAGCATAAATACTGCATTCGAACTCATTATATGTTGGGCATTTGATAACTCTTTGAAGTAATACATAGTTCTGCTGAAGTTGAAAGAAATTTGATGTTTTGGAAACTGTGGATGTTTGGACAGTTTGTTGATGGAGAAAGCTCTGTAATTGGATCCCTGAGCTTGGTTGTTGGTGAAGTATTCTAAATCTGTTAATGTTTTCCTACTTTCCATTTTGTTTCATCATTTATTACTATAGTAGAGTTAAAGTTTTAGGCTAAGAAATGTCTCCTAGAAGCACCTTCGACCTATTTACTCTTCACTGTTTTATGTGTTCTTCTGCCGAGGCATTCTAGAGAATTCTTAATTGCTCTCTTGAACCCTTATGCTTGTTTACTTCTTAAATAGTTCAATACAGTTGGCCTCAAGAATGATTTATGGTTTTCCCTACTTACTTGTTGCTACTTAAAAGTTGTTTCTGAAGTCTCCCTTCAAAGTACCATTGTCCAAAATTTTCCAAAGAGGTTTGTTTTGATCATACCCTTTGTTCTTACTTAAATAATTGTTTTGAAGGTCTTTATAGCTGTAATAAAATATGTCTAGGAGTTCCCTCTTCTATGAATGCAGTTATTTGTGAATCTTGAATGTTTTCTTATCCTTGAAAGTGAAATATTTGATGAAATAGAGCATTCCTCGACTCCTAGATTTCATTTTGAAAGTTTGTCTTGAAATTGTTATTTGCTAAAGTGTGATTTGTAGAATTCATGGTTAGCCCTATCAATGAAATACTTCTTCATGTTTAAATAATGTTTTAAGTCCCTCTATTGAGAAGTACATATAATTAAGAATTCTTAATTTCCCTTAGTTTTGCTTTTCATTCTAAACCCTTAATGTTCATTTCATTTCACCTGAAAGAATTTGTAGATATAATAGCCAAGTTAGATTTTCCCTTTGATACCCCTGATTCATCTACAAAATTGTTACAAAATTTTACTTGACTCCATTGCCCAATGATTTAGAGATTTCCCTTTGCTATCTATGCTGCCTAGATCATCATGTCCCACCAAACAATAAAATAAACTCATGCTTAATAACTAGCCTAAAATCAACCTTTTACAAGCAAACAAGTCATATCTTTGCAAAAAATTGAGAGATCCCTCTCTGAGACTAGAAGGGCTAGATCCTAGAGCTCTAAAGACTGGTTTATGTGTTGCCTTGTCATTTAGTATTAAAATCTACTAAATCACAGGATCCCAACATTTTGGTGATCATGGTGGGAATTCTGAGTATATATTCACATAAATACCTCTTAAAAACTCATTAGACCCTCAGTAAATCAAATAATATCCAGTGAATCTGCCACCTCATCACCACAATAACATTCTGGTGATCACAGTGGGACCTTTTTGAGTAAAAGCCCCTAAACAAGACACTCAGTATCCATTCAAGTGAACTATATCTTTCTTCAAGCACTACCAGCATAATGGTAATCATGATAGGATCTATCTGAATCAGTGGCAATCTAAGTAACCCTTAGGATTCTAAGAGACCCTTATCAAACCTTGAAGAAATCAGCTAGTAAGCCATAGAGTAGACTCTGTTTGTTTCACCACCTTAGCTAAGTGTTGAATCGGGTATAGGACACTCTCATAACCAGAGAACCACATAAAACTAAAAAAAACCCGAAAACATTTCAGATTTGTTTTTAAATAAATCATTGGTGGTGGACCATAAAACATTTTGCCTTCAGAAAAGCTAAAAATTTTCACCTGGCGACTCACTAGCCCCAATAGGCTTATTACCTTACTAGTACTCCATATTTCCTTGAAACTGTGTTAAACAGCCTTGAGGAAGTTTAGAAACCTAGTCCCCTATTATAGAAACCACTGTGAGAGGAAAAATCTTGAAAAACAGTCCTAAAAACCTCAACCTCTCTAAAAGTTTTGAAAAACTGAAATTTGGCTTCACATAGGGTCCATACCAGATCCCATCCAAATCCTAACCCTCCTACCATAGTTGACAATCCAGAGAATATTTTGTGGCAAACTTCAAGATCTGAAAAACCAACTACTGATAGGACCATCCCAAGAACAAGATCCATCCCTGAAAATCTTACAATCTTGAAAGATACCCACTTTGACTTACCTTACACGAAGAATCTATTCAGAAATAGGTCTCAAAGTGATTTAAACCAAACTGACTTTGAAACTACAGATTTGCAACAAAGCTTTAGCAGAAAAGCTTCACCTTCTACTCCACCTGATTCTCAGCTTCTTCATCATTTCAGCTCCTTCCATAACAAATCTGTTCATCATCAGTTTGCTGGCCCAAGTGTTTCTTCTACTCATATCCACACAACCATTGTTCAAAACACTCCATTTCAACCCACTTTCCCTCTTGTTAATCCACCTCTTGTAAATCCCCCATTATTTCCCATCATGGAAGCATTGTATGCTCCACTTGTGTTACCACAACCTCTGGCTCCCTTACCCAATGATTACCAATCCAAAATTCCCCATTTCACTGGAAATGAACCTACTACTACCCAACAGCATGTAGATAAAATGAATGATTCCTTTAATTACATGGAAATAGAAGAAGAGACCATTAAGATGAGAATTTTTGCTCAAAGTTTAGGAGGAGAAGCCAAGAAATGGTTTAAGGGCTTAGCTCCTCACAGTATTAATGATCTTCCTTCTTTATATCAAACATTCATAAACAAATGGGAAATTAGGAAGAACCCTCTCCAAATCCTTTCAGAATATACCAATCTCAAAAGAAACAGTGGGGAAGGTGTCCAAGAGTATTGCACCAGATTCAATAATGTTTATAATGCACTTCCTCCAAACATGAAACCTTCATTAGGATTAGCCTTGGCCAAATTTCCAGATGGCTTTGATCCTGAAATGGCCTACCAGCTAAGAGAAAGAGACCCCTCAACTTTAGAAGATATGCAGAGGGGAGCCTTAAGTGTAGAAGAAAATCTGATTGAGAAAAGAGCTAGGTTGAGAGTAGAGAAAAGAGTTACCTATAGGGATGATACAATGGCTTCAACCTCATCATCAGATACTAAAATTGATAACCTAGTAAAGGTAATGGAGAGGATGCTTGAAAAGATAAATCTGAATGATAGAGTGCCTCCTAGAGAAAACCAAAACATAAATAGAAACCAAAATCTCAGAAGAGACCCTAATCAATATAGGCAAAGAGATAATGACCAACAGATTAGGCCTCCCTTTCAAAAAAACTATTTTGATCAAGAAGAAGAAAGGGAATTTGAAAGGTTAGAAGAAAATCATTTGAATCTGATAGGATCTGACAGTGACACAGATTTTTTTCTCACTGAAGAAGAACAAGGATTCTTCTCTTCAGAACAAATTGAAAACAACCATGAAGATTCTGAAGATTACAGATTGGGGTTTGAAAATGCAATCATGGAGGTACACAAACAATATAATCTTAGAAGCAAAGGGAGCCCAAAAATTTCTGATGACAAAAACACTAGTACTATTGTTAAGAAAACTTCAGAAAATCAGCCCAAAAAGACAACCAGTAACACCAACACTGTGGCCAAGAAAACTGATATAAATAAAGACAAAAACAGTCAGAAAAGTGTTGAACAAAGCTGCCCTAATACTTCTACTAGTGGCGCTAACAAATCTGTCCAAAATAGCAGTCCAAATAAAAATTAGCAAATTAGAATTGTTGAAAGAGTTGTAAATGACAAAACAGATGTAAATATGTCAAGAAAAATAGTTCCTTTCAACCTTGAAGGGGAAATTTCCAAGATTAAAATCACCATACCCTTAGCTGAACTAGTAACTCGGGATGTATATAAAAACCAAGTTTTGAAAGCTTTGAATATAGGCAGTGACACTGATACTTTAAACTTGACAGATGATAAACCAGAGTTATTGTTTGGTCCTGAAGTTGAAGGAGAATACCAGGAAGGGGCTATCCCTCCCTTCTATGTCAGCCTGAATATACATGACAAAATATTGCATAATTCCATTCTAGACTCAGGTGCTTCACACAATCTTATGCCCAAAGTAGTAATGGAAAGCCTAGGCTTAGAAATTACTAAACCATACAAAGACCTATACTCCTTTGATTCAAGCAGGGTCAAATGCTTAGGCCTAATCAAATATGTGTGTGTCAACTTGGCACAAATTCCTGCTAAGAGTCTAGTAATGGACATAGTAGTAGCTAACATTCCCATAAGTATGGCATGCTTCTATCTAGATCATGGGGAGCCAAACTATAGGGGAGCTTCAAATGGACATGTATTATGCCACCATCCAAGTATTTAACCAAACTAGAATACTATACAGGAATCACACATGAAATACATGGTGAGCAAGATAGATAAACCAAAAAATTCTCCTATCTACTCCATCCATTCAAATTTGGATTCATTTATATTATATAATGAAGATGAAATCAGCCAACAATAAAAGGAAAATAAAGGAGAATTCAGTGTAACACAACAGTCAAATCTTCCATCAACTCAAGAAAAGAACAATCCAGATTTTAGCAGCCTTGAACAGCAGAAACAAAATGAAAATGAGATTGAAATACCTTGGAAAATAAACTTTGATGGCTCTTGTAGAAAATTAAGTGCAGGGGTTGGTATATGGATACAAAACACAAACAAAGGATTTTCCTATAAACTGGATTTTCCATGCACAAATAACATTGCTAAATATGAAGCCCTCCTTATTGGCCTACACTTACTCAAATATTTAGGAGCCAAAAGAATATCAGTCTAAGGGGATTCTGAGCTAATTATCAGACATATCAAAGGGGAATATTCAACCAGAAACCCAAAACTCAGAGAATATAGAAATGTTTCCCTTGATCTCCTAAAAACCTTTGAAAAATATGAACTCATTTTCATCCCAAGAGCTCAAAATCATCTAGTAAATGAACTTGCCTTTGCTGCCAGTAATTGCCAAATACCATAGAAAAATGAACAATCTGATATAAAGGTAAAAAACAGACCTGCAATACCTGACAATGAGGATTATTGGCAAGTTTTTGAAGAAGACAAACACATAGTTGATTTTATGCAATCAAAGAATGACTTTTCCATATCAACACCTACTTCAAACCATGAGGAAAACTGTTTTAATGAAAAAAAAATCCCTGAAACAGAGCTATCCTTTTCTACTGATATAAACCATTTTGAACATCCTTTTAGAGCAGAAATAGTTGACAATACAGAACAGAAAGACCTGGAAGTTTTACAATGTAAAAATGATACAATTCCAAGAGGTATTACACCATTAGATTTTTTATTTTTATTTTAATGATGTAGCCAAAGAACCAAGAATGGAGCCTTTAGAAACAAACATAGAAGAACATAACATAGGCATCCTAGCATAACCCAAAATGATCAAGCTATCCAACACTCTTCCAGCTCATATCAAACAACAATACATAGAACTTTTCAAAGAATTTAAAGATGTGTTTGCTTGGGGATACAAGGATCTAAAATCATATGATACCAGCATCATTCAACACAAAATTCCTCTTAAGGAAAATCAGAAACCTTTCAAACAAAAACTCAGAAGGATAAACCCTGTTTTATTGCCTTTAGTTGAGAAAGATATTAAGAAAATGTATGATTCCGGGATCATAGTTCCCATCAGGTATTCAGAATGGGTTTCCAACTTAGTATCTATTAGGAAAAAGACTACAGAAATTAGGCTCTGCATTGATTTCAGGAATCTAAATAGAGCCTCTCATAAAGACAATTATCACTTGCCAAAAATGGATCACATATTTCAAAGGGTGGTTGGTTCTAAAATAATTTCACTATTGGATGGGTTCTCAGGATACAATCAGGTTTTATTACTCCCAAGTGACCAACATAAAACTGCTTTTACTACACCTTGGGGTACATTCATGTATGTCAAAATGCCATTTGGTTTAATGAATGCAGGGGCCACCTTCCAAAGGGCCATGGACATAGCCTTCTCAAAAGACATAGGTTATTTTATAATCATATACATTGATGAAATTACTGTCTTCTCTAAAACTAATGAAGAACACTTGATTCATTTAAGAATTTTTTTTGAGAAATGTTGGAAATATGGCATATCTTTGAATCCAAAAAAGACACTCTTTGGTCTCCAAGAAGGGAAGCTTCTTGGCCACATAATTTCTGAAGAGGGAATCAAAGTAGACCCTAAAAGGATTGATGGTATATTGAAAATCAACAATCCTAGAAACCTCAAAGAATTACAATCTTTCATTGGGAAGATAAATTTTTTAAGGAGATTCATCCCCAACCTTGCTGAGCTATTAAGAAATATCACAAACATGCTTAAAAAACAAGTAGGTTTTAAATGGACAATACAAGCTAAACAATCATTTGAACTAGTGAAACAAGCTCTAACCCAAACATCGGTTCTCATAAGTCCTGATTTCACCAAAGATTTTTATATCTTTTCCTTTACATCTGAACATACAATAGATGCAGTGTTACTGCAAAAGAATAACACAGGGCATGAACAACCTATATCCTTTTTCAGTAGGGCCCTAAGAGATGCTCCACTCAAGTATAACATCATGGAGAAACAATCCTTAGCCTTGATAAAAGCATTGAAAGACTTTAGAGTCTACATTTTGCATTCTCACATCGTTTCTTTTGTCCCACATGCTGCTGTTAAGGACATTCTAAGTCAAAACCCTGATGGTAAAAGGGAAAAATGAATTGTTGTTATTTTAGAATATGACTTAGAAATCAGGCCTACCAAACTAATCAAAGGGCAAGGATTAGCAAAACTCATGGCTGAATCAAACTTCCAAGCACTAGATATGAATATGGTTGATGTGTTGGAAGAAACAAAAGAATTTATAGCTCCATTTATTGAAGAAACTTTTGTGAATTCACCTTGGTATGCTGATATCATATATGTGTCGCTTTATCTAAATACCCCTCCTTCTATATCTAAAACTAAAGCTATATTTTTGAAGCAGAAGGCTTTAAATTATTGCATATTAGATGGGGTTTTATATTGGAAGAATGTTGTTGGAATATTGCTTAAATGTTTGCTTGAGGTTGATGCAGGAAAAATCATGCATGAGCTGCATGAGGGAGAACGTGGAGGACATCTGTACTGGAAGAATGCAGCAAATAAAATCCTCAGATATGGTTACTATTGGCCCACCCTTTTCCCAGATACTCAGAAACTTGTCATGTCTTGCCATAAGTGTCAAATTTTTTATGGCAAGAGAAAACTCCTACCTTTATCCTTACATCCCATCAGTGTTGAGGCTCCTTTCCAACAATGGGGCTTGGACTTCATTGGGGAAATTCACCCATCTTCATCAACCCAACATAAGTGGATCCTCACTGCCACTGATTATTTTACCAAGTGGATAGAAGCCATACCTTCTAGAAATGCTACTGACTCTGTCATTATCAAGTTCCTTGAAACCAATATACTATCCAGATTTGGTTGTCCTAGAAAAATTATCACAGACAATGCTGCTGCCTTCAAGTCTAAAATAATGGTTGACTTCTGCCATAAGTATCATATTACCTTGGGTCATTCCACTGCCTACTATCCTCAAGGAAATGGATTGGTTGAATCCTCCAACAAGAGCCTTATCAATATTATCAAAAAACTGTTGAAACAGAATCAGAAATCATGGCATAGTAAGCTTGTTCATGCTTTATGGGCTGATATATTAACCACCAAAAAGTCAATAAATATGTCTCCCTATCAGTTGGTTTATGGCATGGATGCAGTCTTCCCAACCTCTTTAGGAGTTCCAGTCATGAAACTCCTTCAAGAAGTAAAAACTAAAGAGAATGATATGCAAAGGAGGATAAATCAGACCATTCATTTACAACAATCCAGAGAGGAAGTGTAAAATAGAACACAAATAGTCCAAGAAAGTATCAAGAAGTTCTTTTACAAGAGGACTAAAGAAAATGATTTCCAAGTTGGAAATGTAGTTCTAAAGTGGGATTCTAGAAGGGAAGAAAAGGGAAAACATGGCAAATTTGCAAATCTGTGGAAAGGGCCCTACATTATTCATTCTATCAGGGGTCATAATGCATTCCTTCTGCAAGAGATGAATGGAGAAGATCTATTTTGAGGTCCTGTCAATGGAAGGATGCTCAAGAACTATTTTTGCCAAGAGTCCTAAATTTCAAAGATTATATTTTTCACTGTATATAACATTTCTTTTTAAATTTAGAAAAATAATAACACAAAAACAATAGAAAAAGGAAAGAGGGCAGATTCAAAAAGGTACAGCCCCATACCCAAAAAGAGAAATTCTGAAAGTGTGCAAGCGTAAATGCCACTACTTTAAAGAAGCACTGTTATTTAGTCATACAGCCTAATCATGGCTAGATAAATTTCAATTTACTGCTGATAGGTTAGTGAAGAAGATTTGCCAAACTGTTTAAATCTTGGCTTATCAGTAGAATAGATTAAGATAGAAAGAAATGGCTCTAATCAGACCAAAAATTGGGCCAAAGATAGAGGAAAATGGTTCAAACATGCTCAAAATCTGAACCAAGACATAAAAGAAAAGGAATGACTCAAAACAGATCAAAATCTGAGTCATAAGAAGAATGAAGGATGCTTGTAATTTTCAGATCTTAAGCCTTCACAATTTTGTTTTAAATTTCTGTAAATTTCAGTCTATATGCATCTTGCTTTTATGCCATAGTCTTACAGAAAATCAGATAGCTTAATCCTTGTTTGTTTGTATTTAAATTTCTGTTTTAGAATGTAGAGAATAAGATCTGTCAAACAGTTTAATCCTGGCAGATAGTAGCTTAGGTAGAGAATTAATGAGTTCAATTGTTTAATCTAAACTCATGGAATAAATAAGGGTAGATTTAGATTAGTTTTCTGTTTTTAATAAAAGAATAAAATGTTGATGTCAAAAGGTTTTCAAGTCCAAGTGCACCTTATGAAGAAAAAATGTTAGGACAAAGTAGGCTATGTAGGTAGTTTTTAGGGAAATGAATTATTCTATTTGATATAATACTGATCATGTTTTTAAACATCATGATGAAGGAAAAAAAGGTTTTCAATGGATAAAGGCACAGGTCTACATTCCAGAGATCAATTTATGAAGTTCTTTGACACCTCCAAGGAGATGACATCCCCAAGTAGAGCCACTGTTAGCCATCAGTAGATTTTTTTCATAGCAAATGATGGTTAAAATAGGTCTTGAGCCTTCAGGAGATTATTTTCATAGAAAATTACTCATTCTTGAAAATTTTTGATGCTTTCTAACTTAAGAGTAATCTTCACTGTTGTTTTATTCAAAAAATCCACCAAGTAACCCTGTTGATATCAAAGGAGACTGTCTTCACCTTTTTCTCCATCTTTTCACCTTCATAATTCCCCCATTTCATTCATTTTTTCCCTTTTATTTATCCTCCATTTTCCTCTAAAAATCCCATTTTTCCCTTCCCATTTACCCTTCATTTCCCTAAAAAAACCTTCTAAAAAATCCTTTTTAAACCATGAAAACCCCTTTTTCTGGTTTAAAACACCCCTTTTATTCCTAACGGAACTCCTAAAAAAGGCTTAAAAAACCCATTCTTTGACCTATTCTGACCTTTTTAACATAAGGCCTTAGGCGCTTTTGCCTAAGCCCTTGGCCCCTTTTTTCTACCATAAAACTGAGGCCCGAAAACCGCGCGCTAAGGACTTAAGCTCCCATCGCAATCGCATATCGGCGTTTACAAAATTCTTCATGCCTTTGCCTGTTTTTTCCGCTGATTTGCGATATGTCGATGCACTCATCGCATCGGCATTCTTCAATTGCATCGCAACATTTTATCGCATCGGCGCTTTGCATCTCCATCGCATTGGTATTTCACAAATTTCCTCGTTCTCACACTTTTTTCCCCTGCCGATGCGATCTCCCGAGGGCTTTTTTCCTCTACCCCTATTTCCCATATGACACGGTCCTGTGACCAAGTCTTATCAGCCATCATCCATCGCAAATCCACATTCCTTTTTTCCCTGGACCCTTTCCACCGACGACTATCGATGTGTCGATTCCATCCCCACCATTGATCATCCTGATCCAACGAATCCTGTTCAAAATGTTCCTTAACTCATTCCCTTTGTAAAAAAATCACTCTGATAGCATTTCTCCATGATACATCGCTACCTCTCCTGGTTAATCTGGACCGTCCATCTCCTCGATCCAACCGCTTAGGATCATGGTAGAGGCACTCAACCAAGGATTGTCCGTACTCCCTGGTGCCCCCGCAGTTGACCCTTTTTTACCAAGGCCAAACTCATATCTATGGTTGAGATTCATTGTGGGGGCACACCCCCTAGATCTTTTCTCCATACACCCAATTCCCCCGCAGTGACGTCACCTCCCGGTCCCACATTTTAGCGCCTCTGCTTCCTCCCATTTTCACCTTTTTCTGTGTATTTTCCCCCTACACAGATTTTACCCCTTTTACACTATAAACCATTGTTTACCCAACCAAGCCCCCCCCGCTGCACGACAACTTGCCTCCACGTCACCCTGGCCCCACCATTTTTTTCCTCCGCCCATCTTATCTCCTCTCATGCTCATCCATAGCCTTAGATCTTCGGCCTGAAGATCTAACGACTGATTGCATTGTTTCGCGCTTCGTTTCACCAAAACCCCCAAACGTGCAACTTCCACGCGAAATGGGTGGTATTGGCCTGGACACGTTTCACTCAATGTATGGAATGGCGTTCGTTTTTTGCTTTACCACTTACCATCATTTTTCAACGAGAATACCACCTATGGTAATCCCAAAACCGCCATTGCCTCTATTCGCGCCCAAACTTAAGGATTTCCTCTAATTTTTCCTGGTTTTGTCCACAAAACCCTCCTCTGCACATATTCCTTCTCTGCAAAGCTCCTTCGCCCTCCACCAAGCCTCTGAAAGAAGTTATACCCTAATACGTAGGATTTTATAATGTTTTATGTTTTATATGCAGGTTTAATGGTGTTTCAAGGCCGAAAAGCCTTCCCATAGTCCATAAAGGGACAACCAGGGTTAATTTCATGGTTTGACTGGTGCTTTATGAGCATTGGTTATATAATAAAACCCTCCAGCATCGAAGAAAGCCACCTGTACACAACAAAGAAGAAAAGATAGTGAAGATTAGAAACAAAGGACCAAAAGGCTAAAACCAAGCAAAGTATGGATAAAGCGTAGTGAATAAAGAAAGAAATAAAGGCTGAAGGTCAAAGGATGAAGATAGATAAAACAAATGTTTTAAACATAAAAATAGAAAGAACAGTGAGACAGGTAAACTGAAGGTTAAGGTTGTTAAAGCAGATTTAGGCCCTAAAAACAGTTTAATGATGAAATAAAGGCAAATTAATCTTAAAGGGCCTCAAATACATCAAAGGGAGGCAGTTATTTCTCCAAAAGATCTAAAAGCCACCTATAGCATACCTTCTATCTCAAAGGTCAAATTGATAGTTATTACACTAAATAAGATATTTTAAATTGTCAGAATAGTTAATATAAAGACAGAAAAGGGCCTCAAAGTCAATATTTTCAACTATTTCATTATTACACAGAGAAGTAGTTGAGAGACATTCCTACCTTATGCCTTGCATGGTTTTTAAGGATAGGAGTGCATTTACTATGTCATTAATAACATTTTGAACCCTAGATAGGTTCCACCTCCTCATTTTCAACATAAATACTGCATTCAAACTCATTATATGTTGGGCATTTGATAACTCTTTGAAGTAATACATAGTTCTGCTGAAGTTGAAATAAATTTGATGTTCTGGAACCTGTGGATGTTTGGAACTATTTGTTGATGGAGAAATTGGATCCATGATCTTGGCTGTTGGTGAAGTATTCTAAATCTATTAATGTTTTATTGTTTTCCATTTTTTTTCATCATTTCTTACTACAGTAGAGTAAAAATTTTAGACTAAGAAATGTCTCCTAGAAGCACCTTAGACATGTTTACTCTTCACTATTTTATGTTTTCTTCTGTTGAGGCATTCTAGAGAATTCTTAATTGCTCTCTTGAACCCTTATGCTTGTTTACTTCTTAAATAGTTCAATACAGTTGGCCTCAAGAATGATTTATGGTTTTCCCTGCTTACTTGTTGCTACTTAAAAGTTGTTTCTGAAGTCTCCCTTCAGAGTGCCATTGTCCAAAATTTTCCAAAGAGGTCTGTTTTGATCATACCCTTTGTTCTTACTTAAATAATTTTTTTGAAGGTCTTTATAGCCGTAATCAAAGATGTCTAGGAGTTCCTTCTTCTATGAATGCAGTTATTTGTGAATTTTGAATGTTTTCTTATCCTTGAAAGTGAAATCTTTGATGAAATAGAGCGTTCCTCGACTCCTAGATTTCATTTTGAAAGTTTGTCTTGAAATTGTTAATTGCTAAAGTGTGATTTGTAGAATTCATGGTTAGCCCTGTCTATGAAATACTTCTTCATGTTCAAATAATTTTTTAAGTTCCTCTGTTAAGAAGTACATATAATTAAGGATTATTAATTGCCCTTAGTTCTGCTTTTCATTCTAAACCCTTAATGTTCATTTCATTTCACCTGAAAGACTTTGTAGATCCAAAAGCCAAGTTAGATTTTCCCTTTGATACCCCTGATTTATCTACAAACTTGTTACAAACTTTTACTTGAATCCATTGCCCAATGACTTAGAGATTTCCCTTTGCTATCTATGTTGCCTAGATCATCATGTCCCACCAAACAATCAAATAAACTCATGCTTAATAACTAGACTAAAATCAAACTTTTACAAGCAAACAAGTCATATCTTTGCAAACAATTGAGAGATCCCTCTCTGAGACTAGGAGGGCTAGATCCTAGAGCTCTAAAGACTGGTTTATGTGTTGCCTTGTGATTTAGTATGCCAATATACTAAATCACAATATCCCAACACTAGCCAACAAATGGTTCCGTTGTCAGGACTGGGAGAATTTTGAGAGAAATTGGGTGATGCCACAAGGTCATTGGCAGCCATTAAAACCTAAAATTGAGGACTAGTTTGAAAAATAGATTCAGGAATTTTCCCTGAAAGAAAATAGAAGTAAGAAGCTATATATAGAGGAGTGGAAGAATAAGTGTATTTTACAGAGGTGCAGAAGATGTTTTTCGCAACCTTTTCACACGAGTTACAAGAGTAGTTGGCAAGGTTGGCAGAATTCCAAACCTGTTGGAAGGACGATCAGGTCATAGAGTGGACGCCTGAATTAATCCAACAATTGGGAAAGACTGATAATTCTATTACCACTATTGTAGATCACTGGGTTGATAGTGTCTTCGGTGGATTTGTAACTGAATTTGTAGTTGAATAGTTTGTGTCCTAATCTGAAGCGGGATAGAAGTTTTTCAAAGGATTGAGGGGTAAGTTCTTACACACTTTTCCTCTGTTGATGAAGATGCTATTGTGTGAAAACGGTGTTATGTGCAACCACACTGAGTGAATGAACCCCAATCAGAGCATAAGCATGACACAAAGTGGTAAATACTATCAAGTCAATCAATAAGGGGATAAATTTTTGTATAGTCCTATGAGGAATTCACCTGATCTAAACGGGAGTGGTGCTACGCATGCAGAAACTAGCCCCTTGGCTATGCCACCACAAATTCACATAGGGGTAAGAATCGTCCTACCCCACCTCCACCCCCTCTTGAGGACGATATGGCATCGCAGATGAAGTTGCCCACTTTTAAAGGAGTAGGGGATGAAGATATGGATCGATTTTTGTTCGTGGTGGATGCATTATGGGATGCGCAGAATGTCAATAACGATGTTGTTAAAAGAGCGCAGTTAACAATAACCTTTGAAGGTCAGACCTTGGATTGGTTCATGGAATACATTTCTCAACATGTAAATCCCACAATACAAGAGATCAGGGATGCCTTGAAACAACAGTTCTGAAAGCCTAAGTCTTATTCTCAATGCGTAGTGGAACTAAAATATATCACGAAAGGGCCTACAAAGTTAGTATAGGAAGCTGACCAGTGGCTAAAAAAGGTCATAATTGACATACGATTTGCCTATGATGACAAGTAGCATAATGAATGGTTCATTTCCATGCTATTGCCTCATCTACATGGGCCCATGAGTTAGAAAAAGATTGGTTCACAGGAGGAAGCCCTAGCAATTTATATGAAGTTAGAAGCTGCGCCAAGGGACGATGCATCATTTGGAGCATCAAAGATTCAAAGAAAATTAGAGGTGATGCACCTAGAAATTTAGAATTTACGAAGAGACCGGGGTAAAGAAGCTAATGAAGATGTCTAGTGCATACGTTGCAGAGTATCTAGTCACACCAAAGATCAGTGCCCCCTACTTTTAGACTATATGCAAGCTGGGGTACCAAGTCCACTGAGCCCAAGGGATCTTTCTGGACCTAGTACCCCCAAATTATGGTGCGTTGATTGTCTCTTGGTAGGACGACATGATACAGACCATTGCCCACGATTAGGTGCCTATGTCCCATAATTGAAGCAATAGTGGTGGATATTCTGCTCTTCAGTGGGACACAATGAGCACAAATTTTGTACATATGACTTAATTATTGATAGAGGGAACCTTTATAGAGTATAAACCAACCCTTCATCACCAACATCTCCCTCCAAACGCAGAGGATCCCTAGAAAGAGGTCGTGGAGGGGTAGAGGTGGAAGCGTTGGTAGGGGAAGAGGGTAGCTAATTTGCTACAACTGTGGAGACATTGGACATTATGCACAAGACTATCCAAACCTTGCACAAAAATCCTGCAGGTATTGTAGACAATTCGATCATGTAATTGAAGATTGTCCGGTGATGATCACTAAAATGCAGGAAAAATAACAGACGCCAACACAAAACATCCAACGGTTTACGACCGAGCCACATGATGATGATTCAAGTGTAAATGTCACTACACGTAGCGGCATTGCTACCAAAGGAAACAAATAAAAGGCCAACATAGAAACACTAATAAGAAAAGTAGCTGACAAAAGGGAAAGCCTCAACCTACAGAAATAAAAAGAGACTTTCATCTAAGCCAAAAAGGAGTTTTTTAGGAAGAAGCAACCATTTCGAGGTCTATTAGGGAACCAAAAGAGGACAAGGAGGTTAAGCCATTCTTACACGTGTACATCAAGCTACTGCATAATAAAAAGGTAGTAGATAATCTCCAGGCCCTGATAGACAGTTGCGCAGAAAAGGAGGTGTCACAGACATAATCCAAGGTTGTAAACAAAGTTTACAAGCAAAAGAAGAGAATGGGTAGGGAGATGCGCATGAAGGTATAGATTTGGGTATACGAGATGGACCAGGTTATCTTAGATCTGGGGTCTTATGAAAATATCTTACCTAAAAAAACCTAGTAGAAGATGGGAGATCCAAAGTTGGAATGGTCCACCATTCAGTTACGCATGGCTAATCAACAAAAGGTCATCCCCCTGGGTAGGCTTCCGCAAGTTGAGTTAGACATCGCAAAAGTAAAAGTATGTGCTGACTTTGAGGTTATACAAATTTTGGATGATGCAGATCCCTACCCTGCATTATTAGGATTGGATTGGGCCATTGATATGGGAGGTATCATCAACCTAAAGCGCAAAATAATGATATTTGAGAATAATGATACACGAGTGATTGTCCTCTTGGATCTAGCAGAAGGATAACGATACACAGAGATAGTGCGCGAAGGGGATGAGGTTGACCATATCCATAAATTTTCTGCACGGGATGAAGACTGGATCAACCCTATGGCTGATGGCATGTTGAACTCGGAGAAGGATGGCTCCTGTTTTTTTATTCTGATGGCGAAATGGAGAACTGGTAGAATCGACTGCACGACATCTCTGCCCTATGCTGCCTCAAGATTACAAAGATATTTTGGTGCATCTCCTCCAAGGTATGGAAACTACCCTACTTTGATGATTCTGGTAGTGTCAAATAATTTTTGGAAGCACTAGAAAAAGTCGTCCCAGAGGAACGAAGGTTCTAGGCGCTGGACTTGGCTATGCACGCAACTCTAGCGCGGTGGTGGGAAACGCATAAGGGAACTTTACAGAACTGAAAGGAATGTAGAAATATGATGATGTTGCACTTTGAACCCCCCACCACGCCACCCATTAAATTATTCTATGGACGGGGAGACCCACACAAGCACCTGGCCATATGGATCGACATATGGGACGAGAAGACATGGAATGAATGGGTTCATAGGTTCATCCACTCATTAGGAATAGTCCCCACAACTTGGTATCTAGATATGGAGTTACACCGCGGCACTCAAGACTGGTATTCAATGACCGAAGACTTTCTGGAAACCTTTGGCTCGGTGGGAAGCTCAGAAAAATTGGATGAGGCACTGCAAGACATAGATGCACTGGTCTTTTATGAATCTCGGCCCCACAGGGAGAACGCTGCACTGGCCTGGGATGTGTAGATGAAATACATAGTCAACTATCGAAACTTGTCAATTGCGAATAATGGAGATGACCCAAGGAATGTTAGTATCCATGAATCGGAAGGTGAGTGCATAGTGGAAGGACTAACATTAAGGAAGGTAGACGTGACTAAACCTCTGAAATTAAAGGAATTTAACATTGGAACGAATGAGTAGCCCAAGTTGGTCAAGATTGGGGACTACTGGGATGATCATAGAGTTGGAAAGATCGCAGAGCTGCTAACAGAATACCAAGAGTTGTTTTAGACAAAGTTCTCAGAGCTTAAGGGTATCGTGGGGGACCTGGGTTTCATGAAGATCACATTAAAACTTGACACGCGGGGGCCTGTTAAACAACACCCATACCAATTAAACCCCAAATATAAGCAGAAGGTAAAGGAAGAGTTAGAAAATATGATGATTGAGGGTATTATTGGACTGGTCGAGAAATCAGATTGGGTGAGCTCGATGGTGGTTTGGGAGAAAAAGACCGAGGGAGAAATCAGGATTTGTGTCGATCTGCGCAAATTGAATGATGCATGTGTACATGACCCCTTCCCTACTCCATTCTCGGATGAAATTTTGGATAATGTGGGAGGGAAAGAAGCATATTTATTCACATATGGGTTCTTAGGTTATGATCAAATTTGTATTGCGCCAGAAGACCGTAGCAAGACCACATTTGCCACAGAATGGGGTTCTTTTCAATATATGGTCATGCCTTCGGATTAAAAAATGTGCATGTAATCTCCTCGCATGTGGTCGTGGCTGTATTAAGGAAATTCATGCATGAATTCTTGGAAATCTACTTTGATGACTGGACATTATTTGGATTATTAAAGAACCATGTCTCAAATCTATGGTTGATGCTTGATGCCTGTCAAAAGCACTAGATTTCTCTCAATTTGAAGAAATGGATATTCTACTTACCTTTCGGGACTCTGTCGGGGCATATTTTATGTCATCAAGGATTGATGGTGGACCCGACCAAGATCGCAGTAATAATTAACTTAGAAGTTCCTTCTACTGAGAAGCAACTGTGATCCATCCTAGGACCTAATGGTTATTACAGGAATTTTATGCAGGGGTATGCTCTTATCACTACACCGATGGAGAAGTTGTTAAAGAAAGATGTATCTTTCTTTTGGGATGACGAGTGTCAAAAGAGCTTTGAGTTGCTAAAACAGAAAATGGTCACTGCACCTATTTTGATATTCCCAGATTGGGCTAAGGTTTTCCATGTGCATGTGGATGCATCTAGCATAGCACTCGGAGATGCTCTAGTGCAGCCAGGAGAAGGTGACATTGATCACCCAGTAGCTTTTGCTAGTTTAAATATCTCAGGTGTAGAGCGCAACTACTCCACTACAGAAAGGGAAGGATTATTCATGGTATATGCACTGCAAAAATATATACACTACTTGTTGGGAGGGCACTTCAAGATGTTCACTGATCATTATGTTTTAAAATCCCTGGTTAATAAGCCTGTGTTGGGGGGGAAGATGTGCTGATGGCTATTTATTTTTTAGGAGTATGACTTTGAGACCATTGGAGAGCTAAGACGAATGAATGTTGGACCTAATCATCTGTCACAGATTGAGAATGGGGAGGAACCAACCAATCTGGAGGAAGGATTACCAGATGCAAAACTCTTTGCTATCAAGGTGGTCGATGAGCACTTTGCGGACATTATTCATTTTCTGACTACATGCACGGTTCCTGTGGAATATTCGGTCTAAACGATCGAAGGAGTTGGTTGCGCATGCAACAGATTTCACCCTAATTGCAATTCAGTTGTATAAATTAGGAACATATGAGGTATTAAGGTGATGTGTTGGAACATGAAATAAAATCTATATTGACTGAAGCTCACATAGGAGTAGCAGGTGGCCAATATGCTGGTAAAGCCAATGCACAAAAGGTGTTGTGTGGTGGGTTATGGTGACTCGCACTGCATAGTGATGCACATGCATGTTGTCGGGACTGCGATGCTTGTCAATGAACTAGGAAGTCATCGTGTAGATACGAAATGCCCTTACTGATCCAGGTGGATATTGGTGGCCACCCGCCTATTCCACTTGGGGCCCCACCATTGTTTCTTTCAGTTTTTCAGTTTCCTTAATTATAGCACAATCTACTATTTTTAACAGTTTTTCGGGTCATGAACTTCAGGAGCTGTTTTCAAAGGCCCTAAACAACGTTTTTTGGGCATCACTTCTCCGACAAATATGAGTCTATTTCAGACTCGATATTCATGATCAGTATTTGTAGTCCTCATATAGATATTTCTAACGATGTATAATGTGCGTCAAATGGAGATAATATGCCAAAGTTACGACCCCAGGAAATTGATGTAGAAATTTACCTCGATGGGGCCCATATTCTGGCGTTTAATCTCCTAGGGTTAGGTTTTTGGATGTTTAGGGTTTTCCATTATTTTTTAATAATATATAGGCCTTCGAGCTTCATTGTAGCATAGATTTTAGAGGCCTTTAGCCACCACATATCTTCTCAGAGATAAGCTACAAGCACCCTTTCTATTTTATTTCCATTATGTCTGTAAACAAATTTCAGTTCTTTCATATTAATGAAATGAAGTGTTATTTCGTCTGTATTTTTATAGTTCTGGTTATATGTGTATTCTGTTGCATTCCTACATAAATCTGGATCAGTGGTATCAGAGCAGTTTTCTCTTTCTCGATCCTTCTTTGCATGTTCCCAATGAGGTTGGGGTATAAGGAGTTAGGGCTCGATCTAGTTGAACCTTTGCAAGATCAAGCTCACAAACCCTGACGAACACCCATGGGAGACAAAAAGAAAGATGAGAGAGCAACATATCCTATCAAAACATTGCTTGAGGAGGCCCTCTAAAAAAAAAGGAACGCGACAATGGATAACTTTTCCTAGATCCTTCAACGACTACCCACTGGTGACGCATCTACATCAAGCAGCCACTCTAGAGGCACAACTCCTTTTAAGGTACAATTAAAATTTGAAATTCACATATTTGAGGGCCAAATAGATGTAGATGCCATAGATAGATGGTTGAATCTATTAGAAGGATATTTCTCAGTTCATGAATTTTTCGACCGAGAGAAGATTATTTTTGCACTCCTCAAAGCTACCCCCCATGTCAAGGAATGGTGGGAAACCTACTGTGAGAAAAAGGATGAGGGGGAACCCTCTCTATTCTCGGTCATACCCACTTGGAATTATTTCTGAGATGCCATCAAGGAACAATCTTATCCCGTGGGGAGTTATGATCAAGATGTACATGAGTTGACGAATCTGTTCCATACCTTGTGCACAAAGTTGGGTATCAAATATTCGGAGAAACATTAGGCATTGAAGTACCGCAGTTGTCTACACAGATACATTTAGGAGGAAATGGAGTTCCTCGATATCTCCTCGCTTGGTATGGCATATCGGTATGCTGCCAAGACTGAGAACAAATTCAAACAGAATAAGTGAGACTTAGGATTTGTGATTCAAAAGCAAGGGAAAGGTGCCCCCAAATCGCAGAACAAAGGACAAAGCCAAGGCATGGCGGCCCATGATAACCTTCCAAAGCTGCAAGCAAAGAAAAATACCACGAAGCCGAAGAAGGACATGGAAAAGTGGTGTGAGTTCCGTAAGAGCTCCACTCACAACACAAGTGAGTTTCGGGCCAAGCAGTCATTAGTGGCCGAGAAGAGGGCTTATGAATCAGATGCATGCTCTGACTCTGAATTATAACCCGACAAGGGGAATGACAAAGGGAAGAATATTATTGATGCAGAGCCCAATGCCACTGTGGCCACTGCAAAGATCCATAAGGAGGAACCGAAATATCCAGAGGAGGAGGAGCATCTCTTCCACTCTCAGATGTGAGAAAAGGGTTCCCCGATACAGTTCATTTTCGCCGAGTGGGAGCCAAAAGAAACTCATTTCAGTAGAGGTCGTGAATTGTTTGGGCTTGTTGACCACAACACACCCACAACCATACACCATTGGGTGGCTTCTCCAAGGATGGTATCTTCGCATCAGCCAACAGTTCCGCCTTCCCTATGACATCAAGCCCTTCACAAATGGGGTATTATGTGAGATTTCTCCTCTTGATGTTTGTGATGTATTATTAGGCCAACCATACTTCTAGAAGCGGCATGCTATGTATGAGTCCCAACCTTACGTTGTTATTGTTAATTTGGGCAATAATTTGTATAGGATACCAGAGGTACCACCGCCTGTGGCTATCTCTTTGGTTACTGCAAAACAATGTAGTAAGCTCATTTCCAAAATCGGGAAATTTGTTTTCGTGATGATCCGTCCCTAGGGAAAGAAGAAGATTGTGGCCACAACCACTAGACAGGGCTCCGATGCATGGCAAAAAAATGGACAAGGTCATGGAGGAGTACGGGGACATCTTCACCTCACCCACTGGGGTGCCTCTCCACTATTAGGTCAAGCACCCCATCGATCTGACCCCAGGTGCGTTGTTGCCCAATGGATCGATATATCCATTAGGGGAATTTTGAGGTCTAAAATGGGCCTTCTAAGGAAATAATAAAATAATAGCTAAACCAATAAAATAATATTTATGAATTTTCAATTCACTTTTATCACCAAAATCCATGTAACCATAGTTAAATTCAATTCAAAAGTTCTACCAAAAAAAAATTAATAAAAAAAATGTATTGATGTGACTATAAATAAGAATGAGTTTCTCAAGAAAAAGTCATTATCATTGAACAACTAATACATTTTTCCTTTGTACTTAAATAACTTAAAATAAAATATAAATATAAATATATAAACACTTAATTATAGTATATGCTATTAAATAAAATTTGTATTATTTACATTGTATAATAACATGTAATTAATATACTATATTAAAATAATATAATATAATAAATGTATAGGGATATGCATTGTTTCTTTTAAGAAATATGAAATGATAATAATATAGTCTTATTCAAAAAGTGTGAAATGACATTTATTATGAGTACTTTACTTTGACTTTAAAATTACTTAGAGCACTGCCATGGTTAACCATGAGTTTTTATCCACCATTGAGAATGTGACAAACAAATACCTTTAACTCAAGCAATGCCACCTCAACCATTAGGGATGATGTCATCCCATAAAATGTGATTGGTTCTCATTAAGTGAATTTTGATTGTAAATTTTCCTTAGGAGGCCCATTTTAGACCTCAAAATTACCCTAATGCCGCTCTGTTATGGAGAAGGGTGAAATCAAGAGGAACATTCAGGAGTTGCTGTAGAAAGGTCACATCTGGTCGAGTTCATCTTCCTGTGCGAGCCCGATCATGTTAGTACAAAAGAAAGATGGGACTTGAAGACTTTGTATTGACCATCGGGTGCTGAACAAGATCACTGTCCAAAATGGGTACCCGATTCCATAGATTGATTACCTTCTGGATCAAATCAAAGGGAAGAAATATTTCAGCAAGATCGACTTGAAGTCTGGGTATCACCAGGTACCAACCGAACCCTCTGATGTGTGGAATATTGTGTTCAAAGCCAAGGAGGGCCTTTTCGAATGGCTAGTCATGCCTTTCGGGTTGAAGAATGCTCCCGCAACCTTCATGAGGCTGATGGATGACATATTGCAGCCATTCACCAAATCATTTGTAGTAGTGTACTTGGATGACATCCTGATCTTTAGCCAGAATTGGGAAGAGCACCTCCACCACATCCGAAAATTCCTCCAAACACTCCGGCAACACAAGTTGTGTGACAATTTGGAGAAGTGAACTTTTGGCATGACCTAGGTTCAGTATCTGGGATACATTGTTGATGAACGGGGGGTGCATGTGGATCCAACCAAGATCAAAATAATTCGGGATTGGCCAGCCCAAACCACTCTAACAGAGCTTCACAGTTTTCTGGGTCTTGCTAATTTCTACTACAGGTTCGTGTTGGGATTCTCTCATATCACTTGGCCCTTAAGTAAAGTCACCAAGGGAGTATTGAAAGAAAAAATATTTTGACCGGAATCTCAATAGAAGGCGTTCGTAGAATTGAAACATCGCCTCTACTCTGCCCCAATGCTCACATTACCAGACTTGCAACAACCATTTGAGATGGAGTTAGATGCCTATGACTATGTTATTGGGGAAGTTCTTACTCAATAGGGGCATCCAGTGGAATATCACAGTAAGACACTGTCTGACACAGTCCGCAAGTATCCAACTTATGACAAAGAAATGTATTCCATTATGCAGGCATGCCACCAATGGAAGCATTACATTTTAGGGAAGAAAACAATCATCCACAAAAACCACTAGCCCCTACAGTTCATACAGACACAAGGTAAGTTGCAGAATGATCACCATCAGAAGTGGTCCACATATCTGCGCTAACCACCATTCTCAACTCTTGTGGGCACGAGACTTCTGATTGACCACTTCTCTACAAGAGCGATCCAGAATTTGGCCACACATACAAGACACTCTTGGAGGGTACACAAGTTCCAAATTTTCACCTCCACGATACAGTGTTGTGTCACCTGGGACACCTTTGTGTTCCTTCAAGCGAGAATGCCAAGATGATTTGGGAAGCACACTATAGTCAAGTCGCTGGGCATTTCTGGGTCAAGAAAATAGTGGCAATACTATAGAAGTATTTGTATTAGCCGAACCTTCGATAGGATGTTGGGAAGTACATCAAATCTTGCACTACTTGCTCCATTGCCAAACCGACCATCAAGAAGCAAGGCCTCTACTCCGCTACCTACCCCTAGTTGACCTTTGGAATCCATATCCATGGATTATATGTTGGGCCTTCCTTCTACTAAGCATGGAAACAACTGTGTTTTCATGGTCGAAGAAGGCCATTATGTCATCCTGCAAGAAGAATATCACAGCAGAAGCCACTACTAAACTCTTATTTGAACGAGTGTGGGTGCACTTTGGGATCCCACAGTCTATCATATCATATCAAGACAGAAGGTTCCTCAGCACATTTTGGTCCAACCTCTGGTCAATGTTGTACACCAAGCTCACCAAGTCCACAGATTTCCATCCCCAACCTGATGGCCAGAGAGAGGTTGTCAACAGGATGATTGTACACCTTCTACGCATGTATAATTCAAAGAATCCACACACATGGGATGAGAACCTTCCATATGTAAAACATGGTTATAACTAGGCTCTCCACAGCTCAAATGACTACAATCCCTTTCAGGTGGGCCTAGGGTTCCAGCCACTATGTCCCATTGATGTAGCCATGCCATTTGTGGCTACTCAGGTTGATTCGTCTCATGTCCAGTCTGAAGTTGACAAAGAAAACAACTTCATTGAGCACAATCAACACATCTGCCAGCAGGTTCATGACATACAGAACAGAGCCAATGCTAAGTACAAGAAATTAAATGATCAAGATCGGGTGCCACACCACTTGCAGGTGGGGGACAAAGTGTGGCTACATTTGTAGAAGGAGCGCCTCACTAGACCCCACCGCAAGCTTCGCCCACTCCAATATGGGTTGTACACCATCACCAAGGATGTAGGGAACAATACCTTTGAGCTCATTATTCCACCATTCCTTGGTCTACACCTAGTATTCAATGTGGACCACCTTTGGCCCTATTTCCCACCTCTACTGGACACCTCTAACATTGCAGAACAACTCACACTAGCAGAGTTAAACGCGGAATGCATGGAACAGACCACCACACATTGTATCATTGACATGAAAATCAAGAACACTTGCCAACAGAATATCCAACTATATCGGGTTGTCAAAGTTGACCAACTCCTGCACCAAGGCAAGTGGTTCACCAGGGACCAAGTTCAGCAGAAGTTTCCTCATCTCAAGGAGGAACTCAACGCAATGGGGAACATTGCTTCCTAAGGGGGGAGGAATGATCTAGGTGGATATTGGTGTCCACCTGCCTATTCCACTTGAGGCCCCGCCATTTCTTCTTTCAGTTTTTCAGTTTCCTTAATTATAACATTGTTTAGTAATTTTAGTATTTTTTCAGGTCCTGAACTTCTAGAGCCATTTTGAGGCCCTAAATGACGTTTTTTGAGCATCACTTCTTCGAAAAATATTAGTCTATTCCGGACATGATATTCGCAGTTAGCGATTTTATTCCTCGGATAGATCTTTCCAATGATGTATCATGTGCGTAAAACGAAGATAGTATGCCAAAGTTACGACCCTGGGAAATTGATGTACTAAATTACCCCGACGGGGCCCATATTCTGGCGTTTCATCTCCTAGGGTTAGGTTTTTGGATGCTTAGTGTTGGAGCAGGGTCTCCTAAAGGCTACGAATTTTGTCCATTTTTGTATAATTTTGTATTATTTAGTCTAACGCAGGGGTTTTGGAGTGGGTCAAAGCCCCTAACGCATTGTAAATGGGTCAAGGGTAGACCAAGAGTCCACAAACCATGGTTTGTAGACCATTGGATGCATAGGATAAATCGGTATAAATAGATGAACCTTTTTTAGTCTTAAGTAAGGAAAAAAGATAGAGATAGATGCGAAGCATGAATTTTTAGATCTGTAGTGAGGTTGTTGGGTAAGGAATCCTACTGGCTGTGTGCACGGAGATCCTCAGTCCTGTTGTGTGGGGACCCTGCTGGCTGTGTGTGCAGAGATCCTCAGTCCTGCTGTGTGGGGACCCTGCTGGCTGTGTGCGCTCGCTGTATTTTGGGCATGTAAGAGGATTTTGGCATTAAAATATATGCGAAGTACTGTTGGACATCTGATGCTATCTAGATCTGTGATGTTATGATTAATATGAATGATTGGGTTATGAAAGTATCTGTTTGATAGCTGCAAAATTATTTGATGTTATCTAGATCTCTGATGTTATGATTAGTATGAATGATTGGGTTATGAAAGTATCTGTTTGATAGCTACAAAATTATCTGTGCTTCTGTTATATGAATCGGTAATCTATAATTGTTGCGATTATAGTTACTGTGCTGATAGATTGGTATTGCACACGTGGATGCAAAGATAATTACTAGATCTGTGTCTAATCATAGCTCTGTTATATAAGCCTACGAATAGATTTGTTAAACACTAACTTGATAGGCTGGAAACACAGACATGATTGACTTCCCTGTGCTCTCTCTGGGTACGGAAACCTGGTTCCAGCACCCTCCCATACTGCTTTGGGTGAGACTTTGGCCTACACAATCAGGTCATTGCTGAAAGCTCTAGTAGTATAGGGGTTTGTTGGCAAACCTTAACCTCTGAACCTAGGTCAGGACCCCTCGAGCCAACACTTCAGGTTTTCCATTTTTTCTCAATAATATATAGGCCTTCGAGCCTCATAGTAACATAGAGTTCAAAGGCCTGTAACCACCACATATCTTCTCAGAGATAAGTTACCAGTGCCCTAACTAGTTTATTTCCATTCTGTCTAGAAACAAATTTCAGTTCTTTGATATTAATGAAATGAAGTGTTATTTCTGTTACTTTTTTATATTTATGGTTATGTGTCTAGTCTTTTGTGTTCTTGCATAAATCTGGATCACTTGCACCCACAGATGGCCTCGCAGGCATTTGAGAAATGGGCTATATATTTTGTGGGACCAATCAACCCTCCTAGGAAGAAGACTGGGGCACGATATATTATTACTGCAACTAATTATGTGGCCAGGTGGGTGGAGGTGAAGGCGGTTAAGGATTGTACTGCAAACACTATTTCACACTTCATCTTTGAGCATATTTTGACCAAGTTTGGGTGCCCAACTATTTTAGTGAGTGACAAAGGTACTCATTGTTTCAACGAGATGATTGAAACCTTGACTGAGGAATTTCAGATCCATCACAAGAAAAGTACCCCGTATCACCCGCAAGAAAATGGCACAGTGGAAGCATTCAAAAAGAGTTTGGAACACACACTTACAAAGGTCTGCAATACCAATAGGGACGATTGGGATGTGCACATCCCTTCTATACTATGGACTTACAGGACGACATGCAAAAATTTGATAGAAAAGACACCATTCAGGATGGTCTATGGGTTGGAAGCCATCATTCCCATGGAGTATATTTTTCCCAGTATACACATTGTAGCCTTAAAGAATATGGTCGAGCCTGACATTATGGAGGAACAACTAGTGCAAATCGTTGTCTTGGAAGAAGATCGCTTCATTGCTAACTTCCACCAACAGGTACAGAAGGAACATGAGAAATCTTAGAGCGATAGGCACATCAGGAAAAAGGTCTTCAAAGAGGAAGATTTGGTGTTACTCTATGATACTCAGTTTTCGTGCCACCCAGGTAAGTTGATAAAGCATTGGTTGGGACCATCCGTGGTAAAGGAGATTACTAATGGTGGTGCGGTACACTTGGCCACATTGCGCGGAGATGACCTTCTCGGATACTTCAATGGAAGCCGCCTGAAGACATATAGAGACAATCCAACACCTACCAAATGACTATATGGCTTGAGCATCAGAATCAAAATATCTACGTGCACTAGGGAAAAAGAGCACAGGCAGGTGAACCATGAGTGCAGGGGTAATGCGCAAGCTGAAAAACTAGCCTTTTGAACCATGCAGTAAGGTGAAAAAATGAAATTACCATTGGGAGGAGTGGACTGGTTGCATTTAATGATGAAACCTCAGAATAGTTTTTACCGTTCCCTTAGAAGTAAATGGAAATTAATGGTAATCCAACCTTTTTAACTATGGGTGGCTTATAAAAGAATGGGCATGGGTTTTAATTGGTGCCTTTACTATTTTAAAATTTGGCACCCTGTGCTCATCTGTAAGCTCTGTTCTCCTGGCATCTATGCATTCTGCATGTTTGGTCATGAATCCCTTTCTGATGGAAGTAACCCCTAGTTCATATTTCGAGCAAAAATGATGAACCCCAACCCTGCAGAAGAAATTTTGACGCCCCTCACAGTGTCTATAGAGGAAGGATCAGATGAGGTCCAGGAAGTAGTTCCGGACATGGAGGAAGTTGAGTCCACTCCAGTGAAGGTGAAGGGTAATGGAAAAGTGCCGAAATGGGCTACTTCTAAGCCCGACACCTCTCCGAGGATTGTTCCTTCTACTAGAAAAAATTCCAAAGAGTGTTCCACGAAGGGTGATCCCTCCAAACAACCGATGACTGACGAACCAAAAGCACTGCAAGTAGATCCAATTTCTTAGCAGCCCCCATATGTTAAGCCACGAAAGCTGTAAGCCATGGAACCTTGATATAGTACGAGACTTCTTGCAGATGCCATTATGCCCTCAAGATATCCCTGTGGTCGGCGAAATGCATGGAATGCTCCCTAAAATGAAGTTTGATGATTATGATCTCACCAATGAAGCAACTTTCCCTTAGTTGGCCCCAGAAAATTACTTAGAAGGCGTGCTATATGATAATGTACTGAAGGTAAAGCTGATGCCATGGGTGCGCGAATTGCACAACGCAGGAGTCCTAAATATGTTAAGGATCCCCTATTTTTGGAGGTACCCCATCACCATCCTATGCGTTTGCCAATTTTTGACCTTTTTCCATGACGACACACTCTGGATTCAGGGACGAATCCTAATCAATGCCACATTGAACCATCGGATCACCGAATTTCCCATGAGGGTGCCCCATCTGATGCAAAGATTTGGGAAAAACACCGATTTGAGGGTAGCTAGAGAGGTAAAGGAAAAGTGCGCAGTCAAATGGGACAAGCGGGGCTTTCTGGTCCAAATCATCAATGACCGTGCGGTGCATGTTGGCACCCTTGTCCTGGGATGTAAGCTTATGCATAAATTTCAGCCGAAGACAGTCCCAACGCATGTCATTGCCTTGGCGGCACAGTGCAAAATATGGGTCCTATATAATTGGTCACAATTTCTCTGTGAGCAGCTTTTGGAGAATGCACATGAATCATAGGAAATGGAGAAGTCATTCTGCTATTCATGGATTCTCTTGCTAATTGTGTTGGTATCATGGGAAATCCCAGAGGATACAGTCCTTACTGATATTGAGCCTGTCGTCTACAAGGGGGTGCGCTACACCAATTTATGGGACTCAACAAATGACAAGCGGGTTGAGTAAAACAAAATTTTCTATGTTATTTTTGCAAGCGTGTTGGCGCAGGCTATTCATTCCCAACCACGACTCTCGTTAGTCGTATATGAGAAGTATAAAAGTGTGGCAGTATTTCAGGTGACAATGAACCACATCATGATGAAGGCGCGTAAGAGCCCCAATTTTTATCCCTTACCCTACATGGTTATGGAAGCAAAGGTTGACCAGGTCGTCACCTCATGGCCGAAGTCATGGAAGATTTAGCAGGGCTCTGCAAAGCCTATCACTGCACACGTAGAGAAGGAGGATTCCATTAATCAGTAATCAAAGAAGGAGGATTCTCGTATGATGATAGGCAACACACAGAATGGTTCATTTCTATGTTTCTTCCCCGCCTGCGCGTGCCAATGGGTCATCAAGCCATTGAATTGTAGGAGAAGGCCTTAGAGGTTGCCATGAAGCTGGTGGCCATGCCAAAAGATGATACCCAATTAGGAGTAAAACAGATACATGGCCAGATAGAAGCAGTTCACATAGAGATTCAGAATCTGCAAAAGGAACGAGGAACAGAGGCTAGCCCTGAAATATGGTGCATACGATGCAGGGTGAATGGCCACACCAAGAATAATTGTCTGCTACTCGCAGACTACATGCAGGCTGGGGGACCCAGCCCGCTGTGCCCTAGGGAAGCTGCGAGACTAAATGGGCCGGCGCTATGGTGCAATGATTCTCTCGTTGCTGGGTTGCATGATACCAACCACTGCCCCCACCTTGCCGCATATATCCTAGAATTAAAGAAACAATGGTGTAGGTTTTGCAGGTCTGTAGGACATGACAAATAGAACTACTGAACTTATGATCTGATGATAGACCGAGGAAACCTATATAGGGTACAGTCAGACCCCTCATCACCAAGATCCCCCGCAGGTACGGGAGGCTCCCTAGCTAGGGGCAGTGGAGGGGGAAGAGGTGGAAGGCGTAGATAGGGGTAAAGGCCAACTGATCTGTTATAACTACGTTGAGGCAGGTCACTTTGCGAGGGACTGCGCGAACCCAACATGACAATCCTTTAGATATTGCAGATAGCTGGACCATGTGATCGAGGACTGCTCGATTCTAATAGCCAAGGTGCATGAAAAGAAACAAACACCTACACAGAATATACAAAGGGTTAAGGAGGAACCTCGAGAGGAGGGGCCAAGCGTTAATGTGATAATGAGCAGTGAAATGGCCACTGGAGGGTCTGTGGAAAAATCTGAGCTGGAGCCTCTTATCTGTAAATAAGGCACTAAACAGGAAGGCATGGACTTACAAAGGGAGAATGAGACCTTTTTTGTAGCTCGGCAAGACTTTGCTCAAGCTGAGGCATCTGCTCCTTAGAACCCCACCGACAGTAGAGATGAATATGAGGTCAAACCATTCTTGCAGGTGTGCATGAAGCTGCTGCGCTATCAATGGGTTGTAGAAAACCTCCAAGCCCCAATCGATAGCTGCGCAGGAAAAACAACCCCAGTCATGGAAGTTAAGGATGTGCACAAACTATATAAGAAGAAGAGATGCACTGGTCATGAGATGCAGTTAACCACGCAGATTAGTGATTATGAAATGGACCAGGTTATTCTAGACATAGGATCAAATGCGAATGTACTACCTAAACAGACTTGGCAGTGAATGGGAGAACCTAAGTTGGAATGGTCCACTATCCAGCTGCACATGGCTAATCAATAGAAGATCATAACATTGGGAAGATCATATCGTTGGGAAGATCATCAAAGATTTTAGTAGATATCTTCGGAGTTAAGGTACAGGCTGACTTTGAAATCATTCAGATTTTAGAAGATGCGGACCCATATCCAACACTCCTAGGATTGGATTGGGCCATTGATATGGGCGGTATTATCAATTTGAAGAAAATAAGCATGGTGTTTGAAAGTAAAGGAACACGGGTGATCGTACCACTAGACCCCACAGAAGGAGCAAGGTATACCGAGCTATTACATGAGGAAGAAGAGGTGGATCACATATATAAGTTAACTATGAGGGACGAAGACTAGATAAATCCTATGGCTGATGGTGTGCTTTTCTGGGAAAAGGATAGCGAATGATTTTCCGACACCGATGAAGAAATATAAAATTGGCAAAACCGACTGCATGATGTCTCTACGTTGCGTTGCCTGCGAATTACCAGGGACTTCTGTTGCATATCCTCTGAGGTAAGAGAACTACCCTACTTTTATGGTTCCGGTAGTGTACAATAATTTTTGCGAACAGTCGAAGCTGAGGTTCCCAAATAATGGAGGTTGTGGGCCCTTAATCTAGCTACGCGCGCAATGCCTGCAAGATGGTGGGACACATATAAGGAGGCATTCCAGGACTGGGAGGAATGTCAGGATATAATGATCCTGTAATTCGAGCCCCCGACTAAGGTACACGTCAAGACGTTCCTTGGCCTAGGGGACCCACGTGAACACTTGTTCGCTTGGATGGAGAAGTGATATGACCGAACTATGGAGGAATGGGTTCAGTTGTTTATTCATGCATTGGGATCAATCCCTACTACGTGGTACTTGGATGTGGAGCTACATCAACGCACCCACTACTGGGAAACTTTGAAGGATGAATTCATTGGTACCTTTGGACTAATAAGGGGCTTAGAGGCACTTGACGAAGTTCTGCAAGATATAGACACATTCGTGTTTGGTGAATCCAGCTCCTCTGCAGCATTTGGGGTAGAGACATGGGAAATGCAGATGCAGGATATTGTCAATTGTCATAATATAACTATAGAAGAATACAATGAGAATTATTTCAATGTATCTATCCCAAAATCATAGGGGAAGCACGCAGTTGTGGGACCTCCACTGCAGACTGTGGATGTGACAACACCTCTGAAACTGTGGGAAGTCAACATTGGCACGACAGAGTAGCCTAAGTTGGCTAAGATTTGTGACTACTGGGGCAATGAAACTATAAGCAAGGTGGCTGACTTGCTCACAAAATACCAAGACTTATTCCCCACCAAGTTTTCGAAGCTCAAAGGGATCACAGGGGACCTAAGGGTTATGCACATCATGCTAAAACCAGATGCGTGACCGATAAAGCACCGACCTTATCAATTGAACCCTAAGTATAAATAGAAGGTTAAGGAGGAAATTGATAACATGCTCGCCGTAGGTATTATCGAGCTGGTCGAGCAGTCGAATTGGGTAAGTCCGATGGTGGTTTAGGAAAAGAAAACGAAGGGAGAAATCTGAATCTGTTTGGACTTATGCAAGTTAAATGACGCCTGCGTACATGACCACTTTTTGACACCATTCTCCGATGATATCTTGGATAGCGTAGGAGGCCAGGATACATACTCATTCACTGACAGGTTCTCAGGATACCATCAGATCAGAATCGCACCAGAAGATCGCAGAAAAACTACATTTGCCACTGAATGGGGATCTTTCCAGTATATCGTCATGCCGTTTGGACTCAAGAATGCCCCTGCTATCTTCTCACGGGTATTTGTCGCAGTGTTCAAGGAATTCATCCACAAGTTCCTAGAGGTGTAATTTGATGATTGGGCTGTCTTTGGCTTAGTAAATACGCACGTTTTTAACCTGCGCATGATGTTGGACGTCTGCCGGAAACATCAGATTTCCTTGAATATCAAGAAATGTATCTTTTGCGTACCCTTCGGAATCCTGCTCGACCACATAGTTTTTCGACAAGGGTTGATGGTGGACCCTGGGAAAGTTGCCGTTATCATAAATCTAGCAGTACCGACGAATGAGAAACAGTTGCATTCAATCCTTGGACATACAGGCTACTACAGAAAACTCATTCAGGGATACACATTGATCACAACACCTCTGGAAAAGATGCTCAAGAAGGATGTTTCATTATTTTGGGATGACAAGTGCCAGAAGAGCTTTGAGCTACTCAAGGAAAAGATGCTATCCACACCTATTCTTATTTTTCTCAATTGGGTGAAGGTTTTTCATGTTCATGTTGATGCTTCAGGAATTTCCCTGGGAGTGGTACTTATGCAGCCTGGAGCCGAAGACATTGATCACCCAATCGCATTTGCTAGTCAGAAACTCTCGAGTGCAGAGCGCAATTATGCCACCACGGAGAGGGAAGGGTTGGCCATGGTCTATGCACTATATAAGTATCGACACTATCTATTAGGAGGGCACTTCAAAATTCTCACAGATCATTCAACTTTGAAGTACCTAGTGAATAAACTTGTGTTGGGGGGGGGAAATCTGCCGATGGCTTCTGCTTTTTCAGGGATGAAACTTTGAGATCATTGTCAAGCCAGGGAGATTGAATGCTGAACCAAATCACTTGTCTCGAATTGAGAGTGGTGAGGAACCGATCAATGTGGAGGAGGGGTTTCCTGACGCACAACTATTTGCTATTAAGGTGGTTGATGTGCACTTCATTGACATTGTTCAATTCCTGACTACGGGCATGGCACTTGTGGACTATTTGGTGCAACAAAAGAAGGAGTTGGTAGCCCGCACTGTGGATTTTAACATCATCAGAGGACATTTGTATAATATGGGCATAGATGAAGTGTTTCGCACATACGTCCTGGAGCACGAATGGCAGGATATCTTGGCAGAAGCCCACGACAGGGTAGCAGGAGGTCACTACGCAGGGAAAGCAATGATGCAAAAGATCTTAAGAGCTAGCCTGTGGTGGCCTACACTGAATATTGACTCTCATGACTATTGTAAAGCCTAAGTTACATACCAACAGATAGGAAGGCCATCACGTAGAGATGAAATGACCCTTCAACCATAGATGGCCCTACAAGCCTTTGACAAATGGACCACCGATTTTGTGGGACCTATTCACCCACCCGGAAAGAAGACAGGTGCACGTTACATTATAACTACTATCGACTATGTGATTAGGTGGGACGAGGCACAAGTAGTGAAGGATTGCACTGTAGATACCACTGCACACTTCATCTTTGAGCATATTCTGACCAGATTTGGATGTCCAAAAATCTTGATGAGCGATAGAGGTACGCACTTTGTTAATGAAACCATACAGGCCTTGAAGGAAGAATTTTTGATCCATCATGTGAAAAGCACTCCATATCATCCTCAGGCTAAGGTTGAAAGGTTGTTCGCCGCACTTAAGGCCTCTAGGGCAGGAGTTCAGGTGGTCAAGACACAGATGGAGCAACAGATCATCGATCTACAGGCTAAATTGTAGTCGGAAACACCTCCAGAGGTACGGGCCCATCGAACTGCGTTGGTCATCGCAGCTACAAATGCCATCATAGGGAAAATCACGCAGGGTGCCCACTTATTAGAAACATCCATACAGCTATGCACCAAGGTCCAGCGCGACCCGATCCTATGAGGCATCAACCAAGACCTGCAGCAAAAAGAAGAGGAGTTCGAGGCGTTAGAAGCCACCCTGCCCACTTTAGTTCCGGCTCAACATTTGACACGACTGCGCACCAGTCATGCCCTCCAAGCTGAGATTGATGAAATTTAGTAGAAAAATAAGGTCCTTGGTGACCACCTAAAGCCTTGCGCTACTGAGGCCCTCAAGCTTTCACAAGATATCGATGTCATGGTTAAGCAGCTAAACTAGACTCTGGAGAGCATCACCGCCGCGAAGGAAGGCTCGATTTCAGAGAATTTGGTCGACATTGCATAGAATGTTGCTACCCAAAGTGAAGGTGTGCTACCCCCATTAGCTGAGGTGATCAGATTGTTGCAGGCGCAGGTCGAGACCCCACCAGCACAGTGACTTGGGACGAGTCACAAGATTGTGTTGGGGGACTGTTGGAGCAGGGTCTTCTAAAGGCTGCGAATTTTGTCCATTTTTGTATAATTTTGTATTGTTTTGTCTAAAGCAAGGGTTTTGGGGTGGGTTAAAGCCCCTCACGTATTGTAAATGGGTCAAGGGCAGACCAAGAGTCTGCAAACCATGGTTTTCGGACCATTGGATGCGTAGGCTAAATCGGTATAAATAGATGAACCTTTTTTAGTCTTAAGTAAGGAAAAAATATAGAGATTGAGGCAAAGCACAAATTGTTAGATCTGTAGTCGGGTTGTTGGGTAAGGATTCCTGCTGGCTATGTGCATGGAGATCCTCAGTCCTGCTGTGTGCGGACCGTGCTGGGTGTGTGCGCAGGTGGTATTTTGGGCATGTAAGAGGATTTTGGTATTAAAATATATACGAAGTACTGTTGGACATCTGATGTTATCTAGATCTGTGATGTTATGATTAATATGAATGATTAGGTTATGAAAGTAGCTGTTTGATAGATGCAAAATTATCTGCGCTTCTGTTATATGAATTGGTAATTTGTAATTTCTGTGATTATAGTTACTGTGCTGATAGATTGGTATTGCACATGTGGATGCAAAGATAATTACTAGATCTGTGTCTAATCATAGATCTGTTATATAAGCCTACGAATATATCTGTTAAACACGAACTTGATAGGCTGGGAACACAGACGTGCTTGACTTACCTAATCTCTCTCAGGGGGCGGAAACCTGGTTCCAGCACCCTCCCATACTGCTTCGGGTGAGACTTTGGCTTGCGTATGCAGGTCACTACCGAAAGGGCCAGTAGTATACGGGTTTATTGGCAAACCTTAACCTCTGAACCAGGGTCAGGTTCCCTCGAGCCAACACTTAGGGTTTTCCAAATTTTCTCAATAATATATAGGCCTTTGAGCCTCATTTTAACATATATTTTAGAGGCTTGTAACCACCACATCTCTTCTCAGAGATAAGCTACCAGCACCCTAGCTAGTTTATTTCCATTTTTTCTGGAAACAAATTTTAGTTCTTTGATATTAATGAAATGAAGTGTTATTTCTGCTTCTTTTTTATATTTATGGTCATGTGTCTATTCTTTTGTGTTCTTGCATAAATCTGGATCACTTGCACCCGCAGATGGCCTTGCAGACATTTGACAAATGGGCTATATATTTCGTGGGACCAATCAACCCTCCTTGGAAGAAGACTAGGGCATGGTTTATTATTACTATAACTAATTATGTAACCAGGTGGGTGGAGGCGAAGGTGGTTAAGGATTTTACTGCAAACACTATTGCACACTTCATCTTTGAGAATATTTTGACCAGGTTTGGGTGCCCGAAGATTTTAGTGAGTGACAAAGGTACTCATTTTTTCAACGAGACGATTAAAACCTTGACTGAGGAATTTCAGATCCATCACAAGAAGAGTACCCCATATCACCCGCAAGAAAATGGCACAGTGGAAGCATTCAACAAGAGTTTGAAACATGCCCTTACAAAGGTCTGCAATACCAATAGGGACAATTAGGATGTGTGCATCCCTTATATACTATGGACTTACAGGACGACATGAAAAAAGTTGATAGAAAAGACACCATTCAGGATGGTCTATGGGCTGGAAGCCATCATGCCCCTGGAGTATATTTTCCCTAGTCTACGCATTGCAGCCTTCACTAATATGGCCAAGCCTAACATTATGGAGGAACAGCTAGCGCAACTCATTGTCTTGGAAGAAGATCGCTTCATTGCTAACTTCCACCAACAGGTCTAGAAGGCACGCGAGAAATCTTGGCACGATATGCACATCAGGCAAAAGGTCTTCAAAGAGGAATATTTGGTGTTACTCTATGATACTCAGTTTGTGCACCACCCAGATAAGTTGAGAAAGCATTGGTTGGGACCATACATGGTAAAGGAGATTACGGATGGCGGTGCGATACGCTTGGCCACATTGCGCGGATATGACCTTCCCAGATACTTCAATGGAAGCTGCCTGAAGCCATATAGAGACAATCCAACATCTACCAAATGACTATATGGCTTGAGCATCAGAATCAAAATATCTGCGCACAGCAGGGAAAAAGAGCGCTGGCAGGTGCACCATGAGCACAGGGGTAATGCACAGGCTGAAAAACTAGCCTTTGGAACTATGCAGTAAGGTGAAAAAATGAAATTACCGTTGGGAGGAGCGGACTGGTTGCATTTAATGATGAAACCTCAGAATATTTTTTACCGTTCCCTTAGAAGTAAATGAAAATTAATGGTAATAATTTTTTTTTAACTATGGGTGGCTTATAAAAGAATGGGCGTGGGTCTTAATTGGTCCCTTTACTTTTTCAAAATTTGACACCCTGTGCTCATTCGTAAGCTCTATTCTCCTTAAATATGTGTGTTTTGCATGTTTGGTCATGAATCCCTTTCTGACAGAAGTAACCCCTAGTTCAAATTCTGAACAAGAATGATGAACACCAACCCTGCAGAAGAACTTTCGATGCCCCTCACGACGTCTATAGAGGAAGGATCAGATGAGGTCTAGGAAGTAATTCCAAACATGGAGGAAGTTGAGTCCACTCCGGTGAAGTTGAAGGGTAATGGAAAAGTGTCGAAATGGGCTACTTCTAAGCCCCGCACCTCTTCGAGGAATGTTCCATCTACTAGAAAAACTTCCAAAGAGTGTTCCACAAAGGGTGATCCGTCGAAACGACAGATGACTGATGAACCAAAAACACTGCAAGTAGATCCAGTTTCTTAGCAACCCCCATATGTTAAGCCATGAAAGCTGTAACAGATGGAACCTTGATGTAGTATGAGACTGTTTGCAGATGCCATTATGCCCTCAAGATGTCTCTATGGTCGGCGAAATGCACGGCATGCTCCCTAAAATGAAGTTTGATGATTATGATCTCGCCAATGAAGAAAAGTTCCCTCGGCTAGCCCCAAAAAATTACTTAGAAGGCGTGCTATATGATAATGTACTGAAGGTAGAGCTGATGCCATGGTTGCGCAGATTTCACAACACGGGAGTCCTCAATCTATTAAGGATCCCCTATTTTTGGAGGTACCCAATCACCAGCGTATGCGTTCACCAATTTTTGACCTTGATCCATGATGACATGCTCTGGATTCATGGACAAATCCCAATCGATGCCGCATTGATCCATCAGATCACTGGCTTGCCCATGAGGGGGCCCCATCTGATGCAAGGATTTGGGAAAAGCACCGATTTGACGATAGCCATAGAGGTAAAGGAAAAGTACACGGTCGAACGGGACAAGCGGGGCTTTTTGGTGCAAATCATCAATGACCAAGTGGTGCGTGCTGGCACCCTTGTCCTGGGATGTAAGATTATGTGGAAATTTTAGCTAAAGATAGTCCTGATGCATGTCATTGCCTTGGTGGCACAATGAAAAATATGGGTGCTATATAATTGGTAACAATTTCTCTGTGAGTAGCTTTTGGAGAATGCGCGTGAATCATAGGAAATGGGGAAGTCATTCTGCTATTCATGGATTCTCTTGCTGATTGTGTTGGTAGCATCAGAAAACCCAGAGGATACAGTCCTTCCCAACATTTATCCCATCGTCTACGAGGGGGCAGGCTACACCAATTTATGGGACTCGACAAATGATAAGCGGGTTGAGGAAAACAAAATTTTCTGGGTTCTTTTTGCAAGCGTGTTGGTGCAAGATATTCATTCCCAACCACGACTCTCGTTGACTGTATATGAGAAGTATAAAAGTGTGGTATTATTTCAGGTGACAATGTACCACATCATGATGAAGGCGCGTAAGAGCCCCAATTGGTTACGCTTACCCTAAATGGTTACGGAAGCGAAGGTTGACCAGGTCGTCACCTCATGGCCGAAGTCGTGGAATATTTAGCACGGCTCTGCAAAGCCTGTCACACCATCCACATATAGAAAAGAAACAACCCCAGAGGACACAACTCTGAAAGAGATAGCCTGGGACCCACATGACACAATGCCCAAAGATACCACTGAGAAACACATGTAGACAGATGGAAAATATAACGAAGCTGAAGAAGACCTCGACACCGACGATGATGCAGGAACATACAGAGATCGGGAACTAGGAGGTGACCATGTGGAGGTTGACCCTAGCAGTTTGGGTGGGCTTGGTGGAGATGGTGCATAATCCTCACAAGGCATCAAGCGTGAAGGATAAACATCTAAGGGGACGCGTAAGAAAAGGAAAGGGTCCAAGATGGGCAGAGAAGAGGAGGTTACTTTGACAGCGGTGGACCTCGACAAAATTGTCGATGCAGTTGCCTCGGCGTCTGAGGACCGGTGGAGCACCATGGAGGCTCAGCACAAGGCTACGATGGAAGATTGCAGTCCAACTTATAGGTTCTGTAGCTGAAGGATGATATATTGCAAGTGAGCATGGATTAAGCGGGGTTGGTGTAAGCGAGCCTGTCATCTACAACAATCGTCGCAACCACAGGAAGCAGAGTCTGTACCCTCCCCGACGCCACGGTATCTATAGATCCAACAAATCTATGCGCGCAAGTCCACACCTACTCTGAGGTCAGCCTTGACCTGGCTAGGTTACCAAGTGGGTAGCTCTACATGTTACACATCTTCATTTCAGTGAAACTTCAAGATAGGGAGGCCGGCGCTCAGCAACAGGTTACTGAAGTTGAGTAAGTTGTAGCCACCAAAATGGAAGAATCTCATCAGGACCAGACAACACAACAGGCAGCCTTAGCTCAAAGAGAGAAATTGGAGAGTGTCATTGATAGGCTATGGAGCGAGATTCCCGATATCGCTATCCCAGCCTCAGCCACACTGCAAGCTAAAGTAGAGGGCTTGGTCGTAGCTCTCAAAGCTTCCAGGTCAGAATTTCAGTCCGTAAAGGCAGAGTTTGAGCAGAAAATTGTTGTGTTGCAAGTGCAGCTACAGCCTGAGACTCTCCCCGAACTGCGCGCACAACGAACGGCTACTATCCAGAACATCGTGGCTATAATTTCAACATCTATCACATATGGCTCCTCCCTGCTCGACAAAGCCATGGGGCTATGGACCTCTATACAGACAGATCCTTTAGTGAAGAAAATCAATTAGGAACTATGCACGAAGGAGCAGTAGTTTGATGACTTACAAGAGGTTCTGCCTACCCTTATCCCTGCTCAGAGAATGGCAAGCCTTCAGAATAGATAGGTGCTACAGCGCGAAGTGGAGGCACTCGACCACTAGAAGAAAATCATCACCAATCAAATGAAGCCTTGGGCGGAAGAGGCCATGCAGCTCTCTCAAAACCTTGATGCTACCATCCGCAGCCTAAACCAGACGATGCAAAAGGTCACTTCGATCATTGAAGGAGCCCTATCAAAATAGTTGGTTGAGACCGTGCAGAGCCTCACAGACCAAAGTGTAATTATCTTGCCACCATTTTCTATGGCTATTGAAGCGCTCGAGATCAAGATGAAGACCCCATTGCCAGTGTGACTCGGGACGAGTCGCAAGATTGTGTTGGGGGCCTGTTGGAGCAGGATCCCCTAAGTCTGACAATTTTTCCATATTATGTAATAATTTATTCTTGCACAGGGGTTCTGGGGCGAGTCAAAACCCCTCATAAATTGTAATGGGTCAAAAGGGTAGATCAAGGGGCTACAAACGATGGTTTGCAGACCATAGGATAGCGTGTGCTAAATAGTATAAATAAGTGAATAGATTGAGTCTAAGAGGTTAGTTTTTTTGGATAAGACTGAATGTGGATGATAGATCTGGATAGGTTGTGATAGTTTGGTGTGGATCGGTCTGGGTAGAAGGCTCCTGCTAGGTCTGTCCACTGAGACCTTAGTCCTACTGTGTGCGGACCCTGCTGGCTATGTGCATGGGCTGGTAAAGTGTTTTTAGAAGGGATCTGAAATGATTTGGTAATAAAGAAGTATTGTTGCAGATATCTGAGTCCTTTATGCTTCTATTGGTTATGCTATGAATGTGTTGTATCTTGTTTCCAATTTATGTACTGTTTGAATTTAGATCACTTGTGCAACTGTGGTTGGATTTATAGGACTGCTTATTGGATAGATCTAATGGTATAAATCTCTGATATGATGTGATAAGGGTTAGTACTTAATTTTTGATCGTTGTGTTAACTTACATGGTAATCTACATACTTGACCTAAATCTATCTATAACAGGTTTAATGGTTAAGGCTATTGTTTTGGGGTTTGGTTTAAGGTTTTTTGGGATCTCAAGGAACCCACATCATTCCAAATCTCTCTCATGGTGCAGAAACCTATTTCTAGCACCCCCCCCCCCATACTGCTTTGGGTGAGAATTTGAATTGCACACACAGGTCACTACCGAAAGGGCCAGTAGTAAGAGGGTTTGGTTGGTTAACCTCACTTCCAAACCTGGGTCAAGTCACTTCTAGCCAACACCAACCCTCACTAATAGTCAATGGGAAATCAATATTACTATTTACTGGTAATCGGAATATCTGTACTTTCTGTAGAATATTTCTTGATTTTGAAAACTTAACAATAATAACATCTCTAGAATATCGTCACTAGATTTCTTGGAAATGCAAAAAAGGATAATTGTACCATCATTAGATTCCTCAAGAATGAACACAAAGAGAATCATCAATTGTATGCAAAATCATGTTTTGATGGTTCACTGTAATTGTTATGTGTGAAATCATTTTACTTCGTTTTATAATCTAATCAAATTGTACAATTCGAAATAGGTGGATCGTATTCTCCCCTTTAGGAAAAGTTGCATGCTAGCAATTACAATTATATCAATATCGTTCTTTACTTTAGGAAACATTACATGATAGCATTAACTTTTCTTATTTCTTTATTCAAGAATTCATGTGAGATTATAGCTACATATTATATGATACAAATGTTAGAGTATATATGACGTTATTAAATAGAATAATACAAAACATGGAACTTAAACAAAAAATTAATTGAAATATTTCTTTATACAATGTTAATAACTATTTATCCGGTAACAAGATGAAATCATATCCCAAACATCCAAAAAACCGAAAAATCTCTTCGACAATGGTCAAATTATTCAAGCATAAAGTAGAAGGTAGTGTTAAGGTTGGAACTGCGAAGATGCAAAAGTGTGGATGTCCTCCCCACCCATCGCAACTAGTCAATGGTAATTTAATCTTACTAATTACTCGTAATAATGATATGCACACTTTCCATAAAACACATCTTGATTTTGAAAAATAAAAAATAATACCATCTCTAGTATACCATTAGTAGAATATGAAACAATGCAACTAGAGAGAACCATACCATAATTAGATTGCTCAACAATGCAAACAAAGATAATCATCATTGTATATGAAAAATCATGTTTTGATGGTTTACTGTAATTGTGCCATGGATCTCCAAATTGGACAACAAATCAATGACAATTGATTTTTCTGCCATGGATCTCCAGGTCCGTGCCTCTTATACCATAATATGTTGAAGTCTTGTCGTTTTCATGTATGATATAGTATAATCGATGGTAATAAATAAAGAAATATTTTTCCTTGCAAATGGTAGAATAAACCATAGCTTCATCTATATTTCTATTAGTTGTAATTGGACTACTATATTTTTCAAATACAGTCTCAATGGGATTCATATACGCACTAGTTTCCATTAGTAATCCTGGCAAGTGCTACAAAAATAATATAGAAAAACAAGAGGTAGCCACTTAAAAATCACTCTCTCTATATGTGTGTGTGTGTGTGTGTGTGTGTGTGTGTGTTTAGTGTGTGTATAGTTTACCTTGCATACTCCACTCACCGAAGAAAATAGTTTTCTCAGACTTTCCACTTTCTTTTTCCCGATTTCAATGAAAATATGAAAGTGGACTATGTAGTTAAATTTTTTTCTTCTTGTTTTTTAACTATATTTTTTAATAATATGAGTGTAATTTTTCTTCTTCTTGCAATTGTCTTTGGATTTAAGGATGTGATGGAAGAAGTTTGTACTGTACTTGAACCTTCCACATATGCAATATTTGTAAAACAATACATGTAAATCATATAAGAGACAGATTAACTTGCTATCATTAAAACATTCAAATAAATTTAAGCTTACTATTGCTTTTTCCATATGTGCATTCCCATATTTCATTTCTAGAACATATTTCATCCCTATTTGTGTTGCTAAAATTGCAATGGCACTAATTGAGCCAATTGGAAATAAATATTTAACTACGGGAAAATTTTCAATCGTCATATTTGGGGAAAATAACTACTCTCCAAAAGAAAAACAAATGTTTTCTACAATGTTAAAGCTATTTAGTAAAATATTTTTCTCACAATCACCAATATCATATTTTTTCTTTGGAATGATTTCAAAATTTCTAATAGAAACACTAGCTTTGCAATAAGTGTTTCCTCATGTTGTTTGATAAACTATGTTGGCACAAGAAATGTTATTTTCATTTTGTCCTTCTTATTTGTCAAATCTACATAGAAAATTGGTCTTTCCTTACATGCTTTGTCCAAAAAATTTCAAGATGCACAATGCCATGTAAAAAACTTCTAGTTATGTTGTCACTGATACCTTCAATAAATAATGGCGTAGACTCAATATTTGTTTACCTAGTCATGTGGAATCGAATTGAAATTAATTCAAGGAAAAAAAAAGAAATATGATATACAAATAACTAAACTTGAAAAAAACTATCTTTATGTCTCTATTTCTTGTATGTTTTCTACTCCTTTTGTAGTGTGTCCTGAGGTATCTTCTTTTGTAATTGTGTTAATTTCCATATCTACTTCTTCGTCCATGTTTATCAACACATCATTGACCATATATTTATTTGAGACTCGTTCAAAATCTAATATTTTGTTCTTGTTCACAAATACAGCACTGGAATCATTGCTTAAAAGGGCATTATAATTGACAGTAAGTAAGAATTGGGATATGAAGACTGAACCACATATCGGAAAGTCATTTCTAATGTATATTCTAATATCAAGTTCATAGTTATGAGATAGAATATGAGTTTTATGCATATAGGTAAATATTACATAGATTTTCATTTTAAAACATTCTAATTTATAATTTATTGTTAAATATATTAAAATAAAAAATTAACAAATGTAAAAATGCACAAAATGTTTTATAGAAATATACAAAGTGTTACATGTTTCTTGAAAATTGGAAAAACATTGCTTTTAGTTAGAATATATAAAAAATACAGAAAAATAATAGAGAGTTGTATAATGTAAAAATAAAATGATGATAAATAGAACATAAATGCACCTCCTAGAAAATATATCATTGCATTTAAATGTATCTATTCTACTTGTGTTCATATTCCCTGTTTTGAAGATATGAACTAGATCAAATATATAGAAATAAGAAAAAAGAGGTTTTAATTCCATAGCATGAAAACAATTCAGACGTAATAGCTACGTGATGGTAACATATATTTTATAAACATTTTTTAACATTCTAATACTATCCACCTTTTGAACTTTGGACCTCATTACTATAGGGTTGTAACAGATATCGTATAAATTCTCTAAGTACTCACATACAAAAGGAAGTACACATTGCTTACCTAGAAAAGATGCTACATGTTTTACACCTGTGTTTGAAATGGGATTTTAGAGAAAATACCTCACATAATTCAGCTACCAAACATCCATCATATAAATCAGAGAATAAAACGTTTTGTAACCAACTCCCCTGAAAATAAATTAAACACACGTTCACAATGTGTATACTAAAAACTACATGATAAACAACTGACTAATGCTCCTACGGACAACATAACTAGAACTAGTGGTTAAAATTATCACATTACCTTTTAAATTTTCAACATATGTTCTAATACTAACTGAAGATTATTTATGATATCTTATAGTGAACATATTATCAATGCACCCACAGAGAAAATGAATAGAATTAGTAGTTACAATCGTCACAATATCTTTCAAAATTTCATGATTTGTTTTTGATACTAAGTAGTAAGCATAATTATAATATTATTAATAATGATAATATGTTAAAAAGATTGTTAGAGCCCTTATTTGGCACTGAATATACACGTAACCAAAAATTTTCATGCCCCAAATTTTAATAAGCCAAGGCCACCAATTAATTGAATAATATGTAGTTTGTAGGAACATATGTGGAGGTATAGAACATTGCCAAAGAAAATTTTAATTCCTTTCTCTACACATCAATTTTCCCACACAACACCTCTTCCTCACACACATTAATTACCTAAAAATTCTAAGTAATTTATTAATATGTAGTGTTATACGGAAGGGATCTCTGTAGTAGAAGTATGTGGGCAAGGAAGACATGAGGAAACATGAAAATTACGAATGAAATTTTATGTTCCTTATTTCAATTACTCATTTTCCCGCATAACAACACTTTCTCATACACATTAACAAGACATCACATTCAATATAAGTATTTAATTGGAAAATGTAAAGTCACAAATGCACTTAATATTCTGGAAGCTCAAATAAAACAAGCCCACATCAATATTGTAATGAGAATAATTATTCATCGATCCTTATGTCACATCCAATATACATGTAACCACAACCTTTCATGTCCTAAACTCTAATAAGACCAAATCGGTAATTAATTGATCAATATGTAATATATAGAAATGCATGTGGAGATATGAAACATCGTAGAAGATATTTTAAGGTCCTTCCCCCACACACATGTTCTCATGCACAATGCTTCTTCTTCACACAAAATATTAACCCAAAATCACTAATTAATTTATTAATATGTTCAATTAATAATTTGTTTTTTTGGATTATTAAATATTGAGACGTGGAAAGTTAAAGGGTGGGTGATTAATTGTTTCAACTACTATGTCTACATGGGTTCTTTTTATTATAGCTTCTCGAATATTATGTGTGATTTCACATTTTTGAATTAAGTACTTGTTATCGAATATTAAATTAAGTTTCTTTATAGTGCATGTGAGGAATAAGTTATGTGTGGGATAAAGGGTGTGCTGAGAAAATAATAGAAACTTTCATCCACAATGTTCATACCTCCGAAATAAGGGTGGGCGACCAATTGTGCACACTACTATGTCGATGTGGGAATATTTTATTTGATATTGGGATACAAAAGAGATATCCTGATATTTTTTTGTGAGTATTTTGATTTATGATTCTCAAAAAAATATGCTCTGAGTGTAGAGGTGCAGTTGTATGCATGTATGAAAGAAACACAATGAAAGATTCTTCCGCACCTCCATACTCCACATAAATTTAAACAATTAAAATATATAACATTTTTTGAACTTTATAGTAAAAAGAACTACAAAAATTTGGGTCTTGAAATTTTTTGCTTACATGTATATCAAGTGCAAAATAAGGGTGATAAATTAATTGTTCCATTACCATGTCTATGTGGACTCATTTTATTTTAGCTTTGTGAATGCTAAATGTGAGGGATCATATCTAGAAGCGTGCAAAGGGGGGATTTTTTTTTTACTTTCTTAGCACACTCGTTCTTCCTCACAATACTTCTTATACACATTACAAAGACATCTCATTTAATATTGGATAATAACTATTTAATTGAAAATTTCCAAATCACAAATGCATTTAGTATTCAAGAAGCCCAAATAAAACAAGACCACATTGAGATAGTAGTGGGGAAACTTAATCACTCACCCTTATTTCACACTCTCTATACACATAACTGCAATTTTTTATATCTCAAACTCTAATACGGAAAAACCACCAATTAACTAATTAATATGTGGTGTGAATACATAACATTGTGATATAAAGTAGTATTCAGGATCTATGAGTACCAATATTCATCGTTTTCAACACCTCCTTTGTATCTCAATGTCTAATAAAATCTATATGTAAACCAAAATTTTCATGCCTAAAACATTAATATGCTAAAAAAATTAATTAATTGATTAATATGTAGTCTTTTCAAGGAAGTAGATATGTGGACGAAGTGTGTAGAAGGGGAATGTATGTAGAGTTACAAATCATTTTGGGAGAATTTTTTTTTTACCTTGCTCCACATACATGTTCCATTGCATAATAATTCTTCCTCACAAAAAAAAATTAATAAGGAAAAATGACCAATTAACTAATTAAAATGTAGTGTGAATGTAGATCATTATGGAAGAAAGTAGTATTCATCATTTTGCGACGATGATTTTGCATCCAGATACCAAATAAAATGTACATGTAAACCAAACTTTTCATTCCCAAAAATTTAAAAATCCAAGACACTTATTTCAATATTGGATAACAAGTATTTAATTCAAAAATGAGAGATCAAATATGCACATAGTATTTTGGAATCATGAGCACCAAGATTTGTTGTTTCTAATTTGATACAATTTTTAAATGATCAAAAGCCTTCGAACATATTTTTGAAAACTACACATCGGATCATCGATAAATTAATGTTTCCACAACTCCATTGTATCCTGATATCAAATAAAATGAGCCCATGCTGACATAATATAATATAAACAAAACCTAACTTTTAATGCCCCAAAGGGAGAATTTAAGCGAAAATACAGAGCACTATGAATCAAAGGTTGTTCCTTGTTCCACACAACCATTCTCCCACATAACACTTATTTATCACACATTGAAATAATACTTCATTTAATATTGGTTGCTATGTTTCTTCGTAACGTTGAAATAATTTCATGTATACGAGAAAATTTTCCTCTACACCCTCCTTCTCATGCACATATCCCCTATTCTGCATATCCTTTATTATGCACACACTAGCCACTCCACGCACCTATTATCCCACAAAGATCAATCTCTAGAAGTTTAAAATGATATTTTTTATAGAATTAAACAAGAGGAAAACACAATAGGAGTCCCTGTGTTAATGTCAATGTTTCTCCTCCCACACTTCCTGACATATTACCCACATTGCATTGCAAAAACAATATAAAATAGACTTTTCATAGCTAAAACTTTAATAATAAAAAAAAAATTAATTAATTAATATGAAGTGATTTGCAGGAAGAAGTGTGCAGGGGGAAAATGTATGTGGAGTTACAAGACATTCCGAGATAAATTTTATATTCCTTGCTATGCACACCTAATTTCCTGCACAACACTTCATTTTATATTTCATAGTAATTATTCGAGTCAGAAATGTGGACTCACAAATGCATAGAGTATTTGGGAATCGTGGATACCAATATTCGATGTTTCTAATTTGATATAATTTTTAAATGATCAAAGCATTCAACCATGGTTTCCATGTATATATGGTTATGTCAATGAGGATTCATTTTATTGGATATCAAGATGTGAAGTTGTCATTGATCTATGCTTCTCCTTACACACCTCCACATACATTCCCCTTCGCACAAATATTTTAATTAAATATATTGAATTTTTAAGTTTACCATCACTTGCATTTTTTCGCTTCACACAATCAAAGAGGTAGGTGTATGGTAGAGGTGTGCAGGAGGGGAAAAGTTTTTGTTCCTTGTTCCACACACTATTCTCTCGCATAACACTTCTTTCTCATATGAATCACAAGGAAAATTCATTTAATATTGGATAATAACTATTTAATTAACAGATGTCAAATAAAAAATGCACTTAGTCACATACTCCACTTTCTTCTCTTATTTCAATCAACATGTGAAAATCAACTGTGAAGTTTAGAAAACATTTCCTCATATTTTAACTATATTTTTTTAGAAAGATAAGTGGAAAAATGTTTTCTTGCAATTGTCTTTGGATTTAAATATATATTGGAATAATTTTTCCGTGTGCTTGAACCTATCACATATGCAGCATTTGTAAAACAATGCATGTAAATTGTATAAGAGATAGACAATAAATTACTAGCAATGAAACCTTCAAATAAATCTATACTTACTATTTCCCTATCCTGATCAAAATTCCCCTCTTTGAAATCTAGTATTTATTTCATTCCTCTCTGTATTGTTGAAATTGCAATGGCACCAATTTTTCTTATTCAAGGTTCATTGCAGATATTTGGGAAAAATCATTACTCTCCAGATATAGGACAAAAGTTTTCAACAATGCTAGAGTTAGTCAACGAAATTTTCACAATCACCACTGTAATATTTATTCTTTGGAATTATTTCGAAATTTCTAATAGAAACACTAGAATTAGAAATATTCTTTCCTCATGCTGTTTGATAAAAAATATTGACACAATAGATTATTGGTCTTGTCTTATTTTATTTTTCCAAAAATGTTCCATATGTAACTTTTTGGGGTTCCCATGTTTTGGCAAGGTTAGTGATACAAAAAGATGAGACAACATCAAACCACTTTCAGACCTCAGGATCTAGCCCTCTTGGGTCCAGAGAGGGATATCTCTATGTTATATCAAAGGTGTATATGTATTTGAAGCTCAAATGTTAAGATGTTAGGCTAGTTATAGGCACAAGGTTTGTTTGTTTGATTTGTTTGATTTGGTTGCTGGTTATCAGGAAAGAGGGGTTCGATGTAAGACAAGGATGAGCAAAGAGGAAAAAGGCAGAGGTAAAGTATTCCAGGAAATATTCAAAACCATTGGGCAATGGAGTCAGGAAAGGATTTGCTTGCTAATCAATAGGCAGGCCTTCGATTGGGCTAGTCATCTAAAACATAGGATCTTAAAGATACTTGTGTGATATGTAATGATAAGAGAGGAGGAGACAACGCAGTTTCAGAGCACAAAGTTAAAGATCAGTTGGTCACACAAGGATCCTAATGGACAGGGCTAACTCTAATCCCCAGTGTTCCCAAATCTTCCAACTAAATCCATAACAAGAAACATCTAAGAACTGAATTCATTTAATTCATACATCAGAGAGTAGTCAATAACATCCAATACACTAGTTAAACCAACTGAAATCGTTTCTTATATAATACATTCAGAAGAGAAACATCAAAGGCAAGGAGAGCAGAAACACAGGGTACCTAACAAGGGTAAATCCTATGCCAATATTCTGATGCAAGCCAGTAGAAACGAAATGAAATGAATGTAAACACAAAGATAGGAAAACATCATCACTGTTTCAGATCAGGATCCAAAGAAATGTGCTCGTCATATTAAATAGCAATACCAATCAAGTACAACATTGCCAATAGCTGAATAATTAGTCTGAAATCATATTCCTCGGCCTGTCTTACAACTTTACATAGAGACTGTGACTCAAAAGAAACTACTTGCAGTTCTCTGATGAATAATCAACAACGTTTTACAAAGAGTTTCTTCATGAATTTATAGCTCCAGTGGAGCAGGGAAAGTAGGTGAAGAACTAAATGCAACATTAAAACTCTAGAAGAGGAAGAAGGTCAAAACCCACTCTGTATAAATCCTGTGCATTAATCTCTGGTGTTCTTTGGGTGGACAAATGATCTTCCTCAGACTTCAAATTACTCTGATATGAATTTGATGTACTCTGACTACAATACTGTGTAGTACTCTGGTGCATAAACAAAATGACTGAATGGACTGCCATGCTTGTGAAACAAATGCCCTGGTAGCTTTGGACTGTGGTTAAGGCGGAATTCTTCAAGAACACGGTAAATAATGGAACTGATATGGGCACTTCGCCCTTTGGGAAAATCTGCTGATGTGAAAACCTGATATACATGAATTTTTGCGTGCTGTACCTTCTGCATGATCCATGGGATCACTGATCTGGTGCTTTTCCCCTAAACCACTGTATTAAGGCTCAAAACCTTCAATATCGAATGCTGAAATCCTTAATCATTAGCTGGTTTTTCTCCACTGCTCCATAAATGTCTCAATCTACAAAATCTGGGCTTTAATGGCGCCGGATAGGTTTTTTGCGGAGGTTGAACTGTCCTGGGATAATATTTATGCCGCCGCTACCTTTCCGAGCATTTCTATAGTACCAGCTTCTAGATTTAATTATGTCTGTGCAGCACACCATTAAAGTAGTACATCTGAATCATGGCGGTTTTCTGCCTTTCTAAAACCCTGCAAAAACATGAAACCTGTTAAGAAAATAATGCATGGGGTCGGATGATGTGGATGTCTGTTTGGGTGATAGTGGAACTGCGGAGAAATGGCAGAAAAATGTTGTGGAATGGTAGAGAACAGAGATGGCGAAAGGCTGGCGGAATGCAGAGCAAATTATACGTGAAAAAATTATAAACATCGACCCTTTGAATGAATCTATGCAGTGGGAGGGGCAAACGTACGGTGGACACACGTGGAGGTGACGTGGCGGGACCGGGCGACGACAAAAAAGTCAACAGCAGGGAAACAAATCTGGACCGTCAGATCTCAGAGGAGATCGACGGTTGAACATGCGGCAGAGGATGACGAACGGTGGGCTAGGAGTACAACGACCATGGATTAAACCCTGCGTAGCTTCGTTGAGCGATGACCGTTGGATGGGCAAGGGCAGATCTGACGGTTGATATGCATATCGCTGCGCGTCCTGTACCAAAAGATAACGTGCGATGGGAAAGCGGTTTTGGAATCGTACAGGAGCCACGTGTCGCATGCTGAGTGGAATCGTTGGGCAATGGGAGAATACCATCTGACCCCGATTAGCGGTGCGATGAAAACCAGGCTATTTTATGGATAGTGCGCGGCGGGGACCACAGGGCCGGGTACACTCCGAACCGTCGATCTGGAGGGTAAATGAACGGCGATGGCGTGATCGGGGGTTTGAATGGGGGAAACACTAATGCCGTCGGTTTTAACGATCGCCGCCCGATCTACAAAGATCAACGGTCAGGAGCGCTCCCGATATACATTGGAGATTAGTGCCCTTCAGGCCAGTGCTCGGGAAATGATAGGGGAATGAGGGGGATTTATGCATAAACAAAGGGAGTGGGTGGAATTTCACGGGGATTTGGGAAGTTTTAGGTGAGAAAGGGAAATTTAGGGGGAACAAAGGGGACTTTGAGAAAGGGAAAAAAGGGATGAAAATGAAACATTTTGCAAGGGAAGAGATAAAGCCTTTTGGAGCACAATTATTTATCAGCAAGGCTTATTTACTCAGAACAGCAGAGGGAAACAGTCACAAGGCGGGGAACTTGAAAAGGCTGCAAGGATGATGTGTTTTCAAGGGAAATGCATTCCTTGCAGGCTTATAAAACAAATTAACCCCTTGCTTGCTTGTCAAGGAATTTATAAGGGGCTAACAGTGGCTCCACATGGGGATGGCTTCTTCTTGAAGGAGTCAAGAATTCAAAAAATTATCTTTGGTGTAGGCCAGATCCCAGCTGTTGTAAGCCACCTTTCTTTGATTTTCAGCTGCCACAATTGTAAAGACATCGATTTAGCAGGAGAACTTTCCCAATCAATCTACCTACCCACACTACAGTCCTAGCATTTTGTCTTCTGGGGTGCATTGAACTAGCAGACCCTTTACATCATTTATTTTTATAACAGAAAATAAACCTATTCTAAATCTACCCTTATTACTCCATGAGACCAGATTAGACTGTTGGTCTCATATGTTTCTCTACCTAATCTAATATCTGCTGCGATTAAACTATCCAGCAGATTTCTTCTCTATATTCTACGACAGAAATTGAAAAATAGTCAAGCCAGGATTAGACTGTCTGACTTGCTGTGGGTCCAAGGCATCAAGACAGTTGCACATGGAAAAAATTTGCAGAGAACTGAAAACAAAACTGTGAAGGCTTGAGATCTGAAACTTGAAGTATCCTTCTTCTCTTTGTGACTCAAGTTTTGAGCATGTTAGAGTCACTTCTTTTCTTCATTTCAGCTCTGGTTTTGATCATATTAGAGCCAATCTTTTGCACTTCTGAGGTTCATTTTTTGAGCATGTCTGAACCTCTCTTTTTCCTCTGTTTTTTTGGGACATTTTCTCTTTTTTCTTGAAAATAAAAAACTGCAATGGTATGTACAATGGAAATGGAAACTAGAAATGGAAAATCAGCAGAAGTAGTGTTTGAGCATCCTGCCATTGATAGGACCCCCAAATAGCTCTGTACCATATAATTCTTGTAGGAAGAAGGCATTCAGACCCACAGTGGCCTGGATGATGTATGGACCTTGCCAAAAACTGTCAAACTTGTTGTGCTTTCCTTTATCTTCTCTTCTTGAGTCCCACTTCAGAACTTGATCCCTAATTTTGAAATCAACAGCTTTGGTTCTCTTGTCAAACAACCTTTTTATATTTTCCTGGACCTTCACTGCTCTGTTGTAAACCTCTTCCCTTTTTTGCTAGAGATGAATTGTCTGGTTTATCCTTCTCACCATACTGTCTTCTTCTGTTTGAATCTCTTGGACCAGCTTGATTACTGGTACCCCAAGGCTAGTAGGAAACACTGCTTTTGTACCATAGACAAGTTGAAATGGTGACATACCAATGAACTTATTTGTTGTGAGCCTGTCAGCCCACAAAGCATGTACTAGCTTGTTATGCCATGACTTTTTGTTCTCTTCCAACAGCTTCTTGATGATGATCACCAGGCTCTTGTTTGCTGATTCAGCTAATCCATTACCTTGAGGGTAATAGGTAGTTGAATGAACGAGTGCTATTTGATACCTGTGATGTGACAAAAATCAACCATTTTCTTGGATCCGAAAGCAGTAGCATTATCAGTGATTATTTTCCTTGGGCAGCCAAACCGAGAGAGGATGTGACCTTCTAGGAAACTAATGATGACTGAATCTATGGCATTCCTAGTGGGTATGGCCTCTATCCACTTAGTGAAGTAGTCTGTGGCTGTTAGGATCCATTTGTGTTGTGCAGAAGAAGTAGGGTGAATCTCCCCTATAAAATCTAGGCCCCATTGCAGAAAGGGACCTTCAACAGTGATGGGTTGTAGAGGTAAGGGAAGGAGTTTTCTTTTGCCTTCAAAAATCTGGCATTTGTGGCATGAAATTATCATCTTATGGATATCATTGAAGAGTGTGGGCCAATAGTAGCTAGCTCTGAGTATTTTGTTTGCAGTGGCTTTCTAACTCAGGTGGCCTCCACATTCTCCAGCATGGAATTATTGTTTAATCCTCTCTACCTCGTCTTCAGGAAAACATCTAAGAAATAGGCCATTTGGGTTCTTCCAGTATAAGCAGTTATTTAATATGCAGTAGCTTCTGGCTTTTAGCTTTAAGAATCTGGCCTTAGTCTTTGAAAGTTCAGGTGGGGCATTGAGGTGTGTAAGCACATACAGAATGTCAGAATACCAAGGAGAGCTCTGAAATTTTTCCTCAACAGTGGGATCAAGCAATTCTTGTTGCTCATCCAAGGCATTTACCATGTTAATGTCTAAGGCTTGTAGGTTTGATTCAGCCATTAGTTGAGCTAAGCCCTGACATTTAATCAGTTTGGTGGGTTTTATCTCAAGGTCATATTCTAAAATCACAGCAATCCATTTTCTCCTCTTTCCATTAGGATCTTGGGACAATATGTCTTTGACTATGATGTTGGGCACATAAGCTACGGTGTGAGAATGCAATATGTACACCCTGAAGTCTTTCAAGGCATTAATTAGGGCATGGGCCTATTTTTCCATTCTGTTGTATTTCAAGGGTGCGTCCCTTAGTGCTTTGCTGAAAAAGGCAATTGGATGTTCCATCCCCTCTATGTTTTTCTACAGCAAGACTGCAGCCACTGTATGCTCAGAGGAAAATAAAAATATTAGGAAATATTTAGAGAAATCTGGGCTGATCAGGACATGATCTTGGGTGAGTGCAAGTTTTACTGATTCAAAAGGTTGCTTAGCTCCGACAGTCCATTTAACCCCCTCACCTTTCTTTAGCATGTTAGTCATATTCCTAAGGTGTTCATCCAGGTTGGGAATGAATCTCCCAAGGAAGTTGGTTTTCCCAATGAAGGACTGTAATTCTTTGATGTTTCTTGAGTGTGTGATTTGTAGTATTCCCTCAACTCGTTGTGGGTCTATCCTAATTCCCTTTTCAGATATGATGTGGCCAAGAAGCTTTCCTTCTTGCATCCCAAATACAGTCTTTTTAGGATTCAATGACAGACCAAACCTTCTACATTTTTCAAACACTTTCCTCAGATGTTTCAGGTGTTGTTCCTCAGTCTTAGAATAGACTGTTATGTCATATAAGTAAATAACAATGAAGTGCCCTATCTCATCTGAAAAAGCTAAATCCATTGCTCTTTGGAAGGTTGCCCCAGCATTCATCAGTCCAAAGGGCATTTTTACATACATAAAGGTGCCCCATGGAGTGGTAAAGGCTGTCTTGAGTTGATCTTTTTTTATTACCAAGACTTGGTTGTAACCTGAAAAACCATCTAGCATGGAGATTCTTTTGGAGCCTACTACTTTCTGAAGAATATGTTCCATTTTAGGCAAAGGGTAATTGTCTTTGAGTGAGGCTCTATTAAGATTCCTGAAATCAATGCATAATCTGATCTCACCTATTTTCTTTCTCACAGCCACTAAGTTTGATACCCAATTAGAGAACCTCACAGGAACTATTATGCCCGCATCATGCATCTTCTTAATCTCTTTTTCAACTGTAGGCAATTGTTTTGGATTGATTCTGCGAAGTTTTTGTCTAAAGGGCTTCTGATTTTATTTCAAGGGTATTTTGTGCTGAATGATGTTTGTGTCATAGGCCTTTAAGTCTTCATAACTCCAGGCAAACACATCAATGAATTCCTTGAAAAGGTCAATGTATTTTTTCTTCATGTCCGCAGGGAAAGACTTAGCCAGTTTAATCATTTTGGGCTCATCTTTAGTGCCTATGTTGCATTCTACCACGTCAAATTCTGCATGTTCTATAGTGGGATTTTTTGCTACATCATCAAAGTCAAAGAGGTCCTCTGAGGGTGCCAGGCCTCTGGGTATATTCTTATCTTTGGCCTGCAGCACCTCCATCTCCTCAATTTCTGCGTTTTCACACTTTCCGGTTGGACTTCCAATTTCTTCAGTTAGAGTGTTTATTTCTATGTTATAGGGTGGGGTTTCCTCGTCAGAGGATTATTCACTTAGGCCGATGCTTTCAGATTTAGAGTATGAATCAGAAAATTCAAACTCATTCTTGCCTATCAGGAAATCCTCAATCTGCTTATCACCTTCAAAAACCTGTCAATATTTTTCATTATCCGACACTGCAGGTCTGAATTTGGTCTGTATGATAATTCGTTGGTCGATTGGAGTCTTAGGGTATGAACTAGCTAGGCAAGCTAATCCATTTGCAATGACGTTTTGACTCCTGGAAACAAACACTAATTTGTATTCAACAAATGTTTTCAATAAATCCATAGGGTCATTCCTGTAAGCTATCAATCTAGGATGTTTCGCTATGTATTCACCATTCACCTGTTTAATAATCAGCTCAGAGTCTCCACGCACGGTTATCCTATGGGCTCCTAATTTTTTTAATCGGGTTAAGCCTAGGATAAGGGCCTCATATTCTGCAATATTGTTCGTACATTTGAAGTGCAGGTTGCAGGCATGGTTCTCTACATAATCACTCTCTGTGTTATCTATCCACACTCCTGCCCCAACAGTTCTTCTTGTGCAGGACCCATTGAAACTCATTTCCCACAGGGGTTCACTATCGTTTTTGTTATCATTCCTTTCCCTACAGCTGGGTTCGCCATTATGTTGCGTTATAGGGTCTACAATAGGCTGTGGGTTGTTTAATCTTTCATTATGGATGTGGAAGTCAGAGAGGGGACTAGTTGGCTGATTGCATTCTGTTTCTGGTTCACTTTGCGTTGTTGTTTCAGTGCACTGTTCAAAGTTTTCTACATCTTCCTCCTCTGAGTCTAGGGTAGCCATTATGTTAAAATCCATTGGCTCTGTTTCATCCTGTGTACTTTTGCTTGTATCTACGTTTTCAGATTCTGGTCCCCCCAAAGATTCATCATTGCAGAAGATAAAGGAATCCAGGTCTGTATGTACAAAGTATAGAGGAGAATTTTCAGGCTTTTCAGGGCTACTAACCAGGAATTTCATTTGTGCTTCCCTGTACAGTCTTCTAAGTTGGCCAAAGATTGGGATTATGGCATAAGCCCCATCCATCTACATTGTTCCTTGCAACTTGGCTCCCCATGATCTTGATAATAACATGCCATATTTGGGTGGCACATTTGCCACAACCACATCCATGACCATGCATTTTGCTGGAATCTGGGCAAGGCTCACACATAAATCTTTGATTAGGCCAAGACACTTTACTCTACTAGAGTCAAATGAATATAAGTCTTTATAGGGACGGGTTATCTCTAGGTCTAATCTTTCCATCACTACTTTAGGCATCAGGTTGTGTGATGCCCTAGAATCATGCATTGCATTGTGGAGGATCTTATCATGGACATTAAGACTGATATAAAAAGGGGGCACTACCCCTTCCTGAAACTTTCCTTCTATCTTTGGACCAAACAGAAGGGCGGGTTGATCATCACTCAAATTTACGGTGTCACTGTTCTCTCCTAAATTTAATGCTTTCAAAATTTGGCCTTTATATACATCCTGAGTGGCCAGCTCAGAGAGTGGGACAGAGATTTAAATTTTTGCAATCTCACTCTCCAAATTGAAAGTGGACTGACTCTTTCGAATGTTCAACTCTGTTTTGTTAGCCACTGCTATAGTGGTTGAATCAGTGTGCTGATTCTCACTATGTACAATGTTTGAAACTGTTTTATCAGGAGCACTAACGGTAGTGCTAGTGCTGCTTGTTGGTTTACCTAGTGTATCAGTGTTTTGGTTGTCCTTTTCTTTGTTCTTTCCAGAACTCTTAGCTGCTGATTTTTTACTTTCAGCAATTTATTTAGAAGTTTTCTCAGGTCCTTTCTTGATGGTGACCTCAGAATCTTTTGGTTTGGTAGTTTCTTGACTCTTTTTTCTTCTAAGTTCATATTTCTCCCTGACCTACATCATGGCATTTTCAAACCCCAACCTGTAATCCTCAGATTCTAACCATTCCTCATCCCAACCAGAGGGTGAGGGCTGATCTTCTTCTGAGTAATAGTTATGGATTGAATCTTCCGTTTCAAACATGTTTATTGTGTTTCCCTTGGACTCTTCTATGATTCCCTCATCTTCATCCAGAAAATTCTCTTGGAATGGGGGAATAACTTGTTGATCTAACTCTCTTTGTCTGTTGGGAGTGGCATTGTTTCTTCTAAAGTTCTGGTTCTGGTTATGGTTTTGATTTCTATTTTGGTTACTAACTGTGACAACCATTTTTTCCATCATTTGTTGTAACCTTTCCACTTTTTTGGATAATCTGTCATAATTTGGGTCAGATGTGGAAGCTACATTGTCATCTTTATATGTAACCCTCTTCTCAGATCTCAGTCTTGCTCTTTTCTCAATCAGATTTGCCTCTATGTTCACTGCTCCTTTCTGCATGTCCTCCAATGTGTTGTACTCTTTATCCCTAAGCTCATAGGCCATGTCAGCATCAAAGCCTTCAGGGTATTTCGCTAAAGCCATGCCTTGTGGAGGTTTCATATGTGGAGGGAGGGCATTGTAAATGCTGTTAAATCTTGTTGTGTAATCATGGACACTCTCTCCTACGTTTCTTTTAAGGCTCATGTATTCTGCTAAGAGTTTGTGGGGGTTAGCCTTCGTTTCCCATTTTTTTATGAAAGTCTGATATAAAGTTGGAAGATCATTGATGCTACCTGGAGGTAGGCCCTTAAACCATTTCTTCACATAACCCCCTAAGCTCTGGGCAAATATTCTCATTTTGATTGTATCATCATCAATTTCCATGTAGTCAAAAGAATCTTCCATCTTATCTACATGTTTCTGGGTAGTGATGGACTCTTTTGCAGTGAAGTGTGGGATATTTGACTGATAATCATTTGGTAAGGGTACTAGAGGCTGAGGTAAAACCATAGGTGCATACCAGGTTGCCATGGTGATATTATGATGAGGTAAAGGGTTGACTTGGACAGCTGGTATGTGGATGACAAGGATACTATGACCAGCAGAAGACTGATGAGTAGATCTAGGATGACTGAGCCCCAAGTTTTGTATGAAATGCATATCAAGAGGTGTAGAAGGAGGGGTATGTCTGTTTCCAAGGTGTCTACCACTTTGGGGTGGTGAACCAGGAAGCTCAAGGTCTGGCTGGTCTAAGATACTGAATGGCCTAGTTCTAGGTAATCTATTAGGTAGGTCTAGGTCAAGGCGAAAGTGTGATTGAGTTGTAAGATCTTTTGGTGCAGAGTTAGCTCTATGGATGTGGCTGGAAATAGTTGATATTTTAGGTGTAGGAGCTCCCTTGAGGATGCTCTTAGGGTTGTCAACTATTTCAGGTGGGTCTGGGTTAGGGTAAGCTCTTGTATGAATGGTTCTAGAAGCCAGAATGTTGTTTTCTGACCAAGCAGCTTAACCCTACTTGTTACTACTATTGTGGTTGATGTTGTGATGGAGGCTGCTCTCCCAGTGGAGTCTTATGTGAACCAAGATAATCAGCAGGCCTACTGATCACCAATGGAGTCTTTAAATCGTTTAGGGAATATGGAGTCGCCAGGTGGAAAGGTTTAGGATGTTTTTGGAGGGTACACCGTCCACCACAGTGCTTATGAGATGTCCCCTTTCAGGGATATCTTTCAAACATAGCAAACTCTAACCAGAGATTGACTGGGAGGGCATTTACCTGATATTTCACCTCTAAAAGAGTGTGAGATCTGGAGGCTACCTGGCCCTTTCCAAACTCTGACCAAGAGTATGGGAGAACACAACAAATGGTATAGAGGTTGATGTGTGAATAGGAGTGTTTAACTGCCAACCTAACCAGATATTGTAGGTTTTTTGAATGCCTAAGAATGTTTAAGGTGTAATGCACTCAACTTCCCCAGCAGAGTCACCATTATGTTGGGGTTCCCATGTTTTGGCAATGTTGGTGATACCAAAAGATGAGACAACATCAAACCACTTTCAGACCTCAGGATCTAGCCCTCCTGGGTGTAGAGAGGGATATCTCTATGTTATATCAAAGGTGTATATGTCTTTGAAGCTCAAATGTTAAGATGTTAGGCTAGTTATAGGCACAAGGTTTGTTTGTTTGATTTGTTTGATTTGGTTGCTGGTTATCAGGAAAGAAGGGTTCAATGTAAGACAAGGATGAGCAAAGAGGAAAAAGGCAGAGGTGAAGTATTCCAGGAAATATTCAAAACCATTGGGTAATGGAGTCAGGAAAGTATTTTCTTGCTAATCAATAGTCATGCCTTCGATTGGGCTAGTCATCTAAAACATAGGATCTTAAAGATACTTGTGTGATATGGAATGATAAGAGAGGAGGAGACAACGCAGTTTCAGAGCACAAAGTTAAATATCAGCTGGTCGCACAAGGATCCTAGTGGACAGGGCTAACTCTAATCCCCAGTGTTCCCAAATCTTCCAACTAAATCCATAACAAGAAACATCTAAGAACTGAATTCATTTAATTCATACATCAGAGAGCAGGCAATAACATCCACTACACTGGTTAAACCAACTGAAATCATTTCTTAGATAATACATTCAGAAGAGAAACATCAAAGGCAAGGAGAGCAGAAACATAAGGTACCTAACAAGGGTAAATCCTATGCCAATATTCTGATGCAAGCCAGTAGAAACGAAATGAAATGAATGTAAACACAAATATAGGAAAACATCACCGTTGTTTCAGATCAGGATCCAAATAAATGTGCTCGTCATATTAAATAGAAATACCAATCAAGTACAACATTTCCAATAGCTGAATACTTAGTCTGAAATCATATTCCTCAGCCTGTCTTACAACTTTACACAGAGACTGTGTCTCAAAATAAACTACTTGCAATTCTCTGATGACTGATCAACAACGTTTTACAAAGATTTTCTTCATGAATTTATAGCTCCAGTGGAGCAAGGAAAGTAGGTGAAGAACTAAATGCAACATTAAAACTCTAGAAGAGGAAGAAGGCCGAAACCCACTCTGTATAAATCTTGTGCATTAATCTCTGGTGTTCTTTGGGTGGACGAATGATCTTCTTCAGACTTCAGATTACTCTAATATGACTTTGATGTACTCTGACTGTAGTACTGTGTAGTACTCTGGTGCATAAACAAAATGACTGAATGGACTTCCATGTTTGTGAAACAAATGCCCTGGTAGCTTTGGACTTTGGTTAAGGCAAAATTATTTAGGAACACGGTAAATAATGGAACTAATATGGGCGCTTTGCCCTTTGGGAAAATCTGCTGATGTGAAAACCCGATATACATGAATTTTTGCGTGTTGTACCTTCTGCATGATCCATGGGATCACTGATCTGGTGCTTTGCCCCTAAACCACTGTATTAAGGCTCAAAACCTTCAATATCGAATGCTGAAATCCTTGATCATTAGCTGGTTTTTATCCACTGCTCCATAAATGTCTTGATCTACAAAATCTGGGCTTTAATGGCGCCAGATAGGTTTTTTGCGGAGGTTGAACTGTCCTGGGATAATATTTATGCCGTTGCTACCTTTCCAGGCATTTATGTAGTACCATCTTCCAGATTTAATTCTGTCTGCGCAGCACGCCATTAAAGTAGTACATCTGAATCATGGCGGTTTTTTGCCTTTCTGAAACCCTACAAAAACACGAAACCTGTGAAGAAAACAATGCATGGGGTCGGATGATGTGGATGTCTGCGTGGGTGATAGTGGAACTGCGGATAAATGGCGGAAAAATGCTGTGGAATGGTAGAGAACAGAGATGGCGAAAGGTTGGCGGAATGCAGAGCAAATTATACGTGAAAACCTTATAAACATCGACCCTTTGAATGAATCTATGCAGTGGGAGGGGCGGGCGTATGACGGACACACGTGGAGGTGACGTGGCGGGACCAAGCGACGACAGAAAAGTCAACAGTGGGGAAACAAATCTGGACCGTCAGATCTCAGAGGAGATCGACGGTTGAACATGCGGCGAAGGACGATGAATGGTGGGCCAGGAGTATGACGACCATGGATTAAACCCTGCACAGCTTCGTTGAGCGATGACCGTTGGATGGGCAAGGGCAGATCTGACGGCTGATATGCATCTCGCTGTGCGTCTTGTACCGAAAGATAACGTGCGATGGGCAAGCAGTTTTGGAATCGTACAGGAGCCATGCGTCGCATGCTGAGTGGAATCATTGGGCAATGGGAGAATACCGCCCGACCCCCATTAGAGGTGAGATGAAAACTGGGATGTTTTATGGATAGTGCACGGCGGGGACCATAGGGGTGGGTACACTCTGAACCGTCGATCTGGCGGGTAAATGAACGGCGATGGCGCGATCAGGGGTTTTAACGGGTGAAACACTAACGCCACGGGGTTTAACGATCGTCGCCCGATCTACAAAGATCAACGGTCAGGGGCGCTCCCGATATACATTGGAGATTAGTGCCCTTCAGGCCAGTGCTCAAGCAACGATAGGGGAATGAGGGGGATTTAGGAATAAACAAAGGGAATGGGTGGAATTTCACGGGGATTTGGGAAGTTTTAGGCGAGAAAGGGAAATTTAGGGGGAACAAAGGGGACTTTGAGAAAGGGAAAAAAGGGATGAAAATGAAGCATTTTGCAAGGGTATGAAGGGCAGAGATAAAGCCTTTTGGAGCACAATTCTTTATCAGCAAGGCTTATTTACTCAGAACAGCAGAGGGAAACAGTCACAAGGTGGGGAACTTGAAAAGGCTGCAAGGATGATGTGTTTTCAAGGGAAATGCATTCCTTGCAGGCTTATAAAACAAATTAGCCCCTTGCTTGCTTGTCAAGGAATTTATATGGGGCTAACATAAATAACACAATACCATGGAAAATTATTCTTGTTATGTTGTTAATGATATATTTTATTAATAATGGCATAGAATCAAATAAAAATTCCCCTAGTCATGAGCAATGAATTAAAATTAATTCAAGAAAGAAAAATGAAAAATGATATATATTTAGCTAATATTATGTGTCTTATTTCTTTCTTTTTTTCTTTCTTTCCGCTATATTCTTTGATATCTTCTTCTATAACTGTGCTTAAATATTTTAACAATGGAATGTTTATGTATCAAAATTCCATTTGTGTAGTTCAGATATGCGGGAGTGCTGATGAAACACAATAAAAACTTCCTCCACACTATGGACATATCACTTACATGTTTTTCATTTTACCCAAAATTTAATAATATAATTTATCAAAGTATTTATTTCTTTAATTAAATAAATTTATTTAAGATAGTGAATTACAGAATTTTTTAATTTAAACTATTTATGCATTCATTTTGGAAGTTCAACATTCCTTTTGTTTCCCCAAAAGGCAGAACGTCCTCATTGAACCCAAGGAAACAACCCTACATCCAATCAAGGTGTTGTGTGATATGTTCAATAATAATATTTTTCATGCATCTAACCAATCTCTTAAGATCAATAAAGTGTAAAATATAAGATATTAAATATTAAAGAAAGAATAAAACTTGATTTGATATAGTCCCTTCTCTTTAACAAACTTCAATATAGTTTTTTCAAAAATTTCTCTTGTAGTTCCATTACACCATTTCTCCACATAGTAAAATAGTAGTAGTTTGATATTAAATTAATATATAAAAGCTTCATATGCATATTTTTTCATCCCCCTCATCCTCCGCCCCCGCTTACTACATAAGGGACTTGAAACCTTGTGAATTCTAGTAGCATTGGGTAGAGCAGTAGCAGTATCAAGAATAATAGTTTTAGAGCACTCACTAAAGGAATGACCACTCAAAAAATTATAATTTTTTTTCCATGCCTCAATTCTGCATATTAAATTATCATTTTCCAGAGTGTGGAGGAAGAAATCTTGACTTGATATAGTCCCTTCCCTTTAAAAAACTCTCTTGCACACAATTTATCTGCATCCTTCCTCCCACACATCCCACACACCCTTTCTCCTTCCTCCGCATATTTTTTCAGTGCCTTGCCCCCTTCCCCTACCTCTTCCCTCCATATCCTTGCTTATGTAAGGGACCTAGAACACCGTCATTTATAACATAATTGGGAAGAACAATAGTAGTTTAAAGCATAAAAATGCCAGAGAACTCACTAAGAGAATGGCCACTCACAATTTTTATTTTATTTTATTTGAAAATGATTTATGAGGACTACCTAGTAGAAACTTGTTTATATAGATTTTTTCACAATTTTCATTAAGTAGAACATGTCTTCGGAAATTTGAACCCTCCATGGCCATAAAAACAATATGTGTCTTTATTGCTTGAGCTCAACTTCTTTGGCCTTTTCAAGCACGCGCACACACACACACACACACACACACGATATATATATATATATATATATATATATATATATAACCATGATGATAACTAGTTTATCTAGCCTTATGTGCTTTTTAGGTTGATAATATTCAATCTTCTTACACAATTTTCAATTGCATATATGCTAGTCTAACTATATAAATTAAATAGTTGATAAACATCAATAATCATCAAAACACTTATATATCATTCAATTAAGTTTTATGTATATTTTGAAATAGAGTTTACATAATGTTAAATTCATTATCAATAATTATTAGGTGGATGGTAGGTAGCACAGCCCCACACTCTGGCGACTTTAAGTCCACTTGTGAGCATTGTGCGACACCGACAATTTTTCACCTTTTCAGTTATTTTACCTGGACTATGCCTACTACTAGCACTGAGTTTACTTTTCTTTCAAGTGTTTCTCCAATTATGTATGCATCTGAATTACATTATATTCAATTTAATTTAATGTGAGAAAACAATAATGTATATATAAAACATCAATACAATATCGTACACGGAAAAATTATAAAGGGGAGAGGGAAACTCCCAACATTTCATCCCAAATATATAATAAAATCATTACAATTATATTACAAAGTTACAATTTACAACTGTTTTGAAAGTTTCTTGATTACACTAGCGACTTGTCCAACTCTTTTTACCCAATTCTTGCAACATGTCATTATTCCAATGTGACTTTTGTCCAATTGTGAAGCCTGTCATTACTCCAATACGACCTCTACCTAGTCGGGCAACATCTCATTACTCTAGTGTGAATTTTTCCCAGTCGAACAGTTTGTCATTACTCTAGTGTGACCTCTGCCTAGTCGTGCAGCCTGTCGTTACTCTAGTGTGAATTTTGCCAAATTGTACGAACATCTCAGAAACCCTAAAATTCAGCCGAGACTCAAAGACTAGATTTTCTCGGTTCCACAAGCTCATTGGGCCAGCCTCACCCTACCCACCACGTTCGTTGTGTGCCTTTTGCTGCCCTTAGTGAAAATTTCTTGATTTTGTGATTTTATTCTTGGTCAAAATTCCTTCCCAAATATGCCTTGTTCTAATGAGCCTCCTTCTTACTTATATTCTCCTCAACAAGTGGTTCATGCTCTTCATTCAACTTGAGCCAACCTGTCGTGTTGTTTGAATGTCCCGACTGACCTTCCGTTCAAGTAGATGAACACCCCTTTTGTAGTTGGGTGTGTCTGTGCTAACCTGTCAGTGGGCATTTGGGGGCCCCTTGTGAGAAAGCACACCTTCCCTTATCTCTCACATTAACCTCCTATCATTTTGTCAGTTCATTCCTTCATTTGGACATCATGTCGTTATCGCCACTCATCTCTTGACTTCCCGTCATGACTCAATTATGTCACCCTTTCTCGGGTGCCCCATTGTATGGTCGTGCCCATAGTGCGACCACTATAACATGCATATGTCCACCGACTTGGCTACTATAAGTGTTGAATGCATGATCTCCCCAATGAGCTCACTATGGGTGGGCACTCTTCCCTGACTCGGTTTGATTTTTCACCTATCTCTGTATTTATGGGTGGTCACAGGTGCCCTTCCAAATTGGGCCCTTGACATCCTCCCTCACTTTAAAAAGGTTGTCTCCCTTGACAACACCATCTTGACAAACTCCATCCCCAAGACCAAATGTCACAAAGTGTCACTAGCTCCAACATCAATCTTCTCCTACTGCATGAACTCTCTACCTCCATTGCATGAACCTCCATCAAGACTCATGAATATATGTGGGTAAGACTCCTCAATCCACAATCATCAACCACAACTCATCAAAATCCTCCATACTACTTTATCGCATGGAAGGTTTATCCCTCCAACTCATGATTTGTATGGTATCTTTGTAACATATATCATGCCAATCCACTATATGTCACCATCATGTGAATTGTTGCTGCCATACTGCAACTCAAATCCAACATATCTCATCACATTGATATATCCCTCATGAATCGAACTAGTTGGGTGATCAGTCAAACCATCACGTCTAAATCCATGAGAATGCAATTCCTATGCCTTTTTCAGTCATTTCTCCAGCATTTTGTGACATATTCAACTCAATCAAGAAATATTCCCATAAATCCAACACTCAATGTGACATATCCAGGTCCATGAAGAAATATCCATTTATCTATGATATGTTTCCAATAAATTTGTTCAAAAGGGGAAATTCTTCACTCACCTCATCATCTTTTCCATGTGCTTCCCATGGTCATAGACGAACAACCCTCACCTCTATAAAAAATGGCTAAGTCTCATCAACTCAAACCATGACTAAGTGCTCTAACCAAGGCACCTCCATCACTGCATCTACATCCAACTCCAAGGTGTCTTATCCTACCACATCCATTAAGTCACTCCTCACAAACATATCCCATACTATGTCCAAGGTATGTGTCCCACACTACATCAAATTCAAGTGAGAAATGACCTCAACTCCTCAATGAATAAAATACTCCAAGACCACCATTATATGAAGTTTTTCATCGGTTGAAACTTCTTCTCAAGTATTCAGAATCTCCCATGAACTATCTCCATCAAACACTTCGACAGACACACTTGTCTCAGTCTCAAATTCCATCGCAAGTTCTTTCTTCCCTCTTCGTCGTATGAATGCTCTTATAGTTTGACCATGCCTCCTCCAAAAAGGACCATGGCCTTGCTATTCAAATGTGCCCAACATCCCCATCGGTCCATCTGCAAAACATCCCCATGTTTCACTGCAAGTCCATCCTACCCACATCATTGCCTTGACACTTCTCCTTAATGCCAATAGATGATATCCCAAGTGTTCTCGCTTAATGCCTATGCACGAAGTTTGTCATGCAACCTTCTCTTCAAATCGATGCCTATGACTTTGGTTTCCCAAATCATCCACTTCGGTAGACCCAACACAACTTTAGTCATCACATCCTTGCTTTTATTGAGGTTAGTGCCCTCGGTCACCCTACCCTTTGTTTTTATCACAGGTTCCTTCCTTCATCCTTGTCTCCCACTAAATCTTTTCCCAAGAGTGCCTCTTGGATCCTCGAAACTACAATGAATAAGTACACCCAAGTATATGTAATATCAGGTTGCCTTCACTTCGGTTCGATGTTCCCTTCCTTAGTTCTTGTCCATGAATCATGTCGGGCACTTAGCCAATTCTTTGTTCATCTAAGCATGACTCACTCATCAAAAATTTCATCATGTTCCACACTTGTCACGTGCATCCACAAATTCTTCTCTAAGGTTGCATACTGCTTAAAAACGTACCACAACAACCAATGTTCCTTGTTACCAAACTGTTCAAGGTCTCATCACAATCTTTCATTGGAAGTATTCACATTGCATTGAAAACCACATACTTCCTTTTCCCATTGAATTACCTTCGTGAGGTCTCTCCATGTGAGAGCCTCCTTCAATTAATTGTTGCAATGTACACGAATATTGTTCAACTTGGGAAGGCAACATTGCACCAAGTTCCTCCTCTTCCGTTGAATCATATGCAACACTTACTTCTTCATATATCGCAACTTCTCCTTCCTCGTCACAATCAGCGACTTCATCCTGCTCCACTGCCAAACCATGTCGAAGAAGGTCTCCTTAAACTTTGTCCTCCAAAAATTCAAGCTCAACCTGAATCCTTGGCTTCTCTTCTTCCATGTGTTTCAAGCTATGCAAGGTTTGAAAAATTCTCTGATGGAACTTTAGCCAACTTTCCACTGTTTTTTCATTGATCTCGGACCTTGACCAAGCTATATGTAGCTGCCAAACTGTCATGTATATTGTGTAGTTGGTTTAGCATCGGGTGTGCTCTAGCCCTGAAATTTTGTCGAGGGGAAAAGACACACTTGAACTCCAAAACATAGAAAGCGTTTGGAGAAATTTCAGCTCGTGTTCAATTTATTCAAATAATTAATTATTTTAATGTATTTATTAAGTATAAACTTAGGAAAATTAAATAATTAAAGTGAATTAATTAACACATGTGCTGAAATTTTCTAAATTACATGAATCAAGGAGTATCTTAATCTCAGCTAATGATGAGTGTTTTAATCACAGCCATTGATGAGATCAATGAAAAAGTATAAGAGAAAGGCTTGAGGGTCAGTTGGAGACACACAAACACACACACAGATGCATAGTTGAGAGACTCATATGGAATTCTAGGGCACATTTTGCTAAGAATTTATGGAAGAGTTTTATGCAGTGAGGGGTAGTATTGGCTTAGGGGATGGTCTGATACCAGAGCCAAGAGACAGTAAGAGGAAGAGAAGCAACTTTTATGGAAAACACAAAGGAGCAAGGGCAGCAGTAGCAGCTGCGCAACGCAAAGGCTTCAACCACTGTACACAGGTGCTACGTAGGCCTAGGAAGGGGCAACGTTGGGGTTTCTAGGGCCAGATCTAGGCTAAGTCTTGTAAATCCTGTTTGAGAGTGTGGATCAGTTCGAATTTTGGCCACAGAACAACAGGTTAGTTGCATATCTATGTTTTTCTCTATCGAGTGAACCAGATATGGTGCCCAGATTTATTGTACTAAAAAATTACTTAATAATAATAAAATCTCATATTTGTTGCACCGGTTTTCCCACTCTGGGTTTCTTCAAGGACTTATGTCCAAAAATGAGTGTGCCACTTTATTTAAATGATCGTAATATTCAGTAAATGATCTGCATGTCTAGGTTGCTAGTTATGTTTACTTCAGTGTTTTCTGAATCTTATTTCTGAAGATAAATTGTATAATTTAATCAAGTAGGATAAGTAAACCATGATACTACAATATAATTTTCATATGGTATCAGAGTGATAGCAGATCAAGCTCAATATCCAACAAATCGGCTGAAGAATATTTTTTCTCTAGGAAAATAGTAGAAGCAACAAATTCAGAAGGGGCATCTTGATAGCAAGAGGACGTAGATCCAGGAAGGGGCATCGTTGAAGCTAAAAAATACCATCAGGCTTACGTAGAGCCTTACCAAGACAGCGTAAGGACTGCGTCACCCAGTCCGGGGTCATGCAGTCTACTTATGAGCAGTGCTGAGGCTACATTGGGCCAGTCAGTGAGACGTAGTCCAATCATTCTTCCTGTTGCAGAAAATTCTTGCCAAGATCCAGAAGCAGTGATTTAGATCTTCAATAGTGCTAGTGTGGTGGAGATTCTTCCAATGCAAAATTGTGCCTATATAAGTCAACAAAGGTGGGAGGAAGATAGCTACTCAGAAGATCTGAGCAATATGAGATTCAATCAGGAGGGTGATCGGAGAGTACTGTCCGATTGTGTTTGGGTGAAATATTTCCAAGAGGGAAATCAGTGGTCAGAGGGAGCAGCTACTATAGAGGGTTTCTAATCACCAAAAAACCCAGATCCATCATTTTATGTTGAGTGTTGAAACATAAATACGGAGAGGAGTATCTGTTCTGTTAGATATGAGCAAGATGGCGCGATATGGATTGAGATATCAGGATAGGTTAGACGACATGTCCAACTTTGTTATCTGGAGAGACAGAATCTTGTTAGTTCTAGATGAGTATGGTCTCAAATGTCATGCAGAGAAAGCTTCATTTGTACCAACTGATGCAGATCCTCTAAAGAAGTAAGAAGAAAATCAAGTGCAGACTAAGCATTATATCATGGACGGAGTCAAAGACCACGTCATACCTCATATTTCCGGAAAGAATATGGAAAATGAAATGTGGGTAGCCTTGGATACAATGTATCAAGGAGGCTTTGTTTAATGAAGGATGCTTTTGGAGAACCAGATGCGGTTGTTCCAAATAATGAAGGGATAAGAGATAGATCCATTCCTCTTCAAACTTCAAACTATCTGAGATCCGTTGATTTCCATGGGTGCAAATCCAAATGAGGGGCTCCTAGTGAGGACGGCCCTAAATGCAGTTTCCTAAGAATGGGAAATGTTTATCCAGAGAATTCTGGGAAGGGAGGCGTTACCATCATGGGAAGACATGTGGGAAATCCTCCGCGAGGAGGAAATCAAGAGAATCACAAAGAGGCAAAGCAGCGGAAGTGGATCGGCTAGAGTGAAGAAAGAAGAGGAAAATGATGTGACCCTTGCATCAAAGGAAAGGAAGCAACAAGGGAAGAAAAAGAGGGACCTTTCCAAGGTCTGGTGCTTTAACTGTGGCAAAATTGGACACTTTTCCAGTACATGTCCTAAGAAGAAGGAAAAAGGATCTTTTGAATCCAACGTTGCAGCAGCAAAGATGATGGCTCTGATGATGATGTAGCCATGATTTCTCATGTGCCTCGAGAGAAGAGGTCGAGTGATATGGATCTATAGAGAATCTACAAACAGGAGTGGAGGGATCCTTTAGTCAACCCTACTCTTGGATCACATACGTGCTACGGGAGCCTTAAGATAGTAGTGGGATGAGTCTGGAGATGGTTGTAGAAGGTCATAGTGAAGCAGAGGGGAGAGATGAAGAGTTAAGAGGGAGAAATGTATTGCAGAGGTAGCAGCAGTGGAGAGGCATCAACACAGAGGCTGATGGGACTTCAGCAATGCAGAGAGGCCGATCTCACGCAGTGAAGTGTTGCAGCAGCGCAGTGGCTTCAAGAGGACAACATAAATAAACATCCAAGGGGGCTTCAGTGATGGGAGGCATCCTTACTTATCTGTTAATGATTGGGCAGAGGTCCTGTAGTTGCCTACTTCTCGACAACTGAGTTGCAGTGCAGCAGTTAGCAGTGGCAGTGCTATGGGTAGCATGATGCAACAATTTGAGAGGGAGCTGTAGTACAGATGTGGCAGTGACATGGGCAGCAGTACAAAGACCAACAGTGCAGTGGATGGAGGGCAGTAGGCCAAGCATAAACAATACAAAAACCAACATCAAGATCTTGCAGTACATGGTGTGGATGTATTGCTAGAGCACACTCCATTCTATGAGGGAGTGTTGAGGTTTTGTGTAGTTGGGGTAGCATCGAGTGTTCTCTAGCCCTGAAATTTTGTGGAGGGGCTAAGACATACTTGAAATCCAAAACCCAAAAAGCGTTTGGCGAAATTTCAGCTGGTGTTTAAGTTATTCAAATAATTAATTATTTTAATGTATTTTCTAAGTTTAAACTTAGGAAAATTAAATAATTAAAGTGAATTAATTAACACATGTGCTGAAATGTTCTAAATGACGCGGATCAAGCAATCTTTTAATCTTAGCCGTTGATGAGTGTTTTATCTTGATCATTGATGAGATCAATGAAAAATCATAAGAGAAAGGCTTGAGGGTCAGTTGGAGACACACACACACAAACACACACACACACAGCTGCAGATCTGAGAGACTGATATGGAATTCTAGGGCAGGTTTTGCTAAGAATTTCTAGAAGATTTTTTTGTAGCGAGGGGCAGTATTGGTTGAGGTGATGGTCTGATCCTGGAGCCAAGAGACAGTAAGAGGCAAAGAAGAAGCATTCAAGGATAGTGTAAAGGAGCAAGGGTAGTAGCAACAGCTGCGCAACGCAGAGGCTTCATCCGCTATGCAGGCTAGGAAGGGGAAGTGTTGCAGCTTAAGAGGGCTTCATAGTTACGCAGAGGCATCTACAGGCAGCGTAAGGACTACATCACCCACTCTGGGGTTACGTAATCACTCTCTGAGTAGTGTATAGGCATGCAGAGCCTAGCAGGGCTAACAATGGGGCTTCAGTGGCAACACTGGGGTTTGTAGGGCCATATCTGGGCTGAGTCTTGTAAATCCTGTTTGAGGGTGTGGATCAGTCAAAATTTTTTCCAAAGAACAACAAGTTAGCTGCAGATCTATGTTTTTCTCTATCGTGTGTGAACCAAATCTGGTGCTCATATTTACTATACGCGTAATCTACTTAATAATAATAAACCCTCATATTTGATGCACTGGTTTTCCCGATTTGGGTTTTTCCGGGGAATTATGTCCAAAAATCAGTGTTTCACTTTGTTTGAATGAGCGTAATATTCAGTAAATGATCTGCATGTGTAGGCTGTTAGTTTTGTTTACTTCGATGTTTTCTGAATATTATTTCTGAAGATAACTTGCATAATTTATTCAGGTAGAAGAAAGTAAACCACGATACTATAGTAGAATTTTCACAATGTCACTATGACCACAAATCACCCCTTACACTTTAACCTGTTCAGCCAACTTCTCATGGAAGTCGTGCCTCCAAGTGCCCAATTTTTTTAGCTCAGCCATGACCCTTATTTGCATCTGCTGCTGCTAAAATTCAATACTTCAAATTAGCTCAATCCTACTTGAACCATGCTCTGATACCATCATACAATATGTCATGCCCCACACTATGGTGAATTTAAGTCCACTTGTAAGCGTTTTGTGATGCTGGCAAGTTTTCACCTTTTCAGTTATTTTATCTAGACTACGCATACTACCAACACTTAGTTTATTTTCTGTTCAAGTGTTTCTCCAATTATATGTGCAGCAGAATTACATTATCTTCAATTTACTTCAATGTGCGATAACCATAATGTATATATAAAACAATAATACAATATCGTACACAGAATAGTTAATAATAATAATAATAATCATCATCATCATCCAATTTTAAGGTCACGGCCAAGCCAGACACAAAATTGGTGTATGAGACCCCCTTGTTTGTGGGACAAGGGACCCATCTCCGTGCAACAATTTGAATGCTAAGTCTACAAAAGCATACATACTCTACCGCTTCTGGTTTTGAACCTATGAGGGGGGAACTCCCAACAATTTATCCCAAATATATAATCAAACTTCTAAAGTTATATTACAAAGCTACAAATTATAAGTGTTGTGGAAGTTCCTTGGTTGAACTAGCAACTCGTCCACCTGTTTTTACCAAATTCGTGCAACCTGACTTTACTCCGGTGCAACTTCTGCCCAATCGTGCATCATGCCTTTACTCCAGTACAACCTCTGCCCAGTCATCCAGGATGTTTTTACTCTAGTGAGACCTTTTCCGAGTCGTATATTCTGTTGTTACTCTGGTGTGACCTCTGCCCAGTGATGCATCCTATCATTACTCTAGTGCGACTTCTCCCAAATTGTGCGACCAACCCAGAAATGCTAAAATTTGACCCAGAATGAAAGACTAGCTTTGCCTGGTTCTGCAAGCTCGCTAGGCGAGCCTCACCCTGCTTGTTGCCTTCAATGTGCCTTTTGTTTCCCTTATTGTGAATTTCTTATTTCTTTGAGTTTCTTCTTGGTCAAACTTCCTTCCTGAATCTACCGTGTTCAAATGAGCCACCTTCTTACTTATACTCTCCTCCTTAAGTGATCCACGCCCCTCATTCAACTTGAGTCTACCTATCATGTTGTTTGAACGTCCCAGACAACCTTCTGTTCAAGTAGGTGAACGCCCCTTCTACAGGTGGGCGCGTTCAGGCCAACCTGCCGGTGGGAAATTGAGTGCCCCTTGTGGGCAAGCGCGCCTTTCCTTAGTGCTCATGTTAACCTCCTGTCGTTCTACTAGCTAGTTCCTTCATCTGCACAATGTGTTTTTGTCTTCGTTGATTGCTTTCTTACCCATCATGACTCGGTCGTGTCGCCCTTACCCGAACACCCCATGGTGCGGTCGCACCCATAGTGTGGGCGCAACCATAGTGTGACCACTATAAAATGCACGAGTCCACCGACTTGGCCCCTATAAGTGTTGAACGTGCACTCTCCCTGACACGATCGCTATGGGTGGGTGCTCTTTCCCGCCCCTGCTCATTTTTCACCCTCTCGTAGCTCGTGCGGCCACGACGCCACGCCGCAGCCAACTCGGGGCCTTGACAGTAGGGATACGATTTAATATTATACAAAAATCAAAGGCTAGTATTTATTTCCAAAGTAGTTAATGTCTTCTTTTTTTTTTAATTGAATTCATTGATTAAAAAAATGTCACATCAATAAACTCTATTTGAAATGAGATATGGTTTTTAAGATATATATTATAAATAAGTCATGATATTGGCAAATAATATTGTAACAAATCCTATTTACAAATTAAAAATCTCCATAATAAAATGGTGGAAATAGCCCTGATCAAAAATTTTTTTACATGTTTCTTTAAAATGTATCTATGTTTAACTTATATATTAATACTTTTTATCATTAATAATAATAATTTTGAATAAATTTATAATTTACTTAATGTTAAAATTTAGCAACCTGAAATATAGAATAAACTATCGAAAAATATTTATTATTTACCTTCCATTTCATTTACATGATAGCTAGTTTATATACCGTTAAAGACTTTATAAGATGGTAATAGATATGAGAATAGAGTAAAGATTGCAAACACTAAATAAATTTTGGAAAAAAAAATAATGTCTCAAATTTTTTTAGTTTATCCATCGAATTATGTACAAGAAAAGAATATTCTCAATATTTGAAAAAAAATGAAGTTACAAAAGTCTTATTTCAAAATAGATCAAATTATGACTATCTATACTTTTTATTTAAAAAAAATGACATTCCAAAAATCTTATTTCAAAATAGAGTAGATTTGTGATAAATAACCACGGTCATAATTATTTAATCTAATTCTGAGTTGATAATACAAAACTTTAACCAAGTTATATATATATATATATATATATATATATATATATATATATATATATATATTATCCGAATTAATAATATAAAACCTTAACCAAGTAAGTAAGTAAGTAACCAAATAAGTTAGTTATATATATATATAATTAAATTATATTTAAGTTATTTGTAGTATAATAAATAATAATATTTAATCTATCACATCATCCTTTAATTGTCAGTGTTTCATTCTGATATTGATAGTTTCAAATTAAAGAAATCTCATGTTCAAGAATCCGTTACAGTATTTGAATGGTTGTACTTTATGATATTATTGAAAAGCTTTTCAGACTATATAATTCCAGTTTCAATCTGACTTTCTCGTAAAACTAACTATAGTTTCAGTTTCAGCAGGCTTTTAAAAACTAAGGATATGTCATTTTCACGATGAATTTCTCCGCAAAAATATTTTAGTTTCCGTAGGCTTTCCATGGTTCATGAAAATTATATTTTTAAAGAAATTGTTCCTATGTTGTTCTCGTAAACCAATACAAAATTATATCTTCCTGGCGCTTTCTTTGACTATGGAATAATACATTTTAATGGAGTGGAGTAGTTTTTAAGTATGTATTTAGAGTTTTTATGGATTTTATGGAGTTGTCAAAAAAATTTGTCTCTAAATATATTATTTAAAATATTTTTTTAATTAAATACATCGGTCTTACCTTGTTGCACTCTGTCTATGTCACTTGTTTGATTGCTTCATATGAGGGGTAGAAATATTGATGTTTTTTATTTTAATTATAGTGAATAAGGAAGGCAGATAGAAGTTGCAGGAGCTTGTTCGCCAAGCCAGAAAGAACGTCTCCCAACAAATGTAGAGGCGGTGGTTTGAACTTTGATCGCCACACGCAAAGGAGGAAGGACCTGCGTTCCTCTTTGTCACCTTCGGTCTACCCTTCAACCTGGCTAGATGTCGTGCGGTTTCTCCTCTTTGGCCAGCTTCTCATTATATCACGTGAACGAGGGTAAGAATACTCCGGGTTTTTTTTTCTTTCATTTTCTTGTTACTTTAATTTTAATATGAGTGTTCATTGTATTAATCTAGTATTTACTTTAATTTTAATATGAGTGTTTATTGTATTAATTTAGTATTAGTTATATTATATTAAGTGTATTTACTAACAATATTTACTTGTTATTCTCAGGAATTTGTGTTGGAATATGTAATTTCTACTTGTTTTTAGTTGTGACTATTTATGTATAAAGTCTGTTCCTATTCCATAGGTTAGCTAAAACTAAGTTCCTAGTTTAGTGTGAAGTTGAGATATTCTCTCAACCAACTTATTGTGCATCCAAGATAGCTTCTCTATCTTGAGACAATTTCTCATGTATATATGTAACTCTATTTGATTAATAGAATATAATTTGCATAGTGACATTTTATCCTGGTATCGGAGCTGAATTTGGGCCTGGCCTTGGCCCCTCCCGGGCCAAGGGAAATAAAGAGTTCGCTGAGTATTTCGTTTGTTTTCCATATTTGAAGTTGTTGCGTGACTGCAGATCAAAGTGTGGTTGTTGAGGCTCCTAGATGTGAGCCTGCTGATCTGCGCGGGCATTTGACTTGAGAACAGTGATATGTGGCGTTGAAGAGGTGTAAAGCCTGTAATTTCCACCAGATCTGAGTCGGTGTGGTGCGCCTCTGTTAACGTTGGTGTTCCTGCTGGGATTCAACAAATGTTTGAATCGGGCTACAGAGAAACATGGTGATGGTGCCTTCGCATGGGAGGCTGAGTTTTTTACTTTCTGCAGACCGTTCTCCTTGGATGCCCATTGATTTGCTAAAGGCTGTTTTTTTTTAGAGGCCGTGGAAGAAGGAGCTGCGAATTTAGAGGCTACTGTCAATTCTCTTCCAAACGTTGCATATGTGTTGGAGATGGTTGAGATTAGACGTTCCTCAAGAACATTGAAGAGTGCTGCGTCTTTTAAAAGGAAATATTTTTTTGTTTAGCCCAACTTGTTACGCAACTTAAAACAGCGAAATTGATCAAGTGCAGAGTTTAATCAACAGCGTAGTAGAAATGGCTGTCCGAGAAGTCACAGATCTTTTAAAGAAAATCAATTCTTTCGAGACCAAAACTGCATAGAGGCCGTGACAGAGGTTGTGGCAGAGGCGTGTCTCTGGAGAAAGGCCAACGCATCGTCTCTTCTTCTCGGCTGGAGTTTTCTTCACGGGTTCTCTTTCGAGACTCAATCATATGGTGTGTGAAGATCCATTGTTGTTGACCCTGCTGCATGTGGAGATCACAGTAGAGGCTATTTGCATGCGCGAGCCTTGTTATATGCATAACAACATTGATCCCGTTTTCTTTCTCGGCAATGTTCATGATATTTGTTTGGTTTTTTTTTCCTCACTGGTGCTGCCTCACTGGTGCAACTACAGCGTGTAGCATGGTTGTTTTTTACACGCTTGGGTAAATAATATTTTTATGATGAAAATATTTTGGAATCAAAATCAATATACATATTGAGATTAGCCATCTCAATATGAATTTATTTTGTCAGAATTGGCTACTCTAACAAATGACAGGTGAAACCTGAAGTTCCAAGTTTCAGTTGACAAAGACAAAGATGCCCAAGATGTGAGCAACGAAAAGAGGAGGTAATGAAGCAACAAAAATTATTATGATGAACATCAATCAAGTTTGTGTGATTTTTTTTATGAGTTTCTTGGAATAGACTCAATAGCATGTTGTATTATGAGTCACACATTTTAAATTGTAAGCAAGTCTAGGATGTTCTTTTTTATAGTGGTCTTTGTAAAGTATGTACCTGATAACTCCAAGAGTTGGAGTTGTGTTGTAAGCCTTGTAAGGCATGTGTATCCCCATAAAGTTCATGGTAATCTCAAAACAACTTTGTAACTATAGGCTCGTGGTCAGCTAGAAACCATTTTGCAGTGTCAATTTTTGGTCAGCCATAAACCACATGTAATAGTGACGTGGACTGGAAACAAGTTTGTGCCAGTATTCACCCACTGATGAAGAGATCCAGTGCAAGGTCGCCAATGAAGAAATCCGGTGCAAGGTCGTCGATGAAGGGATCTGGTAAAAGTTTGCCGAAGAGATCTAAGACAGATCTACTATTGGTGAGAGTTCACCGATGAAGGAAGAATGTTCTGCAGAAGCCAGACTCTCTTGGTTCGGAGTCTCTTTCGTAGAGCTGACCACTGAGATTTATATTAATCCATTCAAACATTTTTTTTAACATGGTTAAGGGTCATCCGATAAAACCCACGTTGGAGGGGGATCTATAGATACAGGTACATGTATGTAGTGATAATGGTTGACAGAACCATGTATGTGAAGGACATCCTACAAGACCAACAGTTGTAGCGGTTGGTACCCATGCATTTTGGTGGATGGTTGCTCCTTTATATGGACGTCGACATATCATTTTTTGTTATGTTTGACCACAGCAAGATTTTGCGCAGTGATATTGAGACAAGTAGTCATTAAGAGGGAGTGTTGGAATATGTAATTCCTACTTGTCTTCAGTTGTGACTATCTATGTATAGAGTCTGTTCATATTCCATAGGTTAGCTAAAACTAAGTTCATAGTTTAGTGTGAGATTGAGATATTCTCTCAACCAACTTATTGTGCCTCCAAGATAGCTTCTCTATCTCGAGACAATTCCTCATGTATATATGTAACTCTATTTGATTAATAGAATATAGTTTGCATAATGACATTTTATCTATTTGTGTACTTAGACTTGAGGAAGACAAGAGAACATTCTTTAAAATTTCCCTAAAAGGTGCAAAGAGAGGCCGATAGGATAGTTAAATTGTGATAATTTAAAAGAGACATAAATAAAATAATAGTTAAAATGTCTACACGAATTATAATACGGTGCATAAGTGTTCATATTCCATATTCTATATGTGGAACTTTTTTTGTAAAGGATATAGGAAGACACTTGACAAAGTTTTACTTCATAAACACACTTTTTGGTAATATATTATCTATCAATAAGATCATGGTAATCCATTATCATCAATATAAATTGGATGATAATACTAAGAACCTCATATCTTCCACTAACCAAAAATTGTGAGAGAGTATTAATATGGACATGTATCAACTTGATATTTTAGAGTTTTTAATTAAAACTAATGAAATATGTATATTAATTTAATTTATTTTTTTTAATTATAAGGGAATTTATTTTTTTATTTAGAGAATATATTATTTTTATTTTAATATGGACTAATTAAAACTAATGAAATATGTATATTAATTTTATTTTTAAGAATAACATACATTTTTTAATGTAGAAAATGTATCATTTTTATTTTAATATGGAGATTATAATTGTAATTTAACTATAATATGATTTATATTTTTCTCTAAAATATACATCTCTACATAATAATATTAAAAAAAATATTTTCAAAATCTTACAAAATAATCAAAATAAATTTTTTATTATTTTATTGTTTGATGTTGATTAATTTGATTGTTATTTCTGTTTAGTTTATATATATATATATATATATATATTTCTGACACTGAGTTATTGAAAAAATATTTAACCAAAAAAATCTTTAGATTCTTTAAAAATATCAAAACATTATTTTTCAATGTAAACTCTCTCAAATGATTTAAATTATTAAAATGATTTACATTATTAATACTATACTTTATTATTGTTTTACTTTGCATTGCAGTCTGGAAACTCTTAATTCTGTTATGTAATGAAATTAAATTGCAATTTTACTAGGTGAAAATATCATAATAAAAATAAAGAAAATCATCCTAATATGTCGTTCTCTTCTGGAAAGGTGGTTATGGAAACTTTTATCTTAACTACGGTCTCTGGAACCATCATCCTTCATGATTCCACCAAGTTCTGTCATGTCAATTCTCTCCGATCGTTCACGATTCCACCAAGTTATGTCACGTCTATTCTCTCGGCGAATTTGTTTGCTTTGTATCCTAGCGTTTATATTATTAGATTTAGTTAGGATCATGCTTACTTTAGATTGATCATGGATTGGGTTTGTTGAGGAAGTTGAGAGAATCTCTCAACTTCTCTCTCTAAGATTAGTATGAGTTCACCTATATATTTGATGTATCTAATTAGTGCAATATAGAGAAAATTAATATTGTGTGTTATTCCTGTGTGTGTATCTCTGCTCTCTTCAATTTTTAATATGGTATCAGAGCCTGACTGGGCTTAATCCCTCACGGGAGTACCCAGGAAGATGTGAGAGCTGTGTTGCTAATTATCTAAAAGTATTTTTTTTTATTTCTGCATGAATGTTTGATGTAGGAGAGTAGATAATTTATTTGTGAAAGTTTTGTGTGAGTTTGTATAGAGGCGCGCGGTGATTTGTTTACTTCAGCTATCATTCTCTTATCCTTCCGTGGATCGGTGTGTTGATTTTGACGGATCGCATTTGAGACAGAACCAAAGGCCCGCAGCTATTTCTTCAGACTCCAAGCGAGCCTGTTCTTGAGGGGGAGGATTCCAAGTGTCAGCGCGTTGAATCTGTGTCAATGGTTAGTACATCAACAACTTCAACACTGATCTGTTGAGTTAAGCATTTTATTTGGCGATTCATTGGAATAAGTGACCATTACAGCAGCCGATAAGGAATAAGTGACCATTACAGCGGCCGATCAGGTGAGGCGAGACTTTGATCTGATTAGGTGAGGCGAGACTTTTTTTTTCTGTCCTTCAACAAGTTTGTCACTGTGCCGATCCTACTGACTTTGGATTCGAAGGCAGTCGCCTCTCCAGAATTCGAGCGTGGAGGACACCACACCGCTGACTTGGCCTAAACTTCCGGCTGGGGCCCGTTTCATGGCCGGCCAATTATAGAGCCTGTTACTATCGGCGAGTAAAGCTAATTACTATGACCTCCATGAAAAAGATAAAAACTTCCCTCAAGATGGCGTTGTGTTTGGGATCGAAGAGGCGGCGTTGGATTCATGTTGCCCCACGATGATATACTCCCACAAATCTTGCAACTCGTTGAAATCTGGAGATTCAGATCAACAAGCGGAGGACATGAAGAGCTGCTGTTCGATTTGCTTGAGCGATTACGATTTGCTTGTGTGGTATATATTGATAAGCAACTTTGAACAGTTCAACGTTAAGTCCGGTTCAACGTTAATGCTGAAACCAGAGAACATCGGTTCAGATCCGCAGAAAACTAAATTCAGAGTAAAATTCAGAAGCATCATGGGGATGTGGAGAGGCCACATCCGCTTCCAAAGGCTGAGCAAAATTATGGGAGGCTTTAATTGCGCAGAGATCAAGTGTAGCCCATCTGAAGCACAGAGGCAGCATGAAGATTCGCATCGCCCTCGGCTTCTTCTGTCGCAGCAGTTTATTTTGCAGAATATTTCTGGCAGTTACTTCGTTACTTGTGTGTCCACGGCCCTGTTGTGAAAGAAAATCCGCTTTAAAGTCCGTGGTTAATAGAATAGTTATTAAGTTTGCTTATTTTGATAATTGAGTGGTGTGCATAGTTATTATTGTTGAAGCAGAACCAATTATTGAGCAAATTAGCATAATTTAAATTAGTCGTTCTTGACGTTCTACAGGGACGAGAGAACAATTGACTAATTTGATTGTGTGAAGTTGTTATATGCTGATCTTGTTGTGCTACGGGCCAAGGAGCATCAGTTACAGGTTAGCAGGTCAAGTTGTTAGATTAGCTCTTGAACACATTCAGTATTCAGACCATTTACCTAGCCACTGATGGATAGCCGAAAGCGAAATCAGATGGTGATTGGTCCATAGGATGGTTCATCACTTGTCAGCTCTATCGCGGAAGCCCCGACGAGCCGAGTTGTCAATACTGTTGATCTTGCAAAAGTTCATTATTGCTGGTCAGAAACAATGTATTTTAAATGGGCTGAATGGTAGCTCGAAAATGGTGGAGAAAAGAGCGTTTCCTATGAGATCTCAGAGTGGGTACAGATGTTAATGAAGACCAGATCAGACAAAGACACAAAAAGTTTAAAGTGTTGTAATTGTGATTAATTATATGTTTTGTAAAGTAAGCATTAAGGGAGGGTATTAGATTTAGTTACGATCATGCTTACTTTAGATTGATCATGGATTGGGTTTGTTGAGGAAGTTGAGAGAATCTCTCAACTTCTCTCTCTAAGATTAATGAGTTCACCTATATATTTGATGTATCTAATTAGTGCAATATAGAGAAAATTAATATTGTGTGTTATTCCTGTGTGTATCTCTGCTCTCTTCAATTTTTAATATATATTAGCTAAATAAACAAAAAGGATATACGAATTGTTATGGTAGTAATTGTAATGAATAAAACAATACTGCAGCAACATCAATAATTCTGTGACATTAAGAAAGAAATCACATTGAAACTGTTGTGATAAAATAAGTGAATTCGTTACAGCAAAGCTTCCTTGTGACTTACTGCCTTGTGACTTACTGCCTTGTGACTTTCTAATTGATTTACAAATACTCATTGATCATTTTGGGAATCTGCACCATTCGGAAAAAATAAACATAATAGTATATTTTCCCTTGCCGGGGGTTGGGGGTGCGATGTTGTTATAATAGTTGTAATTTTTTTTGCAGCATCTCAAAGGAAAATACTTCCACCTAGTTTTCATAGAAAAACGAGAAAGTTACAGAAATTCCTGGAATATGAGATGATAAAACAGAAAAAAGAACAAGATTCATATGCTGCAATACCCCCCTAAGCTCTGGTACCCGGCCAAGGTCCAACCCCTATCTATTTTCAAAGCTAACATTAGACTACCTTTGAATGTGTGCTATTGAATGCCTACGAACCGGGTTGGCTTAATCACCATGGAGAAGAAGGCTGGTGGCGAGACCTTCATACCCAAGGGAGAGAGAGTTAATACTGCACGTTATATATGATTCAAGCTTCCACATCGAATAATTCGGTTATTCGAACCGCAACCTCCGTAGTCGCAGAAGTCTCAGATGAATGGTGTCACCCCAAGGGCTGGCCGAGGACCAGTAAACCTCAACACTTAAATGACCGTGGTTGGAAGCCTGTAAGGAGGAAGTCGAGCTCGTTAAATACTAGAAAGGTTCTGCAATGAGCTTAAAGAAAAGCTAACAAAAAACCTCAAAGAAGGAATGTAACTATGAATTGTCAAAATATCAAAACATAAGTAGAGGTGTATTAACAAAAAAACATTCTCAATGAAGAAAACAAGAGAATATTGGTTCTAAATATGTCTGAGGAGAACCCTAGGTTCGATAAACCATATCCTTTACCTATTGCAGACGCAAATTCTGTCAAAAGTATGGAAATGTTTTTTTTTTTTTTTTAATTAAAAAGTTTAGGAAGGGTTAAAATCCTGCGAACGATCTCTCCAGCGCTGCGCTTCCGCTCCATGCTCTGACTAGGGTTTATAATCGCTGCCATAGCATAAATATTTATGCCAAAATTTGTCGTGGCTAAATAAAACCAATATATGCTAGGGTTTTCATTTCTAAAACCCCATCTTCGAAAAATGACCAAGAAAAATACAAGGAACGCAACAAGAGTAATGGGGTTTTTAATTATTTTAAAGGAACAATAACTTATTACCTTATGGAAATTAACCCTGGTTAAGAATATGTCGTAAACAACTCCATATCTTTGTGTTAAGTCTGCAGAGAGAAACGAAAAAGGGTATTTTAGAACCTTGGATTGTTCGACAAATTTAAAAATAAATAATGTTGTTTGCAGAGAAGAATATAAAACAAAGTTTTACATGGAAAAGAAGTGAATTAAAACAAATTCTTGTAACGAGTTCAAATAAAAATGCAAGCCAATTGAATAATTTTCCTTTTCTGTGACAGACCGAAAAGAGACTCGATATCATAACATTCAATTCCAAGAAAACAAATGAACGAATTAAATTAAACCTTACAAATAATTAGCAAATGAAATGTAGAAATATCATAAGAGATAAATGACTTTATTTATACATGCCTGGCCACATTGAGCTGCGAGGTACCTCCATCGAAGGTGAAGAGTTTAATCCTAGAGGAGAATGAGAATTACATTTTTTCTTAACCTAGCAGATTCTGGCAACTTTGAAGAACCCTGTTGTAAAGAAAAGCGAAGCTATGTCGGAAAAACAAGAGAGGACCGAATGAACCGGTGGAGAGAATGTCAATAAGGCCAAAACGTAAACCATAACATAGATCACATCATTGGATTGAGAATATTAAATCATAGTTGTCGATTGAAAGTCCATGTTTTACTAAGTGTAGTCAGGTGAATCCAGGTGGGGATACCTGCGTGGGGTGCGATGTTGCTATAATAGTTGTAATTGTTTTCTGCAGCATCTCAAAGGAAAAGACTTCCACGCAGTTTTCATAGAACAACGAGAAAGTTACAGAAATTCCTGGAATATGAGATGATAAAACAGAAAAAAGAGCAAGATTCATAACACTATGCTGCAATACCCCCTAAGCTCTGATACCTGGTCAAGGTCCAACCCCTATCTATTTTCAAAGCTAACATTAGACTACCTTTGAATGTCTGCTATTCAATGCCTGCGAACCGGGCTGGCTTAATCACCATGGAGAAGAAGGCTGGTGGTGAGACCTTCATACCCAAGAGAAGCAGCCTCCAGGGGTATTCCCCTGTACACCTAACCGAAGCCGCCTTGGCTGATGAAATTGGCGTCGCGAAAATTATCAGTGGCGACCCTGATCAGTGGAATGTCCAACCACATTGCCTCATTGTTGGGCCTCACGACTGCCCGTATGAGTTTCACCCCACAACGCACTTTCATATTATGACAGTGGACTCCTTGTTCTTCAAGGGAAAAGGCATTGGATTCTACCTCAACAAACTTTGATCCATGGCGCAGCTAAAACCGGAGAAAACAACGAGGAATTCAGGATTAGTGGATTAGCGGTTTTGGGTGCAGTCGTGCACAATGAGATTCATGTTCATTGCCATAAAGGGAGAGTAGAAAAATGGTACAGATGTCAGTGAGAAACTAAAAGTGTTGACAACAAGGGAGAGTAGAAAAATGGTACAGATGTCAGTGAGAAACTAAAAGTGTTGACAACAACCAAAAAGAAGTGAGAAACTAAAAGTGTTGACAACAACCAAAAAGAACTGATTCAAAAGAAAAGGCCTATAAGCCTAATTATTTTATACTATATGTAAAACTAGCATAGGGATGTTTACTAATGTGGTTGATATATGCTCATAGACTTATATGAAATAGATTTACAATCACATTCACTAATGTGTTTGATATCCACCACCCACCACATGTATTTTACCAAAATAATCATTATATATTTATGAATATAACTACCAATATATTTTATATATCTACTTGTAATATATATATATATATATATATATATTAAAATATATAATATTTTATTATTTGATAATAAAATATTATTAAAAATTTTCAATATAACTCAAACTATATTAAAATTAAAATATAACATAATACTATTATTTTATTACTATTTATAATAAGTATATATCTTTTACAAATATACCTAGGGATTATTAATATTATAATTCAAAAAAATTAATAAGTTTAAGGGTTTAATATTATAAAAATAAGGAATTAGTAAACCCAAGAGAAAAATTTAAAAAAACTAACCAGTACGAAAACAAGAGAACATCCCCTAATATTATAAAATTATTTTACACTATATATAAAATTATTGAAAGTTTTAATATTTTCTTACAAAAATAGTAATAGTTGCATATTAGTGTTAACATTATTAGTCAAAATTAAAAAAAAAAAAAATTCCATTCTTCATATTTTCCAAGGCTTAGAAGAGAAAAGACCCTTTACCATTCCCACAAATTTAATATTATAAAATTATTATTCCAAATTTTAATATTTTTGTAAAAATATCATCAAATATTTTATAATTTGCATCATAATTACCAAATTAATTGTGAAGAAAAAAAAATATTGAATATTCAGGAATTGTAATCGTAAATTGAATAAATAGCTGCAACAACCCCTAAACACATAATAAATAGCTGCAGTATTACATGTACGAAATGGAAAGGATGAGGGATTACAGGTAGGAAATGGAAATGGAAATTAATGGTGAGTGGAGAGAATTTCGAAATTTTAAATTTTAATATGGTTTAAAAAACTAAAATAATAAGGAAAGAAAGATTGGAAGTTAATTTTTTTTTATAAATGTAAATACATTTTTAAATAGTTGAGATAAAAATTTGAATATGAATCTTGATGTTAGTAATTTTTTTATAAAAACTAGTTCATTTCTTGAAGTTGGTAATTTTTTTATAAAAAGCAATTATTTTTTAAATACATTTATATTAAAAAGAATTTTATAAAAAAAAATTGAATATTTAATTTTTAAATATGTTTTAATTACACAAAGATTTTAAATATAATTCTAAAATAAAGATCTATGTAGGTTTGAGTTTTGAATATTTAATTTTTAAATAAATATTAAATACAAAAAGATTTTAGATAAGATTTGAAAGTAAAGAAGAATGTTTTGAGTTTTAAAAAGAAGATAAAAGTTGGAAATAACATACGAGTGTGATTATAGTTTTGGTTTGCAAATTGTAATTTTAAAATTGTATTGTTTATATTGATTAAATTATCAAAAATTATTTAAATTTCAAAATGAATAAAAAGAAAATAACAAGAGAAAAATATATATATATTTAAATGTTTAAGATGTATACTCTCCAATTTTATTTTTTTTCGATTTGAAAATTTTGAATCCAAATTTTTATTGTATCTCATCAAATTCCAATTCCAATCTAAACTTAATGATTATGGTTTGCATATCAAATACTAATTCGAATTCAAATTTAAACTTGATAACTATGGTTTTCATATCAAAAACTAATACATTAGCTATGATTTCCAAAAATAAATTTCCATACTTCACATTTTCCATTCCAGACCTAAAGACCAATGAATACTCAACTCAAGATTGTCAAAATAAAACAGATAGGGGGTAGGGTTGTTTATTGCTAGTCATGACCAAGCTAGAGGAATAGAGGCTCTCAATGCTGGACGCCTTAATCCTTGCAAAAGTCATAAGTTTCTAGTATATGTGAGCTTATGGGCTGCTACATATACCCAAAAAAAATTGCAGTTCCCTGTCTAAAAAAAGGGTCAAAATAAGATTTCATGGCAGCCGTCGATCTTCAAATCTTTTGTTTCCTGTCTGTTGATTTTTTTGTTTCCTGTCGATTGATTTCATGAGGAGATTGGAAAAGGAGGATTTCTGTCCAGATGAAGAAATTGCAGTTAAGTGAGGATTCAAACCGGCAAGATTTGCAGATGACTAAGGGCTCGAATCTGGCTTTATCTATGTTAAGCGGGAGCAAGAGGCATTTAAGGAACTTCCTGGACATTTCATCACAAGTTCCATGACTTTACCTCACAGTTTCGTCCATCTTTCGAAGATCTATACCAACTCCCACTCACAACCTGAACTCAACGCACACGGTACAAAACAATGGCGGTTCAAAGATCGACGGCATCGGATCCGTAGCCCCCTCCCTTCTATAAAATGCCCTTCGGCCTACCACTTCTCAAATACCGGATTAATTTCGAAAAACGAAGTGGGGATTTCATCTCAGTCGCTTCTTCAATGGTGGTGGGGTTGCAGAGAGCATGGAAATATGACGTATTTCTGAGCTTCAGAGGCTCAGATGTGAGGAAAGGCTTCGTAGATCATCTGTACAGAGCACTCACAGCTAACAAAGAAATCCATGTTTTCCACGATGCCCATGAAGTGAAAAAGGGTGAGAATATCGATCCAACTATAAAGCATGCGATTAAGTGCAGTCGAATTAGAATTCCCATTTTCTCCCCAGATTTTGCCACCTCCGTATGGTGTTTGAAAGAAGTGTCGGTCATTGCGAACCAGGTGCAGGGAACTGCCATCCCTCTATTTTATAAAGTGTCTCCTTCGCATGTGCGTCACCCAGAGAGACCTTGCAGCCCATATGCCGAGGCATTTCAACATTATCGCAGTAGCGGAATTCACAGTCCAGAGGAAATTGAAATATGGAAAGATGCGTTCCACACATTGTCCAATCTTGCAGGCTGGACACTCGAGGACACAAATGGGTGAGCTGTTAACTAAATTAAATTTAGATCGTATCTCAGTCCTACGATATGTGTTAGATTTCTTGTTGTTTACAAAAATGGAAAGTTGGTTTCTGTTGTCTGAAGAATACATATATTAATATCCATCATGCCATTTATAAGAATTGAAAATTGAATTTTGGTAAGAAAAAAATATTATTTTAAGATAGATTTTTTATTTTCCAACTAAAAATGTAGTCAGGTTTGAAAGTTCTCTGACATACATAGTCTTGTCTCGTCCAGAATTAGACTATGACATATATAGTCTTGTCTGGTCCAGAATTAGACTATTAGATCTGTGGAGACTAAACTTCTCCACCTAACCCTAACCGTCTAGAGCTTGATCAGAGCTTACTCTCCTCAACAGCTCTCTGTTTTCTACATGTGATTTATTTTATGCTTACATTTTGAGATGGTTATCCAATTTCGGCTTCGTCAATTGCCAATGATGTTTGATATTTGGATATCTCAATAAGCTGCTAGTTGTTTGTGTGAAACAGCTAGCTGTTGGAGTGAATTTGGATTACCTCGCTGTTTCTTATATCTGCATCGTATCAACGAATGTTTTGTTGTTGCTTCTGGCTCTCCCATGCAAGACATTTGGTTTAAATTATTTAGTCTTTTCTGGTGTTGTTTAGGCTTTTTGGTATATTGTCTATGGCCGTTGTGAGTAGTTTATTTCTCTTGTTGCTGTGAGGAAAACCATATTCTTCCGTATTAGACATTTGCTATGAAGATTTTCTGGTTACGTGAGGAGTTTATTTCTTTTGCTGCTGTGAGGAAAACCATATTCATCCGTTTTAGACATTTGCTATGAAGATTTTCTGGTTATGGATGTAATTTGTATGCCACTTTTGCTGTCTGAAGTTTGTTTTGGGTGGTGTTCAATCTACAATTAACAAATTTGCACATCTAAAGTGATGCGAAATTCTTCATCTATAAAATCACAGACCACTCCAATTTCCAACAGCTTGCTCTCCTTCACAGGGTGCAATATCTTCTCAGAAACCTTCAAAATACTCCTATCCATCATATCTACCTAGAGGCCAACATCAAGGTTGACTCTCTTTCAAAACAGGGTTTGATCTTCAGTATATTCAGGTTCACCAGTTCAGAAAATGTCGTCTACTTGCTACAAATTTCTATGAGCTTTCCTAGTAGTGGTTACATGTATGTTTCTGAGGCTTCTGTTTGTCTTTTTAGCCTCAGCCATGTGGTTCACATTTTCAGTTTTGGTCCCTTGTCTGAAAGTTGTTTGTTTTTTATTGGAATCTTCGTGGCTCTGTATTCTGTTTTGGTCCCAAGCATATGGGAGCATTTTGCATTTGTATTGAACATCTTCTGTCTAGAGCTTTGCTCTTCCACAGCTCCTTTTCAACACTTTGTTGCTAAAATATATCAACTTCTGTATTGGTTTGTGAAATTTAATATAAACAATCAGGGTTTCTTTCTTCCAAAAAACTATAAGGTGAACACTTGATAACAGAGATGGCGGGATGATTCAATAGTGTTGGGATCTCTCTAATTGGTTGTTTATGAGGAATATATATATATATCAACATCAGTCATGTCATTTAGAAGAAAGCTGTTTGTTTAATTGTTAGTATAACATAGGAAAATAAACTGTGTTTAGAGATCGTAGACACCTGTTGATAGACATGATGGTTTGATTCAATTAGTATTGAGCTATTTGTAATTGGTTGTTTGATCCACCCACGTTTTCTAACTGTGTGCAGATATGAAGCGGCGTTGGTTAAGCTTGTGGTCGAGAACGTGCGCGAACACTGCAAAGGGAGGTAGCCGAAGGAATGATAATTACAAATTATGAATATCTTTGATTCGTAATCTTGATTGACTTCGATTTGTACAGTCTGACATGGTAGACTTTCGTATATATATTCGTATAGTTTGACATCAAAGAGACGTGGTTATATATCAATACTTTTTTCAATATAGTATAACCATTTTCAACAAAAGTACGTCATATGACCTTGCTTCTTCGATAAGAGACTCGTAGGCTTGATTTCTCGATGAAATGATGGAGAAACTATGATGAAAGAAACCATTTATTATTTAATTATTTTTATTGGTCATACTGTTGGACTTTTCATGGTTTCAATGTTTACTGTTTATCAATTTTTTTATTATTTTTTTAATAGAAGATAATGATTTTATAATTAGTTTAGATTTATGTTGTATTAAGTGTTGTAAGAGATAAAATTCTTTTAAAGAGGTTGGAATTTCAAAAAATTTAATTTTTATACTTTTGGTGTTTGGTAAATGTAGAATATGAATTTAGCTTGGTTTTATTACTAATTATAAGTATAAATATAATTATTATTATTATTTTTTAATTTTTTTAATAAAAATGTTTTATGGATAATAATAATTATTAATTAATTTATTTTTAATTTATTTTATTTTGTTTGAGTTAAAATGTTAAAAATGATATTACAACATCTTTACATATTTTATTGGATAGTGTTTCTTTTTATTTTAAACCTTGGCATATATACTCTATCACTTTCAATTTTGAACCTATAAATTTTTAGCTTTCAATTTTGAACCTATAAATTTTTAGGAGAAAAGACATATTCTTAACCATTACGCCCACTCATATTTTTATTATGATATGTATATTATAGTTTTCTTTTATCTAAAAATTATTTGAGATTTTATTAATAAAAATAAATTTAATTTAATTTATTTTTAAATCCTAAACATTTTCCCTATACTGGATATTAGAGTGTCTTTCATCTCAATCAACCTAGATCCAATTTAACTCAAAATTTACCAAATAGTAATAGGGATCAAATTGATCCTCTCGGCACTTGGTAGATCTAAAATTAAAATGGATCGAGATTGTTTTTATTATTAATTATAGTTATAACTATAAATATATAGTTATTAATTTTTTTTATTCTAATTTATTTTTAATGTAATTTGACCAAACAAAAATGTTAAAGTGGCATTATAACATATTTACATATTGGGTTGGAGAAAGACTCTCCAAATAATTACTTTTAATTGTAGTGTTATAACAAAGCCTATTTACAATTTAATGATATCCCTAGTAAAATATGAGTGAATATTCGTAATTAAAAACTTTACTATATTATAAGTATTAAACTATAATTTAAAAAATATTCTAAAACAAAATTTAAAATAAATTATTTATAAAATATTTTTATTTTAAAATTAGTTGTGAATTTTAAACATGTATTATCAATAAGTCATGATACTGTTATTTAATATTATAAAAAAAATTATTTAAAAATTAATAATATCGAGAATAAAATATACATAAATTGTAACCACTGCTTTAGCGGTAACAAACGATTAAACTCTTATTAGTTAAGAGTTAATTATGACTACTGTTTTATCTGTTAAGTGAATATTTGAACAAATCAATTTTGGATATTAAATAAAAAGATTTACTGTGAAATTAGTTTTCTGAGTAAAGTTGATGGTAAAAGTAAATCAAGATCTGGAGTTAGTTGAACAGAAAAACTGTTCCACAGTTACCCAGAAAGAAACTCTGGAATAAAAGAGGAAACCCAAGGGAGTTTGGGCGTTCTTCTTCCTAGGGAAGGAAAAGAAAAAAGAAAAGACTCTGTTTGATTGGAAAGAGAGAAATTTTCAGAAATAGACTCTCTGCTGGGTTGGAGAGTTGGACCGGATTGTCCTAAATTCTCCCCAGTATTCTGTTCCATTGGAGTTGGAGAGTTGGACCGGATTGTCCCGAATCTCTCCTCCATAACTGTGTAGGACGCTCCAGACTTGAAGCTCGGGGGAGAGTGGTGGGACGTAATCGCCCAGCTCGCGGAAGGGAGGAAACGAGTACCATCAATCAAATCAAATTTAAAGTGAGTAAGATCCTGATAACCCTTGTCTTCTGCAAGGTAGGGAAGGAAGTTGTTTTTCCGGCTGTCTTACTTTACTGTTATATTAGAACTGTTGTAAAATAGTGTTGTTTATTTTGTTTACTGGTCTTATTGAAGTTGACGAAGAAACTGTTAGGTTCTGGAAGCAAAATGTATAATAAACTGAGGATTTACTACTGTAGCTAGAGAAGTAATCCTGAATACCCTGAGATCCATTTCTTTCTTTTCTGGGTTATTATTTCGGTGAAACAGGAAGTATTATAGAAAGAAAGGAAACACTGAAAGTAAATTTTTCGGAAAGACCGTTAACCCTAAAACCTGTGAACCAGAATTTCGGGGTAGGTCGCCTTTCCTCCTATGATACTTACACGGACGGTGGGCGGTCCGGACGCCATATAGTACAACAAGAAATATTAAATAAACAGGAAACTACGAACAAAGTTCTAAAGAGTCAAATTCCAGGTAACCATCGTAGTAAACAGTAATCCAACTTTAAGGTTTGCCGACATCACAGGAAACGCAACATGATAACTGACATTACGGAATACGAGCCTTTTCTGCAAAATAGACCAAAGATCATGAAGACCATAAGCTAGCCCGAGTAGGAAATGAAAAAAATTAGCGATAACCATTCTCGATACAAACCATCTTAATGCACAAAATCACAATACGAGATGGAGTGATTGCAAATTACCACGATGCGTGTATTCATGTAATTTAAACCTTAGTTACGAAACTAGGAAACCAAGCCCGCGAGAATTTCACGTGCAATACCCACGAGTCTTGATAAGTATGAAAAAGAATAAACGAAGTACATTCAGGCGACATGTATGACATAAATAAATAAAGTTGTGGAAGCAAATAAGAAAACCCCATTGAAGTCCCGGTATGGAATTATACGTTAAGTGCTCGGGCGAATATAAACCCCGAGTAAATACAATAACGATAGCAAAATTACACGTAATACTGTCTAAAAATGAAACCCTGAAAGATTAGAATCCACTCGAGGGTTTGCTTGCCACATCCCGTCGGCCCGAGGCCGTGGATCGTGGTTAACCTGAACATTACAAAACAGCTTGGTCACAGATTTTACCCTGAGTTTTTCTTTTAACCTCAAATTCTCGCTGCAGGAAATGTAAGCTGAGGAGGGTGAAGGATTCCATTTCCATTATCATATGTACCTGTAAATTTACGCCAGGAGTCAAGCCGCCTTGCAATGGAACTAAGGATGAGACTAGAAATCTCCAAGCGAGTGAAAGGAGTGGCAGCCCAAACCTGCTCACACAGAAGAGAACCTTTAGTAAATGAAAGAAACAGGAAAAATGTGGAAACTTTTATAGTTTGAATCTCTCTTACAGTAAAGGGAAACCAGAAAAAACGACGACGCAGAAAGATTTGATACCTGTAGTAACTGTGAAGAGCAGAACTCGAGAACTTTGGAACACATTCTGCCAGCAAACCCCAACAGGAATGTAACGAGGAAAAGAATGGAGAAAACTGTGACAGAAACCTATCAAGAGGCGCGACAATTAAAAACCAGAAAATAAACTCCAAAAGTAAAACAACAATTCCACCGGTTTCCAAATCCATCGCTAGAAAGCTAGTTTTCTGCGTAGAAACTCTGCAAGAGAGAGAACCAGAAGAGTCCCTGTACCTGTTACATGAAAGAGGCCATCCGGGGTCGCGTTGCATCAATTATCAATGGAGGTCAGACGTAGCCCTGCATTTCTCTGTCGCCAGCAGCACCGCTGCCTCCAGAACCCTCGGCAGAATGCAACAATGAATGGCGGAAACGGTTATGACCCCAAGGTCATAGTAAACCCTAAGCCCTATGCACCGTGAGATCATTCTCCATCAACGACCGATCATATGCCACGTATGGACGGCAGGATCCGGGCCAAGTGGCCATAAGTGTAGGATATCCAATTTAAATGTGCATTAAACATTGCACAACCCGAGAAGATATGTTTGCAAAGTGTTAAGGGTTTCGATTAAGGTTTGTGGCATGGCAAGAATCATCAAACCCGAAGAACATAGTATTTAACGGAAGCACTAAACCATAAGATCGGAGCCGTATCATTTAATTAAAAACCGGATCCAGAGTTATCAATTGTAGTACATAGGTGATCAAACCAGTACCGCAGCACAGAATTCATTTGTGATAATTCTAATGGTAATAATTGTAGAAAATCTATTAATGTTATTATGGGTCTAGCTGTTAAATAAATTTTTGTTTTTTTGTTTTGTCGTGATGACTGTGACAAGTGGTATCAGAGCAGCGTTACAACGCTGGGCCCTAATGGGTCAAATGACGTTACAAAATGTATGATTTCATGCACAGACAGATAACTAATGGAATGACAACCAAGACGGACACCTTCACAACAGCAACAACGAAATGTCAGAGAGATTCAACCTCCACCAGAAGGAAACCCCGAAATGTGGGTTCAGCTGGGAATAGAGCAGCATCAGCGGTCCAACAGACTGATTGAAGAACAGTAACATCAGACTCGCATTTTGTTACACACAGTACAACAGTTACAGGAAGAAATGGAAAGAGTACGCCAGGAGAATGCAAGGATGATGCATGATCAAGAGAGGATCTTAAAGAGCCTCTCTGATAAACAAAATCAAAGGGTTGAAAAACCCAGTGCTGACAGAGAATTCCAAGAAAGAAACGAACAACAATCAGAGGAACAAGATACAGGCTGAAGAGAAAGAAGTGTGTCACAGCGAAGTCATCCAAACAGAAATTTTAATGAGGTTGAATCTGAGAATGAAACCGAATGGAAGGCAAACAAAAAGCAGAAGGTGGAGCTGCACGGAGAATTCAGAAAGATAAAGCCACCTACGTTCGATGGCGAAAAGGAGGAAGTGGCAGAAGCATGGTTGATTAATATGAACAAATATTTTCAGGTGTATGATTATGACAGTGGTCTTAAGGCACGGTTAGCCATTTACCAGCTGAAGGATAAAGCCACCCTATGGTGGGAAGAAGTGAAGAATGTGCGAGGAATAGAGGATCAAGATGTGACATGGGAAAAGTTTCAACAATATTTCAAGGATAAGTACTTGACTGAGCGTTTTTATGATGAAAAGGCTCGAGAATTCCATGATTTAAGGCTGGGACCACTAACCATGGACGAGTTCATCACCAAGTTTACATCCTTACTACGCTATGTACCGTACTTAAGAGAAGAGAAAGCCAAAGTTCAGAGATTTCTGAGCAGCTTACCCATCCATATGAAAGAGCGTATCGAGTTTGAAAATCCTAGGACAATGGATGAGGCTATTAGAAAGGCAAGGTTGTGTTATCAGCAAGCGAAAAATAAGACAGACCAAGGAAAAGGGTGGCAAACTAGGAAAGATAACAGAAACAGCACTGGTTTCAAAAAAAGAAAAACCAGTCATTTCAGAAATACCGCCAGAAACTCAATCAATAAGAAATTCGGCAGGAACCATCAGCGGATCAGATGGCCCGGGGAAGACAAGACGGTAGAAGCTTCAAATAAACCTGAGCAACCTCACAACCAGAGGCCACCTCTGCAGTGTTGGGGCTGCGGGGCAGCACACTACTATCGAGATTGCCCACAGAGGGGTAAAGCCGAAGCAGTAACCAATTTGCAGGAGGCCTCTACTGTGGGAGATGTTGCCAGAAGCATACCCAGAATTAACGCAGCATTGGAGGACCGACAAGCTGATTTTCAACCCACCATGATAGAACTGGAAGGTAAATTTTCATCCCAAACTGTTTCTGTTTTGGTAGATCCAGGCGCAAGTCTAAGTTATATAAGTCCTAAATTAGTGGAAATCTATAAACTGTCAAGTCAAAAATTTACAAAGAGCTGGCTGGTTCAGTTAGCTACGGGAGCTAAAAGAAGAGTTAATGCCAAAATATCAGATTGTGCATTGCAGATCGGTGGACAACAGTTAATGGTGGATTTAAATATCCTGCCCTTGGGATCCTATGACGTACTGTTGGGCATGGACTGGTTAGAGAAACATTGGACTCTCATCGACTGCAAGGAAAAGATAGTTTACTACAGAGATCAGAATGGTAATCGCCAAGAAATTCAGGGCATAAAGAAGCCTGTACGTCTGCGTCCAATCACCGCTTCCCAAATGGAAAAATGCATGAGAAAGGGATGCCAACTGTACGCCATACAAGTTGGACTATCTGAGTCTAAGGATAAAGCAACTGTGTTAGAAAATATACCTGTAGTATAGAAATTCAAGGATGTATTTCCTGAAGAAATACCAGGATTACCACCTAAAAGAGATGTTGACTTCACAATAGAACTACTACCAGGAGCTTCGCCAATTTCGTGAACTCCCTACCGTATGAGTGTGTCAGAATTGACTGAGTTGAAAATGCAGCTTTAGGAATTATTAGATAAGGGGTATATACGACCCAACGTGTCACCTTGGGGAGCACCTGTACTGTTTGTTAGGAAAAAGGATGGAACCATGCACATGTGCATGGATTATCGACAATTAAATAAGCTGACTGTTAAGAACAGGTATCCCCTACCCCGTATTGACGACCTGTTTGACCAGGTAAAGGGAGATACTGTGTTCTCAAAAATTGATTTGCGGTCCGGATACCACCAGATCAGAATTAAGGATGAAGATATACACAAAACTGCTTTTCGCACCAGGTATGGCCACTATGAATTCGTGGTATTACCTTTTGGGCTAACTAATGCACCAGCCACTTTTATGAGACTGATGCATAGTATTTCCACCCTTATTTGGATAACTTCGTATTGATTTTCATTGATGATATACTGATTTATTCCAAGAATGCGGAAGAACATGAAAAGCATCTGCGTATGGTACTGGAGATGCTAAGGAAGCACCAGTTGTATGAAAAATTCAGTAAATGTGATTTCTTCAAGGAAGAAATACAATATCTTGGACATGTAATAACTAAAAAGGGTATAGCGGTAGACCCGGAAAAAATTAAAACTATCATGGAATGGAAGGTGCCACAGAATGTGGCAGATATTCGATCGTTTATGGGCCTCGCTGGCTACTACCGGCGATTTATAAAAGGGTTTTCGAAGATAGCTTTTCCCATTACTTCTTTACAAAGAAAAGGGAAAATATTCAAATGGACAAAAGAATGTCAGGAGAGTTTTGAAAGATTGAAGCAGTTGTTGACGACAGCACCTGTGTTAAGTGTAGCAGATCCGGACAAGGAATTCGAGGTTTGTACAGATGCATGCAAGGAAGGAGTTGGGGCTGTATTATCACAATAAGGGAAGGTAATTGCATATGAATCCCGCAAGCTAAAAGATCATGAGCAACGATATTCAGCTTATGATTTAGAGCTGACCGCAGTTGTGCATGCTCTCTGAGTATGGAGACATTACTTACTTGGGAAGAGGTTTGTGTTGAAGACTGATCATAGTAGTCTAACCAGCTATTTTAAACAAGCTGATTTAAATTCCCGCCAAGCGAGATGGAACGCTTTGTTAAGCGAATTTGATATTGATCTACAGCACGTGAAAGGAAAAGAGAACAAAGTTGCGGATGCATTAAGAAAAAAACTGCATAACCTTTATGAGTTATATGTTAACCAAATTGAAACTAGATTTTTGGAACAAATCAGACAAGAAGCAGACAAGGATCCTAAGTATAAATACTTGTGGCAGCAGACACAAGAATCTGAAGGACAAGATGGACAAGGGGATTATGAGATTAACCAGGACGGGTTGTTGATCTTCAAGAAAAGGATAGTCATACCAAACAGAGTGGAACTAAAAACTAAGTTGCTGGATGAATATCACAGAAGCAATTATGTGGGGCACCTAGGATATCAAAAGATGCTGACAGCTATAAGGAAGGACTACTGTTGGCTAGGGATGAGGAAGGATATAGCAAGCTATCTAACCAAGTGTTTAGAGTGCCAGCAAGTGAAAGTAGAACATTGGCACCCAGCAGGCTTAATGCAGCCTATACCCATTCTCGAATGGAAATGGGAGGTGATTTCATTTGATTTTATCACCGGGTTACCAAAATCAAAATGAGGTAATTATTCCATAATGGTAGTTGTGGATAGACTAAGTAAGTCGACACATTTCATACCTATCCAATCCACCTATAAGACAGAACAGATAGCAGATTTATTTATGCGTGAGATCTTCAGACTGCATGGCATTCCTAAGACTGTTATCTCAGACAGAGATGTAAAATTCACATCAGCTTTTTGGAAAGCGCTGTTTACAGGATTAGGAACGCAAGTACATTTTAGTACTGCATATCACCCGCAAACGGACGGTCAAACCGAACGAGTAAATCAAATACTGGAAGACATGCTAAGAATGTATGTCATGCAGCATCCAGTTAAATGGGAGGAGTATCTACACTTGATAGAGTTTTCCTACAACAATGGTTACCAAGAATCGTTAAGGATGAGTCCGTTTGAGGCGCTATATGGGCGGCAGTGCAGAACTCCCATTAATTGGAGCAGTCCCGAGAATATACTCATGCTAGGACCGGATATGCTAGCAGAAATGGAAGCAGAGGTGAAGAAAATTCGACAGAATTTGAAGGCAGCACAGGACAGGCAGAAGGTGTATGCAGATAAAAAGAGGTCATACCGGGAATATGAAGTTGGAGACCACGTGTATGTCAGAATTAAACCCAAGAAGAGTACATTAAGATGGACATCATGTGCAAAGTTAGCGCCTCGATTCTGTGGTCCCTTCCAAATACTGGAAAGAGTAGGACCGGTGGCATACCGCCTAGCTCTTCCTAGTCATATTCGGGTGCATAACGTCTTTCATGTATCGTTATTGAAACAATATATTCATGATCCAAGACATATTATTCACTGGCAGAACATTCAGGTAGTGGGTGAGCATAAAGGTTAAAAATAGCATGAAGTTAAAATATTTATATAATTAACATAAGTCTTTTGTGTGCAGGTAGAACCAGACGGAGAATTTCTGGTCGAGCCTCACAGTATAATCGACCGGAGGGAAATCATGCTCCGGAAACGAGCTATCGCCCAGGTTAAAGTGCAGTGGAGGCACTTTGGACCAGAGGAGGGCACCTGGGAGGACGAGAGTTTTGTCCGTGAATCCTATCCTGAACTTTTTTCTAATTAAAGTAAGAACACCAGGGACGGTGTTCTCTTCCAGAGGGGGAAAACTGTAACCACTGCTTTAGCGGTAACAAACGATTAAACTCTTATTAGTTAAGAGTTAATTATGACTACTGTTTTATCTGTTAAGTGAATATTTGAACAAATCAATTTTGGATATTAAATAAAAAGATTTACTGTGAAATTAGTTTTCTGAGTAAAGTTGATGGTAAAAGTAAATCAAGATCTGGAGTTAGTTGAATAGAAAAACTGTTCCACAGTTACCCAGAAAGAAACTCTGGAATAAAAGAGGAAACCCAAGGGAGTTTGGGGGTTCTTCTTCCTAGGGAAGGAAAAGAAAAAAGAAAAGACTCTGTTTGACTGGAAAGAGAGAAATTTTCAGAAATAGACTGTCTGCTGGGTTGGAGAGTTGGACCGGATTGTCCTAAATTCTCCCCAGTATTCTGTTCCACTGGAGTTGGAGAGTTGGACCGGATTGTCCCGAATCTCTCCTCCAGAACTGTGTAGGACGCTCCAGACTTGAAGCTCAGGGGAGAGTGGTGGGACGTAATCACCCAGCTCGCGGAAGGGAGGAAACGAGTACCATCAATCAAATCAAATTTAAAGTGAGTAAGATCCTGATAACCCTTGTCTTCTGCAAGGTAGGGAAGGAAGTTGTTTTTCCGGCTGTCTTACTTTACTGTTATATTAGAACTGTTGTAAAATAGTGTTGTTTATTTTGTTTACTGGTCTTATTGAAGTTGACGAAGAAACTGTTAGGTTCTGGAAGCAAAATGTATAATAATCTGAGGATTTACTACTGTAGCTAGAGAAGTAATCCTGAATACCCTGAGATCCATTTCTTTCTTTTTTGGGTTATTATTTCGGTGAAACAGGAAGTAATACAGAAACAAAGGAAACACTGAAAGTAAATTTTTTGGAAAGACCGTTAACCCTAAAACCTGTGAACCAGAATTTCGGGGTAGGTCGCCTTTCCTCCTATGATACTTACACGGACGGTGGGCGGTCCGGACGCCATATAGTACAACAAGAAATATTAAATAAACAGGAAACTACGAACAAAGTTCTAAAGAGTCAAATTCCAGGTAACCATCGTAGTAAACAGTAATCCAACTTTAAGGTTTGCCGACATCACAGGAAACGCAACATGATAACTGACATTACAGAATACGAGCACTGAAGCAAAATAGACCAAAAGATCATGAAGACCATAAACTAGCCCAGTAGGAAATGAAAATTAGCGATAACCATTCTCGATACAAACCATCTAATGCAAAAAATCTACAATCCGAGATGGAGTGATTGCAAATTACCACAGTACGTGTATTCATGTAATTTAAACCTTAGTTACAGGAAACTAGGAAACCAAGCTGAGAATTTCACAATGCAATACCCACAGTCTTCTGATAAGTATGAAAAAGAATAAGCAGACTGTTCAACTGACATGTATGACATAAATAAATAAACTGTGGAAGCAAATAGAAAACCCCATTAGTCCAGAGGTATGGCATTATACAGTTAAGCGCTCGGGCGAATATAAACCCCGGCTATACAATAACAGTAGCAAAATTACACCTAATACTATCTAAAAATGAAACCCTGAAAGATTAGAATCCACTCGAGGGTTTGCTTGCCACATCCTGTCGGCCCGAGGCTGTGGACCGTGGTTAACCTGAACATTACAAAACAGCTTGGTCACAGATTTTACCCTGAGTTTTTCTTTTAACCCCAAATTCTCGCTACAGGAAATGTAAGACGAGGAGGGTGAAGGATTCCATTTCCATTATCATATGTACCTGTAAATTTACGCCAGGAGTCAGGCCGCCTTGCAATGGAACTAAGGATGAGACCAGAAATCTCCAAGCGAGTGAAATGAGTGGCAGCCCAAACCTGCTCACACAGAAGATACCCTTTAGTAAATGAAAGAAACAGGAAAAATGTGGAAACTTTTATAGTTTGAATCTCTCTTACAGTAAAGGGAAACCAGAACAAACGACGACGCAAAAAGATTTGATACCTGTAGTAACTGTGAAGAGCAGAACTCAAGAAATTTGGAACACATTCTGCCGGCAAACCCCAACAGGAATGTAACGAGGAAAAGAACGGAGAAAACTGTGACAGAAACCTATCAAGAGGCGTGACAATTAAAAACCAGAAAATAAACTCCAAAAGTAAAACAACAATTCCACCGGTTTCCAAATCCATCGCTAGAAAGCTAGTTTTCTGCGTAGAAACTCTGCAAGAGAGAGAACCAGAAGAGTCCCTGTACCTGTTACACGAAAGAGGCCATCCGGGGTCGCGTTGCATCAATTATCAATGGAGGTCAGACGTAGCCCTGCATTTCTCTGTCGCCAGCAGCACCGCTGCCTCCAGAACCCTCGGCAGAATGCAACAATGAATGGCGGAAACGGTTATGACCCCAAGGTCATAGTAAACCCTAAGCCCTATGCACCGTGAGATCATTCTCCATCAACGGCCGATCATATGCCACGTATGGACGGCAGGATCCGGGCCAAGTGGCCATAAGTGTAGGATATCCAATTTAAATGCGCATTAAACATTCCACAACCCGAGAAGATATGTTTGCAAAGTGTTAAGGGTTTCGATTAAGGTTTGTGGCATGGCAAGAATCATCAAACCCGAAGAACATAGTATTTAATGGAAGCACTAAACCATAAGACCGGAGCCGTATCATTTAATTAAAAACCGGATCCAGAGTTATCAATTGTAGTACATAGGTGATCAAACTAGTACCACAACACATAATTCATTTGTGATAATTCTAATGGTAATAATTGTAGAAAATCTATTAATGTTATTATGGGTCTAGCTGTTAAATAAATTTTATTTTATTTTGTTTTGTCGTGATGACTGTGACATAAATATTCATACTTTGTAATATCATAAAATATTATTAAATGTTTATCTTCAATCTTAAATGTCGTCTAAGTCATGGTTCAAATAATTATGCATAACTGTTCGTCTTGAAACTTCTCTTGCTTTTTGCCATAAAAAAGAGAAGAGCGTTGGCAGCTTCAGGTACTTGGGGATTTCCACATTGTCATTCAATATTTTAATGATACAACTATATGTCACGTGCACGAAACATGGGGTACCTAACTGATAAATGAAGATATAGGCCAAGATTACTATGGGTACTACCATTGGTCATTTATGGATGAGAAGAAAGATTGATCTTCCTACCATGTTTGTTACTCTGCAATAGATATGATATCTATTTTTTCCCAGCAGTCTTGTATTTTTTTCTATTTACAGAATGTATTGTAACCTTTTATATCACCTTTTTCCGCACTGAATTGATTTTACTTGATTTTTTTACTTTGTACAAATTAATTTTTTATATCAACAGATGTGGATATATAGCAGCCTTTGAAGGACAACGGGAGTTCATATTTTATAATGGAAATTAATATTTTTAGTTGGGGGATAAAGTAAAAATTTATGTGTTTATTAATTAATTTAAATATGGTTATTAAATTATTAGTTTTATATATATGATTATATGAATTTTAATTTATAATGAGTAATTGTTTTAAAAAATGCAAAGATATATGGAAAGAATATAATATTTGGGTTCATCATTTCCGCAAAAATAGAATAAAGGAAAAAATACATTCATAATTAAATTTTGAAATTTAAAATCAATCATATTATTTGAGAAATACTTTTAATAAAATAAATAATCATAAATTTGTATTTATAAATTTTAAATAATTAAATAAATTTAATTACATTCAACATAACGATGACAAACAAATATTCATTTTTATTAAAACTTTACATGCACACAAAATTCGTAATTAAAAAATTCTAAATATTACATCGTATTTCATTTTAAATATAGAATAATAATTAATATTTTCACATTTTTACATGCTAACATTTTACTCTTTTTAATTTTACATGGCATTGGAAAACTCACTTCTAACTCTACCATCACATTGTGGAAAGGCACTTATAATAAGTAAACATTTCCATCACGTTGTGATATTGAGAAATTGTGTTTGTGACTTGTCAATGATATATTTACGCCCTAAGGCATTACTATTTGAAAACAACTCCCCTAGTTGCCACTGTGTCCATGTTTGAGCCATTAGATCAAATGTTAGACCATTGAAATGTTTTAGGCCATTAGATCAAGTAAATATTTTTATATATGTTTTTTATAATCTTAGTTTTTTTCTTTTTAATAAGTGAATTGAATTTAAGTTTAAATACAATAAAAAATAAAAATAATAAAATAAAATAATGATAAACTATAAATAGAGCCCATGGTATTGACCCATGGTATTCATGTGGAATGTTGTTTCTTTATAGGGGGAACTAAGATGGCCTAAATCAATCTTAACTCTGGATCTAAACTAATTATTTAATAAAATTATTTTTAAATGTTTATAACCATTATTCTTTTAAAATTTTACTTAATAAAATGTATCTAAATTTTCATACATCCAAATATACATGGTTTTTCTTGTTCTATATTATAAAAAAATTATTTGTAATAAAATTTATATCATAAATTTAATTTATTTGTAATGTCATGTTTAACATTTTGACTATATCAAACTACACAAAATAAAAAATAAAAGTAAATTAAATAAAAAGATTGACATAATGTAATGAACATTTTAACTAGGTCAAAATACAATAAAAAAAATATAATATAATATAATAATGATAAACTATAAATACAATCCATGGTATTGACGCATGGTATTCATGTGGAATGTAGTTTTTTATAGGGGGGAACTAAGATGGCCTAAATCAATCTTAACTCTCGATCTAAATTAATTATTTAATAAAATTATTTTTAAATGTTTATAACCATTATTCTTTTAAAATTTTACTTAATAAAATGTATCTAGATTTTCATACATCCAAATATACATAGTTTTTTTTGTTCTCTATTATTTTTGTTACAACTATTTTATTATTCCAAAAATACATTGTTTTTTTTTGTTATATATTATTTATGCTACAACTGTTTTATAGTTCATGAGTATTATTTCCTAATATATAAAAATTAAATTAAATTTCGGAGGACATTATTTATCTTGAGCAATAATGATGAATGATCATAATTCTCATTTCTTAAATAACACTAAATTTACCTTTAAAGGGGTAGGTAACAATTGTTTGTATCAAAGTCAAGGATACAAAAGAAAGAGACATGGCTAAAAGAAATTTCCAACCTTTACAACAAGCCCTAAAAAGGCATATGTTGAATGTATGGAATCCATTTTCCCTCATACACATGAAAAGTGCAATGAAAAATCTTGGAATTTGGAAAATGTGAGAATGTATGATTCTTTAGAAGGAAACTACATTGACAAATCTATGGAGGACCAAATAGCAGAATTAAAAACAGAAGAGGACTCTTCAGAAAATGTGTTACTCAAGGATTTTGGAATCGAGATGAGCTAAATTATCTCATAGATTCAAGCAAGCGCTAAAAAAAAGACAGACAATAGTGATATAGAGACAATTTATTCATAGATAGAGTTATGGGAAGAGAAACATTCCAATTGTAAGGAGGAGTCAAAGTAACATGAGTAGTAATTTACTCAACATAATTCTCCACTACTTATTCTGGAGGAGAAAGTTCCTACTACCTCATCAATTGAAGAAGACCCACATGAGAAAATCAGAAGAGATTCCTCAATGTTATTTTCATTTTACATTCAGTCACTCTGCTCTTTTATGTCTAGTATTCTATTTACCTCTGCCCTTAAATTCAATGACTCGGAAAATACTAGACAAAGTACACTTACCTATTGCAATAAATTGAAAAAAAAAAGGTATCTCTAAAGGGTCACTTGGGGAGGAATCTATTATTTTCAAAACAAAAATGTACTATCACTAGGAAAGGGAGTTATTACATTTAAAATTTGTTCCCATTCTTGTCACTACAAATTTTGATTGTTGCTTTTCATTTGATGGGAAAATAAATTATGTTTAAAAGGCACTAAATCTTGAATTATGATCCTTAAAGAAGTTGCTAGATTCCCTCATTATGAGCTGATTTGGGTGTCTTCATGATGTTTGTTATTCTGACTGAGGTGAAAAGTTCCAAAGAAGTGAAATATTGGTGGTTCAAAGAGGAATTATGGAAATATGATTAACTGAGATTAATTAATCATCCCCAAGGGTTAAAAAGGGCCCAAATGTCTCTTATCCATAAAATTGACGATTAAGATAACTCTATGCTCTCCGTTCAAATGACAAGTGAAGGTGGATTTACCTACTTAAGCTTCTTAGTAGTCTCTTATGAAGTACAACATATGCTCTAAGTTCAAATGACAAGTGAAGGTGGATTTACCATACTTAAGCTTCTTAGTAGTCTCTTATGAAGTACAACATGTCATAGTGATAAATTTTTATTCCATTAAATAATTCTAGTTGACAAGTGAAGGTGGATTTACCATACTTAGGCTTCTTAATTGTCTCTTATGAAGTACGACATGACGTAGTGATAAGTTTTTATTCCATTAAATAATTCTAGCTATAGAGGAGAGTCAGAGTTCTAGGAGTAGTAACAGAGGAATTCAACATTGCGAATGCTATAGAAGCAAATAATTTCATGGAAGGGTGAAGTCTACCCAACTTGGTCATAAAACCTAAGTGCATCCTTCATGCAGAAAAAAATAAAAATAAACATGCATATTTAGTCATATACTTTGACCAAAATGTCTCATCCATTATGAAAAAACACATCTTACATGCAATTAATAAAAAAGAAGTTGTTCCACATCAATTACCCAATATGGATATTTTGATTTTAGGTCCAGAAAACATAATTCTCCACCCCTTATTCTGGAGAATCAGTTGGAGCGGAGAAAGTTCCTACTACCTCTTCTTTCTTATATGTTATTCTTTCCTATACCGCAGCCTTACGGCATTTTCTTTGCAACATGTGGTGCAACTTCTAGTTATTATTATAATTCTTGTTTTGTTTGTTAAAGATACTAGTGATGATTAGTGTGGATTTTGTGTTATTTTTTGTGATTGTGGAAGTTTTTGGTAAGATAAAATAGACCCCACAATATAATTCTAATTGCTGAAAAAAATATTCTGATTTGTGCCATTAATTCTTAAAGTATAATTGGTTGTAGTTAAGCAATTGTTGATTTCTACATATAATTGTTAAAAAATTTACGTTAAAATCACATTTGATTATTTAGAATTAAGAAGTGAAGATAATATGTATGATAACTTATTCATTTATATGCATTTCAATAATGAGACATTTTCCCATTCATACAAGTCTAAAGAAATGATGAATGCACTACTTACTTTTTGGACTTAAATATGGTCCATATAACAAGATGAGATTCACAACATTTGAGAGTAGAAAAGAAAATGCTCTATTTTATAATTTTATAAACATTTTTTTATTTTGGTTCTAATTGAAAGTAATTCAAAACCAATAGTAATTCTCACTCATGAGTAGTGATACACATCCATAGTTACTTCTCCAACTGCATATGATGTGATCCCCATGCTTCGACCACGCAAAGCCCCTTCTGAGTTGAATTCGACTAGTGCCCTGATGTAGTGACTATCAAGGAATATGCCCCATTGCCAAGCATTGGAAAGGCCACTTCACCAACTGCACATGATGTGATCCCCATACTTCGACCACGCAAGCCCCTTGTGGGTTGAAATCGACTAGTGCGCTGATGTAGTGACTATCAAGGAATATGCCCCGTTGCCAAGCACTGGAAAGGCCAATGTGAGAGTGGGATCAGATTTTCCAAGTCCAATTGCAACTAAATTTTTTTTATTATATATTATGTGATTTTATTTTAAAGAATAATATTTTTGAAAAATATTTAATTTATTTCTTTTCTTTTTCATATATTATTATTTAAAAAAATATTTAATCAATATATCATATTTTAAAAATAATTTAAATATATTTAAACTTATTAAATAAAAAATTGTACCCAAAAAAATCTCAATTTTATATTTAACAAATATGGAGAACTAGTGGAAAGAGTCGTTATTATATGATAAATATTGATTAAGTTTCTATAAATACTTTGGATTCTCGCAATTTTTCTTTGGAATTGGATTGATGCTAACTTATGGCTTATAATTATATGAAAATCGGCTGAAAACGTTATTCGTTATATGGACAAATATATTTCTAAGCTCTCATTCAATTCATCATTGGGTCCTTGCATGTTTAAGCTTTGGAAGTTGCATACTTCTTTTTAAATTGTAGTAACCTGAGAAATGTACATAAAATAAACAGTTAGACGAATAGGTATATAGCGAAAGTAGATGAAACTAATTTTAATATTTTCTGGCCATTTTTAATAAACTTTTCCAGTCAAAAATGTATGACCTCAGACCTTGCAAATATGGACGATTTGTGAAAAAATTCCAAGGATCTATCTTACAATAAAGATAAGGCTGAGGCCCTCCAGCATAGGATGGAGAAACTTGTATTGGCTGCTTCTTCCATTTGTAGGTTCTCATCTGTTGGTTCTATCATTTACCAAGTTTCGTATGAACTCTGTAATGAAATTTGGGGCCAGTTCTACATTTTGCAATTTCCTCCATTCTTTTGAATGATTTATGTAACATGTCTTGGGATATGAAATATACGTCATCAATGATATAGATTTTGATTTGTCTCTGATCTAAAAATCGAAACATCAGAATATGTCAGCCTCTAATATTAATTGTACTATACCTTATACATGTCATTACATTCAACTATATTCATTCAATATCAGTTGGAAAAACAGAAACTAATCAGAAACTAATGTTCTCCAGTCAACATATGGCTCTGCTCAGTTAAAGGCCTGATTCTCTGTCATCAATGGGTATGAAATGAGAGCAAAGAAGTTGCAGCCAAGATATGGAAGGAATATACATCGATACTCAACACTTCTGCAAATTGCAATTCTAGAAGAACAGATGTAGCTGGAAGAACAAAACAGGCATGTAACTTGCATTGTTGATTGCATCGCAAAGATGCTATTCTTCTTGATGTTTTATTTCCCTAAATATGTAAATTTCAAGTTTGGCTTGATTGGTTTACCTGGTTGGACAATGTTATCAGGTAACATTACAAGAGAACGAACTCTTCTCGAAACATTGCAAGGTTATCATCAGGGAGATCGTTGAGGAAGTCCAAGCAGAAATATATCAATGGTCTTGAGTGCAGGAGTTATTACATCATGTTTGTGATGAAATGGAAGATCTAAGAAAATCAAGAGACTTTTGGGAAGATCGCACTCTTCATGCTGCTGAGAAGGTTGCAGCCTTGCAAGTATTGTTATATCGAAAATGTTTCTGAGCTTTGTGTGCATCATAGAAATGGACAATCATGGACTCACCACCTTCAACAAAAATATTGTGTTACACATAAATTTTAAGAGAGAAAAATAAAGAAAATGATTTAAGGTGTCAATTCGAAAGAGAAATTGGTGTTTTTTTCAGAAAAGAAAAAACGTTGTTTATATTATGTAAAAAGTACATTGACAATTTATACATGTTCGACTGGCATTAGTCAAGGTTCCATACCAAACCCATGAGAAATCATAAAACAGAAAATTCCCATCCCTTGTACCTTCTCCATGAGAAAGGCCAAAAGAGGATTCATCATAGAGACAAGACAATGTCTTCTACCAGCACATGAGTGAATGATCACACATATATTATCGTCATCACAAAAGAAACTAACTTGACATAAAACAAACATCTACATAGACAACAACTTATAAACGAACAAAAAGAGCCATCTATCGACCAATGAGCAGAGAAGGCTCATAGGTAAAATCCTGAATTTGTGAGGTGGCCCGCGTGCATAATCATATATGCCAAAAACAGAATTTTGACCATCCAAATAGGAACCAAACTATGACAGTAGCGCTAAAAGAATATAAGAAAAATTAGATAGTTGCCTGAAGAGAAAAAAGGAAGGGATCGGCTCGCTTGATTCATCAGGGAAATCAAAATTGTGAATCATGTGCAAGACTTTATAGTGTGAAATATGTATGCTACCGAAAGGGAGCTTTAGGCCTTTTTTGGATAAAGCATCAACACGTGTATTATTTTCCCTGTATATGTGGTGCAATGTCGAATCATGAAACTTGGATTTTAGATCATTCATGCGGTAAATACATCCTTGTATCCCCTGCAAATATAGGTGAGATTCTCCATAAAATCCATCAGTTATGATCTTTGAGTCACCATAAACATGAACAAAAGACAAATTAAGATTGAAGGCAACCAAGAGCCCACTCCAAAGAGCCATGAGTTCTGCCTTGTTATTAGATCCTCGCCCACTATTCCAGCAAACATGAAACCTTTCTGACTCATTAAGTTTAATCCATGCCCCACATCCAAAAATCCCTCCTTGTACAAAAAAAAACGATGGAATAGCAATAGAATGAGGTGGAATACAGACATACAAATCCTTATCTAATAGAAGATGAGATGGTCGGCCTGCCAGCCAAGACATAATAGAGCCATGGATTTGAGAGGCAATGATAGGCTTTCCTTCAAATATCAGTCGATTCCGTGCACACCAAATCTCCCAGAACAAATAGAATGGTAATGTTTTATACATTCCACTACTGGCACCCCAAACCTAGATGGTATCTATGCAATCAACTGGCTGCCAATCAGGACCCAATAGAAAAAATGAGAAGAGAGCCCAAACCTTTAAGGTAAAAGAGTAGGAAAAGAACAACTGAGAGGTCGTTTCTTCATGCGAAAGACAGAGAGTACACCTCCCAGGGCCATGAAAACCATGCTTCATGAGACAATCCCACGTCAGAATTGTGTTTCCTCACAGTAACCATCCGAAAAGAAGAATCTTGGTAGGGATATTCAAACTCCATGCATGTCGAAAAGGGGAAGGAGACCGATCAGACAAATGCCTGCAAGTTGAGTTATAGCATATATCTTTAACCTGCAAACCACCACCAACCAAATACCCGTCCCATATAATATGATCACCCTCACCATGGTAGCACAAACCCGCCATCCGAAGCACCTTCACCATTCTTTGCCATGCCTCCACGTCCCTACTTTGTAGACCCAACTGTTCTGTCATCTTCCAAATTGGAGAACCCAGATTCCAACATAGAATGACCTGAGAAAAGAAGAAAATCCCCCGGTGCGCCAATCGATGAATTAACCGTTCATCAAAGAGAGACTTAGCATAAATACCTTCGACCCTATCACATCCCAGGGTGATGTTTTGACCATTACCAAAATACCAAACTAACTCATCAGCCAGCAAATGCATGATTTTAGTGAAGCTCCTCCATATTTGAGAATTTGAGTCCATGTGTAGAATGAGGCCTCTATACAGATTAACAATCAGGTCCCCAACAACATATTTACTTTGAATAATAAGGGACCAAATCCCATTCCCTTTTAGAGCATGCCAAAGTGACTTAATGAGCTGATATTTTGCGAAGATACGAATATTTAGAAGCCCCCAGCCTCCAAATTTTTTCGGGATGGCGAGACAGTCAAGTCTGCAAAGATGGATATTTTTTACCTTTATAGATCCAGACCATATGAATTGAGAAATAATAGAATTGATTTTGCCACCAGTGTGCTCATGAATATAAAATAGGTGTGCCCAATAAACCACAAACTACGTTAAAACCACTTGAACCAATATATATCTTCCTCCAAGCGAAAGCCACTTGTTAGTCCATTTTAGAATCATGTTTATGATTCTATCAACCAGCCACGTCCAATCCGACACCCTGTAGGCACAAGGTTTCAATTTGAACCCTAAATAGGTGAAGCCTTCCATTAACTGTTTAGTTTGGACCCCCATAAACTATGCTATATAATTAATCTCATTTAGATCTCCATTCTCATATATCATAAAAGACTTCTCTTTGTTAGTGTGAAGACCTGAAGCTGCTTCAAAGCGATTGAGAATATAGTGGAGATAGAACCAAGCATTTCTAAGGAGCCTACAAAAGACAAGTAGATCATATACAAACATTGAATGAGTAACACAAATAGTAGGGGAGAATGATAGTCCTGAAAAATACCCCGCTTGATTAGCCATCTTCATTAAATTGTTGAAACTATCCATAATGAGAATGAAAATGAGAGGGGATAGAGCACATCCCTGTTTGAGGCCTCTCCTAGCAACAAAGAATTTAGTAGGCAACCCGTTGATTAAAACAACATACCTGACGAAAGATATGCATGCCATGATCCATCTTATATTTGTCAATGATATGCCCACCTTAAGGAGAATAAGTCTCATATAAGACCAATCAATCTTCATTATAAGTGCCTCCATTTTGCTTGCATGAATCAAATGCATCGCTTCTTGTGAAGTTGCCACTGCATCATGAATAGATCGACCCTTTAAGAACCCAAATTGTTCCTCAGATATGAAGGTCGACAGAACCCCTCTGATTCTTTTGGCAATAATTTTGGATGAGATCTTATAGACTACATTGCATAAAGATATCGGTTTGAAGTCAGAGAAGGATTTGGGCATTGATGATTTAAGAATCAGGTTCAGAAAGTAGAATTCATGTCGTCGGGAATGAAGTCAGACCTACAGGCCTGTTCAATGACCAATAACAATTCATCCGCCAATAAATCGAAGAAGTATATACAAAATTTTGCAGGCCAGCCATTCTGTCTGGAGCTCTTATCATGGTCAAAGAATTTTAAAACAACTTCAATCTCTCCTTTTGTGACTTCCTTCCCAGAGTATCATTTGCAACTTGATCAAACATATGAGGCATATGTTGAAGAACCCATGTTTGTCTATCGTGGTGGATCTCCTGATCTTCTTTATATAACTCTGAAAAATATTGATATGCCTCCTGTTGAATCTCTTATGTAGAAAACTTCTTGGTTCCATTTGGAGCTTCTATATGCCAGATAGAATTTTAATTCTTTCAACCATTTGTAGATTGGTGAAAGAACATGGTATTCAGATCCCCCTCCTTAAGCCATTGTATTCTTCTTTTAAGCTTCCACATCATTTCTTGGATCTTCAGAATTTCCAATATGCATTTTTCAAGGCCCTCTAGATAGAAATATACATTTGTGTCCGATGAAACCACCATCATGTTATCATAAATCTTTTCCACCTCGGCCTTAAGTTCATTCAGTTCACGCCTCAAATCCTCTCTTTTTTTCTTTTCCCATGACTTCAAAAGAGTTTTTAATCTCTTGAGATTTTCGGCAAACCTTTTCCACCCACTTACATAATCCTCATCATTCCTCTAGAATTCAATGACTAGATTATTGAAATGAGAGTCATTCAACCACACTCTATCGAACTTAAATGATAAACCAGTTCGCTTGGGCTCACAACGCCAGGAAAGAACTGCTGTCATATGATTCAAAATGGTTGAATAAATCACTTTACACCTCATGTTTCCCAAAAGGCGAAACATAGTCTCCTTTATCATTTCCTTGTCAAGACACTTTCCAATAAACTCCTCTGCTTGACGTATATTAGTCCATGTCGAAACTAAGGGGGAAGGTCGAACATCCAACATACTATACTCATAGAAGATCCTACCAATATGTTCAGCCATCGGGTCTTGACAAGACCTATGACCCCACGATTCTCTCGCATCCGAAGTTGAGTTAAAATCGTTGATAACAATTAAATTTTCAACCTTTAAAACCTTAGAGGATCTCATGTGCTCCTAGAAGGGAGCCCAGTTATAAAATGGAGCATACATATTGATAACATTAATCTTCACAAACAACCCTTTAAAATATCTAGAAAGCAATATACCACCAAAAAAATTAAAAGCCTGAAAATTGAACAAAGAAGGGTTCCATATGGCCAACAGGCCTCTAGCCTTTCCAACATAATCAACACCGGTAGCTTGCCAGCCCGAACGAATGCTTAAAAGTATACCAATTTCTTTGGATCGAGAACAAAGGGTTTCTCAGAAGAGAGCCATGCATGGTTGAATCTCAGAAAACAAATCCCGAAGGTGAACTTGCTTAGAGGGGTCTCCCATCCCTTAGATATTAAGAGAGAGGATAGAATTCATGTTATCACTTGTTCAGGGCCGCTATCTCTAAGTGCCTAGATATCATCAACAACAGCAATAGAAACCTCACGAAACTCAGAAAGATCATCATGGAATAAATATTTTGTCTTGAGGCGACCCCTAAAATGTCTAGACCCAGACTTGGATTTTTTTCCGCAATGTGATGTTAGAAGCCAATTCAAGGGAAATGGAGGGATGAGGGTTAGAAGGAGCTTTATCAAAGATTGTTAATGCTGCCAAGTCAAGCTTCAAATTTCCTAATAAGGATTCAATGTTTCTCCCAACCATATTCTTCGGTGATTCCGGGTAATACTCATGCACAAGATCATGATAGGAATGCAGCGACACCCATTCGAAGGGTGGCATTGAAGGGGATACGGTCGATGGACCAATAGGACTCAAATCAATGGAAGGGACAACAGAATTGACAATAGGGAAAGAGTCATCTAATTAAATGTTTGAAGGGCCGGTATATAACGAATGATGGGGAATATTCATAGGATTAAGTTTATCAACGTCAGGCAAAGGCACGAACTCATGATTAGAAGTAGGATGATTTTGAGGCGAGATGATCCTATCACTAGGCTTATCAAAACAATCAGATCTATCACTATCAGATGAAGGAGGATTTGACTTATCGGAGAAAACCATAGCGTGAGAATAATTAGCTATCACCCTTCGACTTCCACTAGAACGATTGTTGTGTCATCCCATATTTCTGTGTCTCAAAGGGAATCTACTTAAAAAATTCCCAATGTGATGGAAGATTAAGCACCGGAATGGAACACCCCAGTAATCCACCCACTGCCTGTGCCTCCTCTGCCCCCAAACGAGATCAACATCACCAGGTAGACCACTCACGAAGCAGACCTCCACAAGTATCCAAGCGATACGCTTATCATTTATGCTGAGAATTTGGGGGTCGACATGCTTTGTGAGACCAATTGAATTCCCAATAACATTCAGAGATTTAAGCGTCCAAAATTTGAGAGGTAACCTAGGCAATTTAACCCACACCAGCTTACTTTTAGGGGCCTCAATAACTGGGTTGAAGTCAAGGTACCATGGTAAGAGTTGTATGAAGCTTCTTCCTCGCACCCAAGTGCGACCAAGAATTTTTTTGCGGTGATCCTCATGCATAAAATGTACATTTCTCATCATCTTGCTGACCTTTGGATTATATCCCAGTATAGGACTCTAGAAAATATTAACCCATTTTACCATGTCCACTTCCCCCATATCAGAAAAGAGCCACCTACCTATCAATGCCTTTTTTTGTAGGCCAGTCACTCGGCCCCATAAATCATCATACTCCAGAACAACTTCCTTAACCTCCTTAGCCGGCTTGAAGCAAGTTTTCAGCGATCGGCCATAACCTATGTTATGTCCACGAGAGCCATTTGATTGCACACCACACCTATAATCACTTTGTTGTTTTATAGACCCGTCAATGTTTTCGATATTTTTCTGATCAAAGGACTGTGCGATTAAGCCTTAATTCGAAACAAGCACGTTCGTGTGATCCTTCTCAACAACCAATGTAGCGGCAATGAGAGCCTTGTGGGCCGTCGTGTCCGATGATAATATTTCATACGAATATGCCATCTTTTAATACTGATCCCACTATAATAAACTATATGGAATGGATTGATAAACCCTCACCTGAACCACCTAAGAATACCACCTTAGCAGGTCTATGTCAGAAGAATGAAAGACACCTAAAAAAGATAGCCGCCATCCATAAGAGGTAAGTAAAAAATAAATGCAAAGGTCAGGTGGATCATATAAGGATCCCACCCACTCACAAGCGAGTACTGTAAGCACATAAACCCAACCCACCAACCCGATTTAATGCATTCTACGCGAGCATAGAGCCAAAATTTGGCGTGTGATGAGAATTTGTCAGAGAGAATTTAGTTTCCTTAAAGAGAGGTTGTCAACCCAAACCAAAACCTATCTACATAGATAAATCCCGCGTCCAAATGAGCCTTGATAAGTACCAAAGTACCAAAACATTCATAACATTTTCACCTCCCAACACCCACAATATGGAAAGATGATGAACCAAGGACAGATGAACGGGTCAGTGTTCTCGAGATCAATGAGATCTATGATATGACCATTATAATTTGAAACGTTCCTGCTCACTAGAAAAAGGCATTGTTTGCTAGAGCCAAGGTGGCGGATAGGCAGAGACATCATAAAAACTAGAGAAACACAATTATACCAGCACGATCAGACCAGCCACTCATACATGGCAACAACAAAAACAAACACAACCGGAGCAATGCCACCATATAAAGCATAAATGAAACCCAAAGTCTTTAAAAAACCTGGATATGATAAAGGAATCCAACCATTTATGCTAGAGAGCAAACCATATATATTGATACGACGAAATTTGTGTTTTTGCAACCTTGGGGATCTCATGCAAAGGAAGCCTATTCCGCCTGTTTTGCATTGGCCCTGGTTGATAAATAATTCACATGTGTTTTATACATTGAATGTAAAATGATAATAGAAATAACACTCAATGATACAATCAGTCCGACCTCATAAAATTCCATTTTCATATTGAATACAACCAGAAAAAATCCTAAAGATGCATCCCACGATTTCTCTTTCCATGTCCCTACTCAAGATGTTGCTCCTTCACCGGAAAAACCATCCCTAACTAGTCTTAAAAAGTCCGAAAGTATACATACCTTCCTTCACTTCAAAATATAAACTATACTGCACTTCCAAAATTCATACCATCCCAGCCAAGTCAAGCCTTTATAGTATCAAACCCTTTCATACACTTCCCCCCTAGTCAGCACGATTCTCATAGTCATGATAAAACACACACAAACCATATAGAAACAAAGAAAAGCATACCATGATTCAGTTGCAGCCGCCCACGGATGACCACACTAAGGTTCTTGTAGATATATCGACTGAATCAAAGAAAAATAAATAAGTATCAGGGACCAGTGGCATCAGGAAAATTGCCCACCATGATTTTAGCGGCTCACAAATACACTTTGAAAAATACCAATAAATTGTTGTAGATATGTAGAAATGGCCCACTTGAAATTACCATGTACTTTTTTGTTTGTGAGCATCAACTTCTTTCATTTTTAAGGCTAACTGCTCAGCCCAAAATATTTATACTCCATCACTTCCTTGGTGAGTGCATACTTCTTTGAAGGAGCTTATGGTGTAGTTGGGGTTTCTTCCATAGGCTGAGAAGGACTCTGGAGTGAGTTTTCTTATAACTAAGAGATGTATACAAGCCTTTCAAATTTATTCTCCTCGGGATATTATTCATGGTTGTAAGGCCATTTCTTATTGTGAATATTGGCCTCACCAAGAATCCCCTTGAGGGGATCATGTCTTCTGAATCTGGTTGTGCATAACCTGAATATGTCCATAGCTTTTCCTTCTTCCTTAGCATGTTTTGGTGACTTGAAAAAGTAATGGCATATCCTCAAATGCAAGGCATGCCATGTTGGCTTCTTGATCTGTACCATCATTGCAGCAAATCATGATCCATATGTTCACAGTTCGTCTAGGGAAAAAAGACGCGAAGAATATCAACGATGAGTTGTAGCAACAATTTTTTTTTGGGATTATGGTTCCCTAACAATGAGGATTTGGAAAGCAATGATTCTCCTAGTGATAATGAGGTTATGCGCTAACCACTACAGAATGTCGTAATTTTATATTCCGAGATAATTTTTGGAATAGGGATTAGGAAAGGCATGTATCCTAATGAAATTCAAGCCAACACACTCCTAGTGTCTTGGTGTTGGGGCTGATTGGTAGGGTATTCCTCGAGCTAACTGGGGCTGAGGGCATATAATAAATTTGGGTTTGCTCTAACGATTAGCTTGAAATCTATCTCAAGATGGAAAGGTAGGGTATGGGCTTGGTGAAATGGAATAAAATAAGCAATGGAGGGATAACAGTGATGATGGTTCAAATAAAAGTTAAGCAATAAAATAGGTGGCTGGTCCAAAAATAGCGTAAGGGCATGGTCCTAAATTCAACACTATTGGGTCAGTTCCCCCCTCCATAAATGATACATTATGTGTAAGGATATGGTCCTCAATCAAACACTATCGTGTCTAGTCCTCCATCCAACACCATTAACCAATAGCGTAAGTATAGGTCCAATGGTCATAAGAACAATTAAAAAATAAAATGGCTTACTAACTAGTAATGTGGTTGATGTTCCTTATAAGAAAGTGTTGGTTTACTTTTTCTTCATGTGGTCCATGTTTGCTGGTGGGCGATCAGTGATATATAAATCTAGAGCAATGTTCAATGAGCAAGATTGACGAGTTGGGATTCCTATAGTAAAGGTAGGTGGATTTATTTGGGTTGGGTGGTAGTATAAAAAAATTATTTGGGGTTGGAGTCACCTTTCCATATATATATATATATATATATATATATATATATATATATATATATATATAACAAACAAACAAACAAATTTTATTTTCTTTCTCCATTGGTTCTTCTTCCTTTGGTCAATAACTTGGTTCCTCTTCCTTTGGTCGATAATTCAGTTCCTCTTCCTTTTTTCCCTCATAACCCACCCCTCTCTATGGTAAGGTTTCTACCTACAACCAAGATATAAATTCCACCTACTCCTAGGTCCACTGAGCAATCATTATGATGGATCAATTTATAGATGGTCGTGTAGCCGATGTAACGGATGAAGTCATAAATGGCCAAGTGGGAAATTATGTATCCCTCCTTTTACTTCAAATCGTTAGATTGGTTCGCCTCGACTGGGGTTTAGGACCAATGTGATTGGGTACATATTTTGGGTAACTAAACTGGAAGAAAACCTACAGACAATAGTTCCAAAAAATAAATTAACTGATGGATGGAAATGATATGATTTAAGGGTCGAGTACTGGTCATTCTTGTTGAAAAATGTAACTAGGTTCAGTCTTCATAATGACATGTGTAATTTTTAATTTATGTAATTCATGAAAAAAGAGGAATAAAATTATTATTAATACCTGTCTCATGGGTTTCATGAACAAGGAATTTTATTTTTATTTTGAATCCATTTGTGAGTCCTTAGGATTAGTCATAAAGTCAAATTGAGTTAATTTCATGTATGAAGGGCCCTTCTTAGGCATATTATGTTTGTATATGAGTCAATGAATATGTCAAGTATTCCACCAATACCAAGCACAAGCATTAACCTCAATTTTAATTCAAAGTGGAATTAATTGTCTCCTCTGATAGTCACATAGTCTCAATGATGACAAGTCGGCTAATTACCTTGGGAAACAACTATAAATAGGAGTGCTCGACATCATTTCATGGGCATAATTTTGGAGATCACAGTCTGATGTGTGAGGTATAACAGGAAGTCTAAAGTGTGAGCTACAACAGGTCTGATTTTCAAGGTACAACAAGTTTGAAGTGTGAGGTACACTAGCAAGTCTGAAGTCCGAGGTAGAGCAGGTTTGAAGTGTGAGGTACAACAAGTCTGCAAGTAGAATTAAGAAAGGAATGGTATCTACCCTAAGGAAATGAAATGAATGTGAAAAATAAGGCCATATACATGTACTATGGCCTTTGAATTAGGGCAGAGGAGTTGCAGGTCTGAAGCAAAGACTAAGAAGTGGAGATCTATAAGGAAGTCGAGGTAGAAGTAGAAGGAGAAAGCCATTGATTATCTTTGACTTTAAATATAGGTCAAAACAAGAAACTTAATGCCTTGGTCTTGGAGCGGTTGAATAGTTCAAGGGTCTTGGTATTGGTATTCATCAATTGGAGTATCTATAAGAAAAATAATTTGTGCGTGTTTTCCTTTCAAGAGGAGAGGTTTTGGCCCTTGTGAATAGCCTATTCCTATGTCTCTTGTATCTTTATTGTTTATGATTTGGTAATTTTTTGATGAAAGAAGAACACACTAATAATATAAAGAGAAGAATATAATCTAAGAATTAAAAAGCATTCACAAGCAGTTATCTCTCAGAGAAATCACTTAATACTTGCTTCCCTAGATTTATCAAAAATTTCGGAGTTGAAAGGCCAAAAAACTCAAGTTGTTAATACATATATAATAATAGACAAGGAAATCTCTTGCACGTAGTTGCAACTTACTCGATTAAGAGTGGTTGGGAGTATCAATCTTCATGTTTCATTAAGAAATAAATGAAGAGGTTTGGGTTCGAATCTCAGTTATCCTAACCACTAATGTACATGGGTAGGTGTTTTCGTTTCCGAGATGCCTTGATAAATAGGATTTGAACTTATAAGTTCTTGGGATTAGAGTGGAGACAGCATGCCATTGAGCCCTTCGCTTTCATTTGACATGAAAGAGCAAGTCCAAGCTCTAACTCAAGGTAAGGAAATATATATTTCTATCTATGAGTGTTTGGAAGCAGGTAACATCTAATTGAACAAGGAGAATAATCACGTATATAGGGGCACTGAGATCCTATTGAGTTGAAATGGTTTATTGGCAAGGGATAAAATCCGACCAATCAATAGTTTTCTTATTTCCAGGTGTGGGTAGTTTTCCTTTCATTTTGCGTCACGAGAATGAGAGCTTAGTTTTATTTTTGAAAAGATGTCACTTAATGGGAAAAACAACATATGGACAAATGTCAAACTGAGATGAAAAGGGTAGACAGATTCCTAGCCTTGCCAATTCAAAAAGTGACACCTTTGGTGTAATTACTAATTATATATTATATATTTTAATATGATATGTATATTGTGATTTTATTTTATCTAAAACATTATTAATAATTTCATTAATAGAAATAAAATTGCAATATAAGAAATTTCAATTTAAAAAATGTTTACATCTAGCTTCTAACATCGATTTTTTTGGTCAAGTTGTCTGTGATCCTCCAAGATTAACCCGTGGCTTGAGAAACTGCAACTCAAAGGAATTTAGTACGTCAAATGCACCCGAGGATCACACCCAGTTTGGGCCACTCTTGCCCTAATATCAATAGATTTTAGCATGCCCCCTCCTCCTAGCATGAGCGCAACAACCTCAATGAGGTTTGATCCTGGGTCCCCTTGCTAACAACGCTCATCCTTAACCAGTTGTGCTAGTGGGACTTGTCTTCTAACATCTAACATTTAACAACTATACATTTAGCAACGTAAACTTTGAAACAAAAAACTGATATGAGTGCCTATTTTTTTTAGGTGGCAAAAAAATAATCCGATTTTGAAAAGTGTTTATTCATAATACACTTTTTTTTTTGCATATTTTTGACACTTTAAATCTTCTTATGTATCAAGTATAAACACTAATTTTAAAATTTTAGTGATTTTGATGTTGATTTTGAAAAGTGTTGATGCCAACATCAACCCCTTTTTTTATAAGACTTACTTTTTTTTTTTAAATTGGTGATTTTCATGTGGATTTTGAAAAGCATCAACATTTTTTTTTAAGGTATATTTTTGACACTTTAAATTTTCTTATGTGCTAAGTATGCACATTTTTTTTTTAATGTTTATTATTTAACTATTTTTCAAGTGGTATAATTCCCTGGAACAAAAGTTCAAAGAGCTAAAATATTTGAGGAAAAAAAAACAAAAAATAATAATAAGTAAATAAAAATATATATTAAAACATAACAAAATTAAAAACCATGACCAAAAAACAAATATATATATATATATATATATATATATATATATATATATATATATATATATATATAAACAAAAAAGATAAAAATAAAACAAAATTGAACACAGAAATGTAAAAAAAAAAATAATAATAAATGATATAATTAAAAAAAAAAATTTAAAATTAAAAAAGAGAAGAAAAAAGAAAAAATACAAGAAAATTATTAAAGAAAAACATAATTAAGGAAAAAACTTTAAAAAAATTAATGCAAAAACAAAAATTAAAAAAATAAAGAAATATATTAAATAATTTAAAGTAAAATTAAAAATAAAAATAAAAACATTAAAAAAATAAAAATAAAATAAAACATTAAAAAAACATTACAAAAACCAAAATAAAACATTGAGAGAAAAATAATTAAAAAAAGATTAAAAACAATGAAAAAAAAAAAAAAATTGTCATTCCTAACGACCGATGGGGTGGAGGGGGTAGTTCTGAGAATTGTCCGCTCTACCTCCTGGCCCGTTGGGTTGCGAGGGTGGTGGGGAAGGCTGCACACAACCCCCTCTTCTATCACCCTCGCGAGATGATTTTCCCCCGCCACCCTTTCGGCCTGTTGGACTGCAGAGTGGGCCAAGTTATTTTTATTTCTTTTAATTTTATTTTAATTTCATTTCATTTTTTTATGTTTTTTAAATATGTTAACTTTTTATTTTTTTCAATGGTTTATAATTTGTTTTTTTTTTTTTTTTTACTATCTTTTGTTTAAGTTTTTATGATTTTTTTAATATTTTTAATGTTTTTTTTTTTTTTTTTTTTTTTTTTTTTTCTTTTCGGTTTTTTTTTTTTTTGATATATATTTTTTAATTTTTAAGATTTTTATTTTATTCTTAATGTTTTTTATTTTATTTGTTTATTTTAAATATTTTTTGATATTTTCTTTTATTTTTTAATGATGATGATGATGATGATGATGATAAGACCAAAATTTGGCTTATCAGACCTAAAGAAATGAGATATTTAGTTTTCTTTAAAATTGTACTCCTATGCCCAAAGAGCTTGGAGAGAAGCATCTCGAGCTCACTATAATTTTGACATGTTAAAAGGATAGGAAGGTCGAAATTGCAACAAAGATTATTAAACTGAGATCTAATGTGGTGTATGATAGACACTCTAAGAGGAAGTGATTTTCATCCTCAATGTTCATATTCTCACAGAGATGGCAAATCTTTTCCACCCATGGTGTTTTATGAACTTCCCAATGACCTATTTCACTATGGAGCTCATGAGAGTTCGTTCTTATCTTGGCTAGACTAATTTTTGTCTTTGAGTTGGTTAAAACAAAGAGATACTTTTGATCTTCTTGAATAGGGTTGATGACCTCCTTATATATATTCTAAAATTTTGATCATTTATAATTTAATTTTTTTTTCTACATCGTTTTTGTTTTTTTTTTGTCATTTTTATATATATTTTTAACTTGTTTTTTATATTTTTTTATAATTGGTTTATATTTTAATATATATTTTTATTTACTTATTATTATTATTATTTTTAAAAATTGTTTGTTTTAGTGTTTTTTTCTCAATATTTTAATTTTTGTTTTCTTTTTTTAGTCATGTTTTTTTTATATTTTAATATTCATTTTTATTTACTTGTTATTATTATTATTTTTAATTGTGTGTGTTTTTTTTTCCAGTTTTTTTTCAATGTTTTAATTTTTTTTTATTTTTTCATGCAGGGTCTGTGTCGATCTTCAACTAGCAACCCGATCCCATTATGTGTCAATTTGATAGTTGATTTTAAATTTTCATTATAATATATTGAGTCTGACTCCCCGATGTGTCAATTTCATGGTTGGTCTTTAGACTTTTATTACAATGGGTGTGTTCACCTACACTGCGTGTCAATTTGACAGTTGATTTTAAATTTTTTGTTAGAATGTGTCAAGTTGTCTTAGGCTAAGATTTTAAAGTTGTTATACTTTTAGCATTTGAAAAAAAAAATACACTTGGTATAATGGCTATTTCATTTAGGTATTCATTTTTAATTTTTTTTTAGTTATAGAAAATTTTCATAATGCCATGGTTGAAATATGTTGAAAACTTAAGGTTTTCCGTAGTCATGATCTTTGATTTTAATTCCATAGTTGAAAATTTGTCAAAATTTTAAGGTTTTTCAAGTCATGATATTTTATCTTTAACACCATGGTTGAACATTCTTGAAATTTTAAGGCTTTTTATAGATGTGATGTTTTATCTTTAATGTCATTTCTAAAAATTATTGGAATTTTAAGATTTTTTAGAGTTATGATATTTTATCCTTAACGCCATTGCTAACAAATGTTGAAAAATTACCTCAAAAACAAAGAAACTATTATAAAATCAACATTTTGTTTTCAGGGTGTTTTTTGCACAAACATTTTTGGTTTTATTGCCCTTTACTATCATTTTTAAAAAACGTTGAAAATTTACCTTAAAAAAAAAACGTTATTCTAACATCAACATTTTTCATTTTGGAGCTGGTTTTCACATTTTATTTTTATTTTTATTTTTCTAAAGTTCTCGTTTTGAGATTAAAAATTTTGTTTCATAGTTTACATTTTCATTCTCCCTATATCGGAATAGAAAATATCTCAACGCAATTATTTTAAAGAATATAATTTTATTGTTGTCAAATAAAAATGTTAAATATATATTTTTTAATTAATATTGTTTTTTTATTAACTAATATTAAATATTTGTATTAGATAAATGTTGTAGTAAATTTCATAATTAATCATATTTTGTTGCATGTATATAAAGTTCTTAGAAAAACAAATTTTTTTTTTTTAAATTTAAGGACAATTTCTAATACATCATTATTATGTAGTATATAATACTATATATTTCGTAAAAGATGTATCAAATATTAGGAATTTTAAAAACATATTTGATTATGAGTAGTAAATTAAGTCAATCAACTACAGATCTTTGATTAATGTTGTTTCATCCATGTCATTAAATGCTAATTACATAAGTGCTTTCTCTTGTCACACAAATAAATGACTTTGAATCTCTTTTGATTTCTTTGACTAAATAAGAGTAGGGAGAACTAGACCCTCATTTATTTAATTAATTATTACCTTATAAGATTATGAATTCTTAAATAGGTTATGGGTTTACCAAATGAGCCATATAGTGAGATTCATCATTTTTTTTAGTTGATAAGTACATTAGAAGGATGGAAAAATTCATGAATTATATACTCTAAAGAATTAATGTGTGATCTTGCTTAAGAAGGATACCTGTAAAATACTTAGCTATAAGGGTTTGGGTTCCTTTCTTGAAGTCCTTCTGAGATGAAAGATGGGGTTTCTACAAGACCCAAGTGAGGAGTAAACCAAACAAAATAGGGAGCTCCAACTTACATCAAGTGAGCACGTCACCTTAGGCCTATGTTTTTTCTTAGGGGAGTTATCAGAGCATATAGAGATTAGTTTATGTGTGTATGTGTTGAGTTGGGACATGGTATCATGAGTTGGCTTGTTGGACTAGATACACGGAAGAAGCATGAGATGGATCGAGGCACCATGAGTCGCAATGATCATGCGGGTCACATGATTGGAAACATGGATGAAGGTTGTGACACTTTATTATTCGAGTGGCACAATAGTATGACAAGACCAACATGGGTGCACAGACACACCAAACAAGAAAGGGTGGATGGTCTATCACAATTGTTGAGCACAAGCTAAGAATCAAGCATGAGTATGATGGGTGAGTAGTCAATCATGTTGACTGCATAGATGGGATATGATTTTCATATGTATAAGTTGTAGTTGGTGTACAACCTTTTTCTTGAATTACGTGATTTGGCCTACGTCTTTTTCGAGCAATATTTTCATTTTCAATATATAAAATTATATATAAATTGAAAAACATTTGAACAAAATTACAAATTTTTTTTAACATAATATATATATAATTTAACAAAATGATGATCATAATAATAATACTAATATTGATGGCCACCTCGAGATGGTTGAGTACCATCATGCCCACCCGGAGATGGTTGAGAACCAGCATGACCATCCATTGGTTGGCCACCACCCATTGGTTGAGAACCAACATGACCACCCATTGATTGGCCTCTAGGGGAATGTGTACCACCACCCTGCGGCCCGATTTGACACCACCGTGTTCACACGAGAAATGTGTACCACCACCACCCTCAGCGATATCTCATCACTGAAACCAAAAACAATACAGAATTTCTAATAATATATATATATATATATATATATATATATGTATTATTCACTAATTATCATTTAAAAGTATATATATATATATATATATATATATATATATATATATATATATATATATATATATATATATATATATATATATATATATATATATATACCACGATTGTGTGAATCATGACCTTCCATCGACTGAGCAGATACTATTTTCCTCTAAACTCCTAAAAAAATGAAATTTATTAAAAATTAATTTAACTCGCTAAATTGATAAAAAAAATCAATTCCATATGTATACACATATATGTGCATAATATTATATTCAAATATCAGTTAAAAGCTTTCACATTTAATATAAATACCACAGTCATGATGGATATCCCCCGATCCATGATCCCCCTCTCTCATAGATGCATGGGACTCTATTGATGTTTGCCTCGAAGAATCAAGTGGAAAATGATCATCCGTAATATATATGAATATCTACATATACATAGATACATGATATTTAAAAATTTACCTCATGCATTTACAATTATTTTTAAAATTACTATTTAAAAAGATTTCAAAGAATTCAAAAAATTGATGTAATTTACGCAAATGTTGAAGCACAACTTGAACACAAATGTAAAACACAAAACTTTAAGGACAAATTGATGTGTAAAACTCACTTGAATATTTAAACACAAATTTTTTGAAGTCGTGCACATTTTGAAAATAAAATACAAAATTTTCTAAAACATGAAGTTCACCAAGTTGTGCTTACATATTGGGGACACACTTGGTATATAATTGAAAAAAACACATGGTCATTAAAAACGACACAATTATAACTAAAAAACACAGATATATCAAATATATCTTACAATGTCCATCAATAAATTTTGATGGAGAGCAGCTTCTTAACACTAATTCATCTTTGACACAAAAATCTTCAATTGGCATTACCCCATACAATAGATCACTAGACATTCTATTAACATTTTCACAATGTCTTATACTAAATTATTGAAATTTTCTAACAATATTGTTGCTTTTCTATGTAGTTGTTTTAGCGAGGAAAAATTTTAGAGGCTAATATTCGCAAGTGGGCTAATATTTCATGCTTTTTCCAAAAAGAAGATTCGTAAATTTCCATGTTTCTTAAACTGAATTCGCCCAAATTTTATAGTGTTAAATCACTTTACCTTAAAAATCACCAATATTATATATTTTCTAATATAAAATAATTAGAAATATAAACATTTTTACAAAATTATCATCAAACATTTTAAAATTTGGATATTAGGGACTAGTAATATTCACCGAGGTTGCTAAAATTTAAGATAAACTTCCATCCTTAAAAATTTCCTTGGTTTTCGCCTCTCTTTCTTAACTTGGTACACGTCTTTCATCTAGTTGCACACAAGTTTAGAATTGGTGAAAACTACAATTCCATTGGATCCATACTCCCTAGCTATTCCTAAGCATTCTATTAATGCAATATAATATACTTCATTTTTTGTTGTTCTTCAAGGTATATTCATTTTCCTTTGGAGGACTTTGTTCATCGCAATATTGTATAGCACATATGTAATCATTGATTGCCCTAGATTGGGATAAAAAGAAACATCTATGCATAATGTCCAATTTTCAACCATGTTTAGTGGGCTTTATGATCCGTGAAGAAAACAAATTCAATAAAATATTAAATTCATTTATTGAAAATGTCTTAGTTTATGGGAGAAATGACATAAATGGTTTCCAAAAACACTAGGACCGTCCTTGCATTTAGCTAAAAGTTTTATAATAGTTTACCGCCAATGGAAATGAGTAACAACACATCCTAACCTAACTACATCATAGCTAGATAAATATTTAATGCATACATCAAGGCATCTAGTCATGGTAGTTTAGGAGGTGTTATTATTAATTAAATGTTGAGTTGTGTTCCACTTCTAGCATATACCATGCATAAAAAAATTTATGTGTTGATTATTCCTTCATGGTAGTAGGAAGCATAGTTTGGGATGTGTTATTATTGTTGGTGAGGTGATATTGGACCCCTATTATGTGTATGACGTGTAATTGAAAAGTAATTTTGTATTAGATAATTAAGGATAAACATAGGTTTCAAATGAATATGTAGAGTTCTTGTGTGATAAACCTATCTTCGTTTTAGACCATATTGTCATGCTTTATATCCAAAAAATATAGTGGCATGAAAATCAATAAGATGAGGGATATCTTGAAGTAAAGAATTACCACATATTTGCAACAAGTTCAACCCCATAATATTTTTGAAAATTGTGGTTGCAATATCGAGGAAGCTAATCAAAAATTAATTTTGGATTCTAAATTATTGGGGATTTAAACATCTTTCAAATGAATATGTAGAGTGCTTGTGTGGTAAACCCATCTTCATTTTATACCATATTCTCATGCTTTCTATCCAAACAAAATAGTGACATGAAAACCAAGAAGATGAGGGATATCTTGAATTAAAGATAGAAAAAATGTTGAAGTTATTGAATGGTAGTTGACACATAGTCATCCCAAATCATATGCCAAAAATAACACTCTTGTGGCAACAACAATGGATAGGAAAACATTGTTGAAGTTGAGGAAGAAAACCTTATTTATTATACAATTTAAGACCACCATGAATATAGGGTGGAAGAGAGAATTACATAGATTTGCAACAAATGCAACCCCATAATATTTTTGAATATTATGGTTGCAATGTCAAGGAAGCTAATCGAAAAGTAATTTTGGATTATATTATTGAGGATTTAAACATCTTTAAAATGAATATGTAGATTTCTTATGTGGTAAACCAATATTCGTATGTAGAGTGCTTGTGTGGTGAACCCATCTTCGTTTTAGACCATATTCTCATGCTTTATATCCCCAAAAAATAGTGACATTAAAACCAAGAAGATGAGGGATATCTTGAAGTAAAGATAGAAAAAGTGTTGAAGTTGTTGAATGGTAGCTAACACGTAGCCGTCCCAAATCATAGGCCCAAAATAACACTTTTGTGGCAACAATAACGGAGATGAAAACATTATGAAATTGAGAAAGAAAAAATTGTTATTAAAATATTGAACTCGGGTGGAGATCTTGTAATTTTCAAATTTGTGGGGAATCATTTTATCTCAAAATTTCTATTTCATATATCGTAGCCTTTTATAATGGAAAATCGCTTGGTCCTTACATGTTCTTGAAGTAAACACATTAGAAACAACTTTTTGTGTGTTCTGTTGAAGCTATTTCTCAAACACAGAGCATAAGATAGAAATATCCTGAGTGTGGAGTTTCTATAGGAGCGGGAAGGTCAGTCCGTGAAGAAAAGTGAGTGAAAGGATAAATGAAAAATACTCAAATATTCTTGTTCACTCCATGTACTATGTTCGCAAAATCTAAGTTCACTGTGTTAACTCCTTGGTTGCATTTGAAAGAAGGTTGGAAATATTGCAGTAAATCAAGATGTGAGTCTAGCGAATTATTTTATTTTGATTTGGTTCATATGTCTTCTATTTCATATGTTATTAATTATTTGTTATGGTGTTTTTTAACATATTATAAAAGAAAATCATAAAAACATTCTCATCCTTTATTATCAGGTCACTCCTTTAAACTAAAATGGAGTGTTTTTTAATAGATGATAAAATAAAATAAAAAAACCATTGCCATCTTTTATTATCTACTCACTCCTTTGTACTAGAACATATAAGATACTACTATACATAGAACGATGATTAAAGAAGTCATTGGAATTTGTGAAAAATTGTTTAATATTTATTCTTCGTTCCTCTTTGATAAATTCATATGTAAATTTAACTATTAAGCTTTGATGTCAGATTCTAAACCAATAATAAAGAGAAATAAAAATTAAAATATTGTACATTTTCTTGTGAAAACACAATTTTTTTATTTTTTATTTTAAATGGTGTGTTTGGGTTTTGGACTCTCGGCTTCACATTTTGTACTTGAATTGGACTATGATCCATTTTAAAAAATTTCAACTTGTATTATAGTGTAAGAATGCACAATAGTTTCATGCCAGACGGAAATACGGAACAGGATGTGCTATGACTAACTTGCAAAAAAAATAATAAATTTTAGAATGGGAAATAACAAATGGATCTTCCTCCTACCTAATGCTGCAAAACCTGACGAGATAGTCGGTCATCTAGGTGGATTAAAAAGGTACAAGTACAAGTGGCCCAGCACAGAGGGCTCAAAATCAAATTGTTCAGATTGTTCTCGAACCAACTTCATGTTGTAGATCTCATCCTTCTAATTCCAATGATGTGAATGGTTCATCAAACCGAGTCTTTATGGAGAAGTTAGGAGCAGTCAAAGTTTTGGGTTGACTTGGTGACTGGGCAGCCTTAAGGAAGATGCAATTTGGATGAAACCCGGCCACCGGATTCCAGCAAGCTCAGGCTAGATTCCAGGCGAAATTTCTACCTAGTTAATTTGCCTCCTTCGGTCCAAAACCGAATTTTTCAAAAAAAGGCTCATATTGTTTGTGGTGGGGCCACCAATCCCACCACCCGACCAAAAAATGTGGTCCCACACGCCATGAACCCCGTGGGCCACTCCATATGGAACCATATATATATATGGGCTAGCAGGGATCAAACCTGCCTGACCTCAAAGGCCGGCTCGCTCCACAGGCGGCCCAACTCATAAAAACAAACACACCAACCATTTTTAAACCCTCCGCGTAACCACGATGCCGACAGGAGTATGGGGCGGGCCGCCCAATGCAGACCCAACCTCAACTCACCCCACGTGTCTCCATTTCGAATCAGCGTGGGTTCAAAATTTTAATGTGGGGTTTTAAAAAGAAATGTCATGGTTTTAAAAAAAATGGAAATCAACTTATTTCGGAGGAGGCAGGATTTGACCACCCGACCTCCCTCCAACAATTTCTAAACTTTACCACTAGGCCAATGGCCTTGACTTGTAAAGCCCACCCATGGAAAATACTTAAAACCCATCTTATTTGTTGTGTGTGGGGGGAAGCCAAGCATGGAGAAGGAGCACGATTTTGTAGAAGATTAATTTTATTTTGCAGCCAAGTATGGGCATGAAATCCGAGGAGATGCACGGATTTACATTTTTATTTGCAGGTACATTGCTGCACACAAATCAAGGAGGTGGAACCATGAGCCAGAAAAGAGCCAGGCGGAACCTTGATTGAGCCCCATTTTCAGGAGGGTGAAATTTTGACTTCGTCCAAATGGGACAAATTTTATGTCATTTATGCACTACTCAACGCCACGAAGTTGATGGTGTGTTCAGTTTATTCATTTGAGTTTTCTATTTTTCAGAAAATTTTGGAAGTGGGTTATGCAGGTGTCATATTTCCACAAGTGAGCAGGCGTTTTCACATTTTTCGATGCCACAAGATTGATGGTGTTTTCAGATTCAGCCGCAAAGCAGCTCAGCCTTCAGCAAATGGGAGCATGAGGTATATGATGTGGATTCCATGTACTTCTTCATTTATTTCTCTTTGTGATGCATTATGTCTTGCAGATCACAGTTGATACATGAGTCGTGGGATCTTGCCTTGTTTTATTATTGATGTATTTTCAGATATGGATTTGTGTCAGGTATGAGATCCCTTTTATGCCACATTGGCGGGATGCTCGTTTTAATATGTGTATTGTTGAGATCCCTTGTTTTCCAGGATTGGCGGGATACTCTTATTTATTACATGTTAGCTATGGTCATATTGATAAGAGTATTTCTTTATGTATGAGAGTTCTGCAGTGGAACATCTCCTAAAGAAGTCAAGCCACTCCTGCGTGAGGGAAATTTTCCTTGTATGTCATAGGAAAACACATCCATGTACATCTTCTTCTTACAACACATAATGCAGTAGCCTACATCATCTTGACACCGAGGCCCAGAGATGTAGTCCCTCCTCGACGAACTCTGTCATCAAACGATGTGTTCTTATGATTGTTGATCTTTCTCATTTATGTCCCTCTTATTTACAGCATACACTTATTCATTTATGTTCTTTAATGTCTTAATTAAATGCAATTCTCTTTATCAGTCGAAGTAAAAGTTCTTGGTTAAGGGTATCGAGATTTTACCCTGGATCAAGTGGTATCAGAGCAGGTATTCTTGCTAATTGGATTCCAGGCGTGAAAATTGAACATTTGCTAAGTTGAGCCATGGCGAATGTCAAGGAAATGTATTAAACCATGCTCAGGGTATCCGAGAAAGCGGACATATTGTACAAGGCTTACGAAAAACGAGCAATAGAGAACAAAGAATTGAAGACCCTCCTACACAAAGAGAAGGAGGACAAACAACAATGGCAGCTTCAGTTGCAAGCCACAACAATACATGGGTAGATTGGAAGCGCAACAATGAAATTCTGCAAGAAGGTCATGATGCCTTGAAGGCGTTCCTACATTAAGAGAAGGAGGAGAAGCAGCAGTTGCAGCTTCAGTTGCAAGCCATGACAGAGGCGTGGGAAGAGTTGAAACGCAAAAATGAAACTCTTCAAAGTGATCATGATGCCTTAAAAGCATTCCTACAAAAAGAGAAGGAGGATACGCAACAGTTGTCACTTTAGCTACAAGCTGTGTCAGAGGAATTGACGGAAGTGAAGTGCAACGAGGGCTTACAACAACTTTCTTCATCTGTTTCGCAATCAACACCTAAGGTAAACAATGTTGATTTTTCTTCAGTTTATTCACATGATATAATTTCAGTTGGAAGTGTGGAGATACCCATCATAGGTACCGGCATGAGAGTCCTCACCAAAATGGGGTACATAGGAGGAGGACTTGGCATTTGTGGCCAAGGCATAACCGAACCATTGGAGGTTGTGCAACAACCTCATTATGCAAGTTTGGGGTACACCGACGAAGGATGTTTAAAGGACATCAAAGGCAAACAGATAATGATGAACTCTCCAAGGAAGAGGAATGATGGGGACACTTCGCCATCGTTCCATGGCAATGCACATTGCAGTGAAGGAACTGAGGCGAGTTCCCATCATCATGATTGCACCAGAGACCACCACAAAAGGTATACTAAGATTCATTATTCCAGAGTGAATTTTAATTATAAGAATGTTGTTAACCACGATCGTAAAATATGGCATCATAAAACTTGTTATTTTTGTGGTTTAAATAACCATGTGATTTTTGAGTGCTAGAAGAGGATGGCAACACAAAGGAGGAAGAGGCATGAAAAGCCTTCTCCCCAATAGGAAAAGAAATCAGTTAAGCAGTTTTGGAGGAAAAAGAAAGTTTGCGCCCATTGTGACCGAAGTGGCCACCAAAGAGCCACATGCTAGAAACTTCATCCAGAGCAGAGCCATAAAGCCAAAGCGCCCGTGCATACACCAGTCGAAAGAGTTGATCGACAAGTAAGTTCGCCATAGGGAAATGATCCACTCGTTTTAATAAATGAGAAGTGGTTCTTCTAGATTATTTTTTTCTAGAGATGTTAAGCTTGTCATGGCCATGCTTGTAAATCATTTGTCGCATTTTTTATTATGAAAGTGATGATGTGTTTCCATCACTCATTTAAGCAACCATGATATTTTTTTGGCCTTGTGTTATAAGTCGTGTGTTGGATATCTTTCATGTAAAAGTGATGATGTGTTGGCATCACTTCGAGATGCGACGATTATGTTTTGGTCATGTTCTGTGAGTCGTCTGATGCATTTATTTCATGTAAAAGTGATGAGGATTTTTTCCATCACTTTGAAATGCGATGATGAGGTCTGGACTTGTAATTTTTTTGAGTTATGATTTCCATTTTTCTGTAAGCTTGACCACCGAGCACATGTTATAAACTGGTGGCAAGTATGGAAATATTAGGGTCATTGTTGGTCACATTGAGAATGTAATGTTCGTTGCAGCTTTAGGCAGGTGATGGCATTCTGATTCTAAAGGATAGAAGTGAAGGAGTTTTCGAGGGATGTGTCTTCTCAGACTCGTGTTGCAACAAGTTGCAGGTGCTGGTTTTGCATCTTGATTCTGAAGTACGAGAGGTGAAGGAGTCTTCAAGGGATGTGCCTTTTCAGAAATTTGCATTTCCGCAGTTGCAGGTGTTGGTTTTTCATCTTAATTCCGAAGTACGAGAGGTGAAGGAGTCTTCAAGGGATGTGCCTTTTCAGGCATCGCATTGCAACAGTTGTAGATGATGGCTTTCCATCTTGATTCTGAAGTACGAGAGTTGGAGTCTTCAAGGGATGTGCCTTTTCAGACGTCACATTACAGCAGTTGTAGATGATGGCTTTGCATCTTGATTCCGAAGTACGAGAAGTGAAGGAGTCTTCAAGGGATGTGCCTTTTCAGACATCGCAATGCAACAATTGTACATGATGGCTTTGCATCTTGATTCCGAAGTACGCCAGGTGAAGGAGTCATGTGGGGATGTGCCTTTTAATGAAAGTTGCAGAATGTTGATGATAGGTAAAGCTTGATGCTTTTGGAGGACCAAAAGCTCCTCAATGGGGAGGACTGATCCAGGTGGATTAAATAGGTACAAGTACAAGTGGCCCAGCATAGAGGGCTCAAAAATCAAAGTGTTTGGATTGTTTTCAAACTAGCTTGATGTCGTAGATCTCGTCTTTCTAATTCCAACGGTGTGAACGGTTCATCAAATCGAGTCCGTATGGAGAAGTTAGGAGTAGTCAAAGTTCTGGGTTGACTTGGTGACTGGGCAGCCTTAAGGAAGATGCAATTTCGATGAAACTCGGCCACTGGATTATAGCAAGCTCAGGCTAGATTCTGGGTAAAATTTCTGCCTAGTTAATTTGCCTCCTTCGGTCCAAAACCGTATTTTTCAAAAAAAGGCTCATATTGTTTTAATAAAATAATTTTATATTAAGAAAGGTGGCAGGGCCAACAATCCCGCCACCCGGCCAAAAAATGTGGTTCCACAAGCCGTGAACCTCGTGGCCCACTCCATATCGCACCATATATATATATATATATATATATATATATATATATATATATATGGGCCAGCAGGGATTGAACCCACCCGGCCTCAAAGGCCGGCCCGCTCCACGGGCGGCCCAACTCATAAAAACAAACACACCAACCATTTTTAACCCTCCGCATAACCACGATGCCGACAGGAGTATGGGACGTGCGGACCAATGCAGACCCATCCCCAACTCACCCCATGTTTCTCCATTTCGAATCATCGTGGGTTCAAAAGTTTAATGCAGGGTTTTAAAAATAAATGTCACAGTTTAAAAAAAAACAGAAATCGACTTATTTCGGAGGAGGCAGGATTTGACCACCTGACCTCCCTCCAACAATTTCTAAACTTTACCACTAGGCCAACAGCCTTGACTTGTAAAGTCCGCCCACGTAAAATACTTAAACCCAACTTATTTGTTGTGCATGGGGGGGGAAGCCAAGCATGGAGAAGGAGCACGATTTTGCAGAAGATTAATGTTATTTTGCAGCCAAGTATGGGCATGAAATTCGAGGAGATGCATGTATTTCAATTTTTATTTGCAAGTACATTGCTGCACACAAATCAAGGGGGTGTAACAATGAGCTAGAAAAGAGCCAAGTGGAACCTTGATTAAGCCCCATTTTCAGGAGGGTGAAATTTTGAATTTGTCCAAATGGGACAAATTTTATGTCGTTTCTGCACTACTCGACGCCACGAATCTAATGGCGTGCTCAGTTTCTTCATCTAAATTTTCGATTTTTCATCCACTTTTGGAAGTGGGTTATGCAGGTGTCAGATTTTTCCAAGTGAGCAGTCGTTTTCACATTTTTCGACACCACAAGATTGATGGTGTTTTCAGATTCAACCGCAAAGCAGCTCAACCTTCAACAAATGGAAGCATGAAGTATATGATCTGGATTCCATGTAATTCTTCATTTATTTCTCTTTGAGATGCATTATGTCTTGCAAATCCCGGTTGATACATGATTTGTGAGATTTTGCCTTGTTTTTTTATTGATGTATTTTCATATATGGATTTGTGTCAGGTATGAGATCCCTTTTATGCCACATTGGTGGGATGCTCGTTTTCATGTGTATTTTTGAGATCCCTTGTTTGCTAGGATTGGTGGAATACTCTTATTTATTACATGTCAGATATGATCATACTGATAGGAGTATTTCTTTATGTATGAGAGTTCCGCAGTGGAACATCTCTTAAAGAAGTCAAGCCACTCTTGCGTGAGGGCATTTTTCCTTGTATGTCATAAGGAAACACATTCATGTACATCTTATTCTTACGACACATAATGCAGCGGCCTACACCATCTTGACATCGAGGCCTGGAGATGTAGTCCCTCCTAGACGAACTCCGTAATCAAACGACGTGTTCTTATGATTGCTGATCTTGTTCATTTATGTCCCTCTTATTTACAGCATACACTTATTAATTTATGTTCTTTAACGTATTAATTAAATGCAATTCTAATTATCAGTCGAAGTAAAAGGTATTGGTTAAGGGTATGAATATTTTACCCTGGATCAGTCGATTGGATGACTATGGGCAACAAGTCTATCTCTTGATGACAAGGAGTTGTAATAGAATATGTCATTTTGATCATTTTTTTTTTTTTAAATTCTAGTGTTACAACCAATCTATCGCCCATCGCCCATCTAGAATTTATCAAATAAAATTTACATCCCATTTATGTTTAAATGAACGGTTTTAAAAACTATAACACATAGCTTCCAAATTGGCAGTAATTTTTTATAAAGCTAAAGTAATTCACATGTTCTTCGGTTCAAAATATTCTAGTGGCCAACATATTTTCTAATTCAGATCTCATTAGTGGACAAAAAAATAGAAGACATCCAAAGACAAATTTTTATAAAATATCAGTGTTTAATAAAATATTAAGAAGGCCACCGTACATAGGTGTAGCATAGAGACACACATAGAATACAACTGAGTTATTGTTATTCAATTGCAGCCCCCCATCAGCATCATGCAACAAACAACAATTTACTTATTTTCTATATTTGATCATTTTCTATATTGACAAATCATTCTCAAATTTGTAACATAAAGATGATCCTTTTGCCACAAAATTTACTTGAGAGGCTTGCAAAAGTCAATTTTTACTTACCTGGAATAGGAAACAAAGAAATCGGTGGATGCAGAGGATGCAAAGGAACTCGAGGACGCAAAGGAAGTTGAGGACACAAAGGACACTGAGGACACTAAGGAAGTCAAGGATGTAGAGGACATCGAGGAATCCGGCACATAGACTACCAAAAAAACAAAATTACTACCAAAAAACTAAATTACTTCCAAAAACTACAAAACACAAACAAACCTGCAACGACATCGCTTACCTACCCTCTCTCCAACCGTCGGGAAATGGTAATGTTCAACTGAAATTGTGGTAAATATTTTTGCGGTTTGCAGGCCATTATATTTATAAACAAAAATTCAGCCAAACTTTTAAAAAAGTTCAGTCGAACTAAAATTTTGACTGAACTAATAGTTCAGACAAACTTTTGACATCATTTTTTCAATATCCAACAAAACATCTGGTTGTCGACACCGTCAATATAGACGGCAGAATAAGTTTGGAAAACGACGGAAAAAGTTCGGCTAAAATAATCCCAAAATTTCGGATGAAATTTTGAGAGTGAAATTTTCGGGCGTGTTTCTCACAAAAATGTAACCCACCTTCGCGTTTCCACCCGCATATGAATACACTAATTAACTAGAATTTATCACACATGTAACCACAATAACAATAGAGTGACAAACATATAATTAATCCTAATATTTACAACAATCATGAATCACATACCTGCATGCTTGTATGCCGATCTTCTTTTACCCCAAATTTCATTGTTGCAACTTTGCTTTACTGATCTGCATCTTTTGCTCTATCTCAACCAACAAATTATCATCATAAGATACAAATATCATCATGATGGTCTAATTGCATACAATGACCTCATGATGCATGACAACATCAACCATTCCAACTTACATGGAAAATACATAAGTGTGAACAGCATGTGACCAAACATGAACAACTAATATATGTACCACATGTAACGACATGTACCCAAGCATGCATGGAAAACACCCAAGCATGAAAATCATGTAACCAAGCATAAACAATAAATGCACGTACAACATGTAACATTGTGTAAGCAAGCGTACACAGTAAATACATAAATATGAACAACACATAACCAGTCATACACACATGATGACACATGTTCCAATGACACCAAAAAATTTCCCATGGAGACATCACTGTAACCATGACTAACACCATGCAAATGCAAAAATCACACATAGACCAGAAGCATATTACATGTGCATGCAACCAACATAAATGCATGATCCACACACCACCCATCGATCCGAGAGTTTAACGATGCTATGATACCACTCGGTAACACCCTCTTCCTAGATATACCTAAGTAACTGACCAATTGAGGTGAACATGTGACGAAAGGATAATAATATGATATTCAACCTCCTAGATGACCTTAAGGAAGTGGAACTGACGGAAACAAGACAAACACACCTTACACAACACCAAAAAAATTCCCAGGGGTTAACCTAACCTTCTATACCCCTGACCCCTGAGGGAGACTGACATTTTGGCCCATTTGGACCATAGACGCAGGCATGCCAAGGAAAGGTAGCAGGTGGGAGCCTATAGTCACAGGTACAACACAACAAGCATGCAGCCAAGACCCCAATTAGTTAGTTATGTGCGTGCAACTCTAGAATTTGTGCCACATTTTCAGCCCCAGAGCCTAGGTCACTGCCCAAAACTTCATAAAATTTTAAGAGATGATAAATAACATTAAAGCAAAGGTACGAAATAAATCACATCATCAGGAATTCATTTGGACCCCTCCTGGCCATGACAGGCATTTTGTCAAACATGTCACAAACATTGCATCTACAGGTTTAAACATCATATTTAAACATATGGGTGTCTTACTTATCTGAGAATCACTAAGAAGAATTGCTCCCCTACATCATAAGCTACAATAAAATCTATTTGACCATAGATACATTGTGTATTCATTTATAGGTAAAAACATGGATACATCCATACATCATCACGAATCGAATACATGCTTATAACTAACACAGTAACAACAGAATTAAAATGGGTAAGACAACAATAAAATCCATACATAAACTAGTACATTTGCATACCGAATACCAGAGGAATTAGATCTTCATTACGGAATGTAAAAACCAATTGGAGATTGGACTTCCATGTTCCACTTGACCATAGATTGATTGAGCCAAATCTTACTTCATCTAATCACCCTTGGGCCATATTCCAAGCACGAATGTGGGACTTCATCAAACACATCAAAAAAAACCAATCTAGGGCTTCCAAAGGTCAAACCGCCTTAACCAGTGATTCCACCTCATGGTCGGACAACACAACCATCACAGATTGGTCTCTACCGAAGATGCTCCAGGGCTCCAAAGTGTTTGTTAAAACCAAGGCTCCAGATTAGTAACTGAAACCTAGGTTTTTCCAGGCTCCAGTGCATTTGTCCAACCAAGGTTCCAAGACTAGTAACTCAACCCACCCAGGGCTCCAGAGCATTTGTCCAACCAAGGCTCCAAGACTAGTAACTCAACCGAACAGTTGTTCGTTGGGCTCTAGAGCATTTGTTCAACCAAGACTCCAAGAACCAATAACTCAACCCAATAGCTAAAGGAATCATGAGAGCCAACCAGACAACAATCAATGCAAATAAACCCACAACACCATGGTTATCTAGGAAATGGAAAGGTTAGGAAAATCCACATGCATGTACCATGCATTCCAAAACTAGCGAGAAAATGATACATGCAACTCAATACTTGCCCTTAGAACTTGTTGTAGCGGTTCATTATGATGTCTGCTTCTGCTTTCCTACTCTTATTTTTCCTTCTTGTTCCAAATCTCCAAGTATCCACACTCTCCAAGAGCGCTCCAAGAAAACTCTAAGTATCCATGAGTATGAGGGAGAGAAGCAGAATAATGAGACAGCTCCAAAAATGCACTGACAAAAGCTTACCAGCTAATCTTTAGAAGCATTTTTACAATGAGGCCTCTATTTTCTTCATTTTCCATTATTTCCTTTTATTTTCCTCCTCATATGCAACGTGTGACCTTGCACCTCTCTTTTATCCTATTTTTCGTTATTTTCATAAATAAATGCCAGTTAATGCATCGTGACTTTCCAAAGCCTTTGCCTTTGCCTTTTGCCAAGTTCCTTTAGCCATAATAAACCAAGTGAACACCCATTACGTTGTTTTGCCCAATATTCATCTTGGAATACGTATCCCATCAACCGTAATTATTATTTTTACATGAATTTTTCACTAAAATTATTACAAATCACTTCAACTACTCTAACTAATACATTTTTTTTTAAATAATCAAATAAATCTCAAAGCAACATTAAAATAAACTTAAAACTATAAAGCTAAAAATAAATAATTTTCATGTTGTGCTACCTTCTCCTTGAATTCCTCTTGCACAAATTCCAACCGGCATTCCTACTATGGGGTCTCAAAAGGGTAATTATTTGTTGGCACGTGATAAGCTTCAACTGTGCATACCTCCTTAGCCATGTGTGAAAGGATAGAGGGGCTACAACAAAAAGAACAAAGAGTCCCTTTCATGCTTTCCTCCAAATATATCATGTTGATAGATGTGACTCTTTTAACATGTCCTTTCTTCCAACTACGACATCCAACTCTTCTTGTGCCGTTTTCAGCACCTCCAAGAGTTGCAACAACGATGAAATTGCCTCCAATTCTCGGGATGCCATGATAAAAAAATAAAAAATAAAAATCGTCTTGTTGATGGAAAATTCATTAATATTCCTTTCTATCACGAGGGCGACCTATAGATCTTGATAGAAAGTTTTATATTGTTCAAGATTAAAAAAAAAAATTTCAAATGACGCAGAAATAATTCACCACCATCTACCACAAATCGTGACGTGTAGCGGTGTTGAAGTAATTTGGGAGGAATTACTTATATAATCCGTTGAACATAAAAGAATGCACCAACAAAATCAATCTTTAATTCTACATACAATCTTCTAGCTTAGAGGAATAAAGTCTTTAATTCAGGAGGAATTAAAGAACACACTTCACGTTATGTTCTTTCATACTCTTGTTGCATTAATTCCACGACCCTATAATTGACATATCTGAACTCTTAGGCGACAGAAATTCGGGTCAGTTTGTGGTATAATGAGTCTGCATATCACGATGAGGAGACCTATCTAGACACAACAGTCAGCTTTCATTCAAATTCAGCAAGAAGATATTCCTGATGAAAAATATAGCTTATTTAATAGACATCATTAATCTCATCCTTATGGCTCTCATATCATGCTATAAAATATTGAGAGAGAGTACAGAGAGTGATTAAACACAGAACACTAAATGCACATTGTGATGTATTTATTGATTATAACAGTTATATATTGTTGGAATATGTAGTTCCTACTTGTCTTTAGTTTTGATTCTCTCTATGTATAGAGTCTATTCCTATTGCATAGGTTAGCTAAAACTAAGTTCCTAGTTTGGTGTGAGGTTGAGATATTCTCTCAACCAAATTATTGTGCATCCAAGATAGTTTTCCTATCTTGAGACTATGCTTGATGTATATATTTGTAATTCTTTTGATTAAACTATTGAGTTTGCATAGTGACATTTTATCTTGGTATCGGAGCCCAATTGGGCCTGGCCTTGGCCCCTCATGGGCTAAGGGAAAAAAATAATTTGAAGAGTATTTTGTTTGTTTTCCCATCCTTGTTTCTTCTATGAGGTTGGAGAGAACATGGCGTGAATCTGAGTGTAGATTCAATCTGTGTGTGAGAGCTTTGTGTGTGTTGGAAGAGCGGTTAATGTAGATCAAACTGGTAAATGGATTGAATTGTCAGAAGGGCCCCTTTTCCAATCTGAATCCACCCTCGGTATCTTGACTCGGTATATGTATTATTATATCTCAGCTATTTTTCAAAGTAATCGTCTCTCAAAAAACCATTGTCATCGTTAAGTGAGTAGCACCACTGCGGTTTGCTTACGTCTCTGAAGAAATCGTTGCCATCGTTGAGTGAGCAGCACCACTGCGGTTTGCCTATGCGGTGGTATGACCATGATGTCAGCATTCGGGAGAGCTGTGACGGCATGCTAGTAGGCTGCGATATGAAAGAAACCCAGGAGCTTTGGGTTGTGCATGGCTACGCTGGCTATTTCTACGTGTCGATGGAATTAGGCAATCAGAGGAGTGCCTGCGGATAAATCAGCAGATAAATCTATTGTTGGACGGAAGCATCGGTGGTAGCTGTAGCCGATCGATCTCATCGTAGATTGCATGCTAAGTTTTTAGTCCATTGTCCATCGGATTATAAATTTTCTGAATTGTCCATCGGATTATTAAATTCAGTTTGGAGTTGTTGAAAATTCTGCACCATCGCTACGCTGTGAGGACTGACATATCAGTGTGCGGTGAGTTTAATAGATATAGACGGTGTGTGCATTATTCATTTTGTGCTCGCCTGGACGAATCGCTTAAACGATTGGGATTTTCTATTAACACCAATCTCTATTGTCTTGGGAAAGACTACACACTAGCGATATATTTCAATTGTTTGTCTGTCCATTTGCTTGGGTGGAGGTTGGCAGAAGTAAGGAGTGTTTCCACTTTTTTTGTCAAGTCTTCTGTTGAATGTACTGCTGCTCCAAAGCATGGAGGTGTTCTTGCTTGGAGTCAGGGCCTTTGAGGAGGAGCAAGTGTGCAGAGGGCTGTGGATTTACTGTAGAGTGGATTTCATGTCAGTGGTGGAGAAGGGAAATCTTCAACAAAGAATTGTGAGTGAGAAGCGAAATTGGTCGCTGGATCGAAACCTGTAGAGGGGCATTTGTTGCTTGGTTCTTAGTGTTTTCGAGTTGGATCCATCTACAAGATTCACATTTTTTGTAGATCTATGAATGAAACCGTTTTGCAAATCTGATAGAGGTCAATGCTCCCGGATGTGTGATCCATATCGGGCCTGAAATAGAGGAGACTCGATCTCATCTTGTCGTAAGGAGCATGCAGTTGTCGTTAGGTTGATTGTTGAGCCGATCTATTCGTGATTGGTGACTCGATCTAGGCGTAGGAGCAGTGACGAGATCGGCTCCATCGCGGGGTCTCAATGGCTGCAGCACTTATGCCTCTTAATAGCACTTATGCCTCTTGATTCTTGAAGCATTGTCAACGGCGAACGCGAGTACCTTCTGGGAGCTGGAATACATTTCCATTTTTTAAACCAATAATTCTCTCTAGATCTGGAAGCCTTTGTGCAAGAAGAAATGGATTGTAAATGATTCGAATGCTTGGCAGGACATATTTTCTACACTCTCTCGGCTCCACGGACTCGTTTCTGTAGTTTATTATATTTAACTTATAAGGATTGAGCTCAGAGTGCCAGAATATGGGTGTACAACACATATTTTTTTTTATTTTCTTAATGTTGTTGATGTGTGCGTGTGCACTAGAGCCTCGCAAGATCCTAGGATTGCTGTGTTGGATCATGTGATAGCTGATTGGTAGAATATTTGAGGTTGCGTGCTTCAAATGAGCACATCCCTGGAAGTCAACATATTCAAGCATGGATATTTCTCCCATAATATCATCTGGTATAGAAAGACTCTTGCAGTTTCGTAGTGCTAGATATTGAAGTTCCAATAACTGAGGAAAGGAATTCGGTAATCTAGTCAGATGAATGCAGCCTAAAAAATCTAAATGCCTTAAGATTTTAAGTTCCGAAAATTCAATTGGGAGTGTTGCATGGCATGTTAGAGCGGACCTGTGGTAGCCTGCGAGGACTCTCACAAACTAGCAATGTGTGCAGTTTTGTGTAGTTTTTCCTAAGCAGAGGCGCAACAGAATGGTGGGGCAGAGAGCAACTCAGAGTGCTGCTAGAGATCCTGAGACCATGAGAAGTTTTTTTTTTAACAAGAGATCTAGTGTTAAGGAGAGGGCGCAGATCTGGTGGTGCTCCAACAAAAAATAGTTGCATTATTATTTTCCATTGTTTATTTTTTTTTTAATTTTCAGGTCATTAATGTAAATCTAGACGTTGTATTGTCGTGACATTTAGTTTGGCCAACTATTGTCACGAGTTTGAGTCTATGTTGGAATTGGCCATTCCAACAATAGAAAAATTTATTTGTAGAAATGATTTACTATCAGATATGATGAAGACATGACAGTGAAAATGGCATCAAATGAAAGTGCTTGGAGCTACAACAGAGAATGGAGAATGATCGAGTTAGTGTGTGCCCAGTGTGATGGAAATAAATCTACATGTTCAATTGCGAGGAGATTCACTCGACAATGGGTCTTCGTTGTTGCAACCTGTCAGCGAGCATGAGGAGGCATACTTGGAAGCAGTTACCCAGCCTTGGTATTGTGAACTGGGGAAGTGGCATTACACTGCAAAGCCAAGGGAATTGGATACTAAAATGAGAATTTTTGTGTGTAAAATTGTTGAATTTTATGCATCTTAACAGTGAATTTGTGGACGACGGAAGATCAGACCATGGAGTCTTTCATTCTCGCTTTGAGAGGGACAATTTTTTATTGTTTCTCTTCATGTGGTTGTGAGTGCCTACATCTGGATCATCTGTGCTGGAATGCACTGCATTGAGACTAGTGGAAAAGTCATAGATTCATTTCTTTATCAGTGGACCCCTCAGAGGTATCGTTGGAGAAGAATGGTTGTTGTTATGTTCAGTAAATAGTCATCTTTGGGCATAGACAGAGAAATTTGATGTTCTTGTTAATATGAAAAGTTTATTTGGTTTCTTGGAATCATGTTTAAAATTATTGACCCTTATTGAGCCTATCTAACTCAATGTAGGTAAAATTAATTTGTTAGAATTCGTGACTCTAACAAATGACAGGTTAAGCATCAAATTTCAAGAATTTATTTGACAAAGACAAATATTCCCAAGATATGAACAATGAAAAGATGAGGTGAAGAAGAAACAACATCGATTATGATGGACAACGAAAGTGAAATTTTGTTTTGTGTGAGTTTCTTGGAATAGACTCAATAGCATGTTGTATAATGAGTCACACAATTGAATGGTAATCAAGTCTAGGATGGTTTTGTAGTGGTCATTGTATGTACCTAGTAACTCCAAGAGTTGGAGTATGTAAGCCTTGTAAATGCATGTGTATCCCCGTAAAAGTACGTGGTAATCTCAAAACCACTTTGTAACTATAGGTTCGTGGTCAGCCAAAAACCATTTTACAGTGTCGGTTTGTGGTCAGCCAGAAACCACTTGTAATAGTGAAGTGGACTGGAAAGAGGTCTGTGCCAGCGTTCGCCCACTGATGAAGAGATCTGGTGCAAGGTCGCTGATGAATAAATCTGGTGCAAGGGCGTCGATGAAGAGATCCGGTGAAAGGTCGCTGATGAAGGGATCCGGTAAAAGTTTGCCAAAGAGATCTAAGACAGATCTACTGTCGGTGAAAGTTCACCGATGAATGAAGAGCATTTTGCAGAAGCCAGACTCTCTTGGTTCAGACTCTCTTTCGTAGAGCTAACCAGTGGGATTTATATTAATCCATTCAAACATTTTTTTTAACATGGTTACAGGTCATCCGATAAAACCCACGTTGGAGGGGGATATGTAGATATAGGTACATGTATGCAATGATAATGGTTGACAAAACCATGTATGTGAAGGACATCCTACAAGACCAGTGGTTGTAGCGGTTGGTACCCATGCATTCTGGTGGATGGTTGCTCCTTTATATAGACATCAACATATATTTTTCTTATGTTTGACCACAAATAGACTTTGCAGGCCAGCATGCCAAAGTCAGAAATGAAGATGCCAAAGACTCAAAGTACAAATCCAAAGTAGTGGTGTGTTCTAGCATATGAATGATGTAGTCAAAGTTTGTTTATGTTTGTAGAATAGACTCATGACCATGGTAGAGTATGAGTCGCAATTTAATTAGAGCAAGTCTACATGTCATTTATTGTTTGTACATGCTGTAAGACCCAGAGAGGCATGCATACCCCTTTGTTATATGTTCCTTCTGTCAGAGAGTTTTAACACCCTGGAAGAGTGTGTCATTCGGGATGAATACACTTGGGTGGGCCGTATTGGTCTTAGAATCCATGAGGTGAAATTTTATATCTAAAGGGGAGTTTATCAAGAGGTTGGATGAACCATGTATGTGAAGGACTTCCTAGTAAACTGGCAGTTGCAGTGGTTGGGAACCCATGCATTTCGGTAGATGGTTGTTCCTTTATATGGACATCAACAATAGCATGAACAAGATAGAAAGTGTAATTACCAAATAGAACCAGATGTAATTCCTAAGGAAGAGTGTTGGAATATGTAATTCCTACTTGTCTTCAGTTGTGATTCTCTCTATGTATAGAGTATGTTCCTATCCCATAGGTTAGCTAAAGCTAAGTTCCTAGTTTGGTGCGAGGTTGAGATATTCTCTCAACCAACTTATTTTGCGTCCAAGATAGTTTTCCTATCTTTAGACTATACTTGATGTATATATTTGTAATTCTTTTGACTAATACTATTGAGTTTTCATAGTGACATTTTATCATATATATATGGCATAAATGTGACTTCCACACTTCTAGATGGTGATTACAACTCATACATAAGAAATAACAACTTCTAAATTAACTATTGGGAACTCAATGATAACTCATGACAACACCACTTCAATAAACTATGTGTCATTCCATTAGTGTTTAACATACACTTGATAGATGCCCTCTAAAATAAAAATAAAAATAAAAATAATAAAAACTAAAAAAAATAAAATAATAAATTCATTCAATTTAATTTAATTTAGTATATTATAATTTTAATTTTATTAATAAACCATTAACATATTTAATTAAAAAAAACACATATGAAAATGTAGTGGGGTGGACAACATACTTATAACCTTTATATTTTATAACTTTATTTTTAAATTTATTAATAAATTTATAAAAAAATTAATATGTATAGTGAACTCTGTATATATTATTAATGTTATACATATCACATTAATCATTTAGATAAACCACTTGAGATAATCTTGATCGTCTATATATACTATTTTATATAAATTTTGAAAACTAGTTTTATAATCAAATTCTTTCTATTTACTAGTTTTTTATTTTAAAAGATTAAAATAAACTTTTTTCAATGTTATTATACTTTATACTTATATTAAAATTTATTAAAATATTAAATTTAATATATATATATATATATATATATATATAAACATATAATAATAAAATTATTAAAGTTTTAATAAAATTAATAATAAAATTATTTTTATGTATAATTATATGAAATTTATATAAATATAAATAATATTTTTGATAATAAGCATAAAATTATTTCAATTTCATATTTATTGAAAATTGAAAAGATTAAATTTTTTAATAAATATTTGTACCTCATAATTTCATAATTTAATAAATGAAAGCCTTTCATAAATCCAAAATTAAAATAAATTTTTAGTGATTACATAATACATCTCATATTAAAATTAAAGAAATCATAAAAAAAATTACCAAAATTTTGTATATTTTTTTATTAATTAATCTATTATTAATTATTTTTCACAATTGGATAGATTTTTGTTTACTCACAATTGCATACGAGATTTCACAATTTTAACTTTCTTATATCACCTAAATTTAACTTTATTGCAAATTCTAAAACATTTAAAGTCTGGTAAACATGTCTGTTAGGTTTTATATCAGCTCTCAATTCGGTGAATTGTAATTTATGAGTGCGAGACGTTAAGCTGAAACCAAATTGCACATCCAAGATCGAGGGAATCAACAAATAGTACACGTTAACACCGTTTTATAAGCTCCTGTCGACCAGTGCTTTTTATAGTTATATTTATATTCGCTCTTCCAATCCGATATCTACGAAAATTTCAGGTTAATTAGGAAGAAAAAGGTAAGGCCTTTTACATTTATATTCGATCTCTCAAACTGATACGCCTTGGTCATATTTAAAATTTCAGAAATGAAAACGATCTGCCTGTTTACGCCGGAGGCGTCTTCTTTGTTGAAGTGGGGTAAGCAAACACTGCTCACTCCAATCAATAGGAGAACTTCCGTATCATTCTTCTGAGTAATAAAATTTTTCCACTTGTTTGTTATCTATTAGCCTCTTAGCTTGATTTCTACAGATGTTTCCCTACCTACCACCTATCTTTGTACTGCCTCTGCAGTGATTTCGCCATCAAGTCCAATGAAGGTTTTTAGCTCGGAGCATTTCTCCAAGTAATGGGTTCTGTGTCGCGCAGCCGTCTCTGGATGGTACAGTGTTTGGATCTGGTTATTAATTTTTCCTGCAAAGTAGCTCACAGCTTTTACGGGAGACAGAAATGTGGTGGATGCCTGCGATTTTGCTCACGGCGTTTTTGAATGGTGGCTTCATCCTGCGCGATATCGGACCCAACTTTGTAAAGATGGGTGGAGCTGTAAGCACACAGTTTGCTTCTTTGCTCATACTCCGCCGCAACTCCGCTTGTTGCCAGGTCTTTCATCTCCCAGCAGTGATTCAAGAAGCAGTGTGGCGCAGCGCAGCGCGTATAGAACTTATGTTCTGATACTAACCTTCATCGCATATGCAACCTATCATGCTTCGAGAAAGCCTTCCTTTATTGTTAAAAGTGCCTTGGATCCTCAAAATACTAAATCTTTGACAGCGAGAAGAACTAGTCCATTGACTAATAGCTATCCTTGGCTTGTGAATCGTATCTTCATCGAACACTCTGATCCAAACCCTCTCCAAATTGGGGGAAATCAATTTGTTAGTCCAGCAAACGTGACGGATGGATGACCCCCTTTAATGGAATTGATGCAATGACTATTTTGGGAGAGATTGACTTGGCGTTCACCTTATTGTTATTATTGCATGTACAAACAGATAATCAATCATGGCATTCCAGATGTGGTGAGCAACAAGATGGTGGAAGTGGGAGAGAGGTTTTTCACTATGCATGTGGAAGACTGAATGGAATACTATTCCGACGATCCATTCAGTAAAACACGTTTGTCTACAACATCCACAAAGATCAAGTGTTCAATTGGTGGGACTACTAGAGACATCATTGTTATCCGTTAGAAGACCATGTTCATACTTGGCCTTCGAAACCTGCTAATTATAGGTTAATATTTTGTTTCTTTCCTTTGTTAGATATGTGTGTGTAATTTCATTAATGTTGAATTATAGAGACTTTGATGAGTATGGCAGAGAGCGTGCCAGTATCTATTGTAGAGAAGTAAGGGCAGTTGCTCTGAGATTGCTGGAGGAAATATCTGAGAGCCTGGGAGTGGAAGCTGACTTCCTAGACAAAGCGCTGGGAAAGCATGAGCAACACATGGCTATAAACTACTATCCCAAGTGCCCCAATCTTGAGGGTACATTTGATTTACCAGCTCATTCAAACCCCACTGTACTCACTCTTCTTCTTCAAGATGAGGTGCCCGGTTTGCAATGCTCAATAATGGACACTGGATTTCTGTCAACCCCATTCCTAATTCTTTTGTTATCAACATTGGTGATCAATTACAGGTTCCATCTATCTGCTTGGCACTCTAATTAATTAATTCCCTCTTTTGATTTAATTTTTCATTTGTAGAATCCATGGTGTATGGCATTCGAAATAACCAATCGTGGAATGAAATTATATGTGTGCAGGTTCTGAGCAATGGAAGATACATAAGCGTGTTGCATCGTGTTGTGGTGAGCTCTTCAAGAGCACACATTTCAATTCCCACTTTATACTGCCCTTCTTCTGATGCAGTGATCGCCGCTGCACTAGCATCCATTGACGATGAGCATCCTTCTTTATTCAGAAGCTTCACATACCAGGAATATTACCGAAAGTTTTGGGACAGACAACTGGAAGGGAATACTTGTCTACAGTCATTCTCACTTGCTCGTCAACAACAACAAGAATATTTTCAATGGGTATGTATTTTGCATGACATCTCGGTGACCGCCTTGATCTGCGTATGTTTTTAACATTTGGTATGACTGGCAGTGAAGCCTGTGTGGCCTTGTTTGGGCTAGGCTATTGGTGGAATATACATCATTTCTCTTACTACCTATTCGTTCAGATGATGGGGGCTATTTCAAGCAATTCGTTGGCCTTCCGTAGTTGCAATAGTTGGAAATTGGTTTGGGAAGATCAAGCGGGGATTGATAATGGGTATTTGGAATGGCCATACCTTTGTTGGTAATATATGTGGCTCGCTTATTGCTGCCAGTGTTTTGCAGTATGGTTGGGGTTGGTCTTTTGTTCTTCCTGGAGTTTTGGTAACCTTTATAGGAGTGACAGTCTTCATGTTCTTGGTGGTCACTCCTGAGGATGTTGGGTTTTGATCTACTTATGATCAAAATATAGAGGACATTCCATCTAGAACTGGAAATAAAATGTTATTAGGAGATGTGGAAGACGAACTATCAGAGTCACAGAAAAAGGTAGTTGTTGTAGTCGATTTAGAGCCTACCTGTGATCATATCAATAGAAAGAATGAGGTGACGAATCTCTAGAAATCCTTCTTCTTCGATTATTGGGAAGTTCATTTATTGTGAAGCTATTGGGTTCATTAAGGCTTGGTACTATTACATTTTTTAAAAGATATATATAAACTAAAATTTTTATATATTTCACTTGATTATTGTTTTCTATATTTCTCACTTTCGGTGTTATTTTGCACCTCTCCGTGCAAATGCTAGTTATATTTATGTTCGCTCTTTCAATCTGATACGTCATGGTCAATTACAAAGAATATAAAAGTAAAGCATTTTATATTTATATTCTCTTTTTCAATTTGAAATGACTGGTTCGTATATTGAATTTTTTTTTCAGCATGAATTTTTTTGGTTTATATTAATGTACTAGATCAAATTATCAAATATTCATTCATACATAAAGCTTCATAAAGCATCTGAAAATCATAAAAATAGTATTCTTGTGAATCACACATCAACAATGTCTATTTCATATGCATATACAAAAACTGGACTGTCTGTTTCATAATCCCTTCATCAACCCTGTAAAAAAAATTTGTCACTTGTACAAATAGTCAAAATAAAAAAAGCAAAACCAGTGCCCTTTGACCCCTTAGCCTTCAGTGTAATTCCTATTCTTTCCAATATAAACTATTGCTCCATCAAAAAGCCCAAGAGAAAACTGATAAAACTGCCACACCATCCCCCTGCACTATCCCATTGGCCCTTCAAAAACTTGTAACCAAGAGAGTGCCAAGAGTCTCATCTGTCCCCTAGCACCAGTACCCTTTGCCTCTGCAAGTTCATAATTAATCACTCCCAACCTACCACTCAATCCCAATTTTGATAGCCAGTTAGCAGTGGAATTCTTTTCTCTGAAACTGTCAGTGGAATTCTTTTCTTTGAAAATGTGAGAGAAAGAAATCAAGGAGAAAGTTCCAACCAGATCACTTATACGATCCATCCAAGAATTAAGTTGCACAGGTGCCAAATTGTTTCTCTTGTTAAGATATTCAATCAAAACCTTTGAATCCCCATATATCTAAATGGAATCAATGCACAAATTCCTAGCAAACTAGAGGAAGCCCCATAAAGCCAAAGTCTCAACTTTCGTATCGAACCCTTGCCTCCATTCCAAAAATTTTTGTAATGGTATAATGAACTATTCAGTAACCATGCTCCGCACCCACACTTACCATTCTGAGCAGCGCTGTCGAAAAATCCCACCGGGTAGGAGAAATAAAAAAGCCTCAATCTGATCGACATATCCTTTGGTGGCTTCTGCATCGTTCTGGATCCCTCCCATTATTGAAAAATTTGGGATGCAATCTCAATATGTGACAAAGAACGATCCTCGAAAATATTCAAATTTCGGCACTTCCGTATTTTCCAGTGGAAAATAAGGGTAATGATGCGATAAGAAGTTCCTTTTGAGACCCACCATGACAAACATTCCTTTGCATTTTGATAATCACCGTCACAGAAATTGAACAACTTGCATAAATAAAATCTAACATCCCTGGAGAAATTACAATTATGGAACAGGTGCTGGTTATATTCATCCTCCCTCTTGCAGAGTGATCATCTCCCCGGGCCATTCATACCTCTTCTTTTTATATTTTTCCAAATTAAATTTTTTTCTTGCCAAACACACCATAAAAATATGACAATTTTGAGCTGTATGTGTACGTTCCACATCTTATTAAACCAGCATTCCACACTTTGTCCACTGTTTTTTAGCATAAGCTCCCAGTAAGTTTCATGTGTGTAAATATTTCCATTTTTTAAAGTTCCACCCCAAGTTATGGAATCCGCCTCCGTCTAGTACATCCATCCCATACCTCTAATCTTTTCCACATACTTAGACCATTCAGAAATCATCTAACCCTGCATACCAAATGCCCCCAGTCTGGACCAAATTGGCATCCCGTCCTGCAGTCTTTTTATAACCTGTGACATATAAAAGAAGCCCCTTCTATGTAGAAAATTCAAAGTTTTCTCCTCCAACACATTAGCTGACTGTAAACCCTTGATTGTGCCATCTCCAATCAATATTCTATTTCCGCTTCCAAATTTCCATTTCAGAAGACCTTTGAACCCTAACCAAATATTTAAAAATCCCCTCCATATCTATGAGCTTTTTCCCTTTCTGTTCCATCCACTTATGAAAACATCTTCCAACTCCTGTAATATTGAAATCTTTATCAATTTAGAAGAATAAGAATAAGGTAAATCTGCTTTCTATATTTATATTCACTCCTTCAATTTCATATGACCATTGTATATTTATAATCTTAGATCCATTAAGAAAAATACGGTAAAACGAGATGGAGTTGTCTTTAGTGCGACTTTTTGAAGTTTCAGGGGCCGGAATTTGGTGAAAATTTTTGAGGTAAAATCTTGGTTTTTGTTATTCAAACTGGTTTTTTGACTCTATATATCGATTCAACATCCTCAAAAACCTCTAGGCACTTTAATTGTGCAAAGTTAGCAATCAAACTTCTCTTTTTAGTAAATTCCTGCCATAATTTAGAGAAATTACACCGTAAAATGTCACCATAAAAACCTTCAAAAAATCACATTAAAGACTACTCGAAACGAGACTAAATGTTTCAGAAAACTTGGTAAGTGACAGATAATTCCTTAAAATTAGTGTAAAGACAAAGCGGACTTTAGCTTAACTTGGTGAGTGACAGGTAATTCCTTAAAATTAGTGTAAAGACAAAGCGGACTTTAACTTGGTGAGTGACAGGTAATTCCTTGTAAAGACAAAGCGGACTTTTCGCCATTTGAGATATAGACAGATAAAAACGAACTTATGATCGTTTGAGATGTAGTCAGATAGCGATGAATGAAAGTGAGATTTTTTTTATTTTTTAAATATATAATTATTATGGAGTGTTTTTTCTTTTTCTTTTATTTAACAAAATGACTTTTAAATATTTTAAATTTTTGTTTGTGATTTAATATATATATATATATATATAAATTGATTTTGGCATTTAAAATAATAATAATAATAAGGTAATATTTAAGATGAAATATTTTATTTATTTGTAATATTTTAAATAAAAAATATTAATAATTAAATATAAATTAGATTAAAAGTAAACTATATTTTTAATTGTTCTAATTATTTTGATATTTTAGTCCAGTTATTCAAATATCTATTCTTAAATACTATTTTTTTGGAGTATGTTTTATAGTTATAAGAGTAAATTGATAATATGATGATAAATAATTTCATTAAGTTAAGAGGTACATTTTATAATTAGTGTAATTTATAATGATTATAATTAAATTAGCACAACTACATTAATAAATATGGTTGATATACTCTATAAACCTTAACTTAATATAAATTTAAACGTCCAAGTGTTCATTAAATTTGCACCAATATCTTATCATAGTCATTCAAATATCTATTCTTAAATACTATTGTTTTGGAAGACATCTCATAGCCATAAAAGTAAATTGATAATACAATGACAAATAATTTCATTGAATTTAATATAAATTTTAACATCTAAATTTTCTTTAAATTTAATCTTTTTTAACACTTTAATTATCACAAGCTCATCACTGAATATGTTTCTGGTATCTATGGTTAAGAAATTGCCATTAACCATACATACCAGATTTTGGAAATTTCAATGACATCCACTCTGGTGAAAAAAACAATGAGTCCCCAGTTCAACATTAGAGAACCACAAGCTTTCTTGAACAACACATTTCTTCTCTTAGAAAACGTAACTCCGGTGGCTATCGAGTCCTTTCCCTTTCCCTTTCCCTTTCCATTCCCCTCCGCATTTCATTAATTAATTTTTAATAAATTAAAGACAGCAGCCCGTGAAAGAGACTGAAAACTATTCATAAACCTTCTATTATTCAAGTTGGATAATGTATTAGAATAATAATGGAAAAAAAAGTTATACAGATTTGAATTTTTATTTATTTTTACATATTTCTTTACATATTTTTGGGGCTATACGATATTAAATGTGATTAAATATATACTTATATATATTTTCTGAGTTATAAGATATTAAATTTTATAGAAAGAATGATACACATTTCTTAAGTTATAAAATATTAAATGAGATTGGAGATATACTACTTTACTCACAATTAAATTTAAATTTAAAAAAAAAAATTTAAATTTGTCAAACCCAATTCCAGATCACTACCACTTAATTGTTAAAAATGTTGTTAGTTTGTTAATAAATTCTTCTCTAAGTCAACGCATTAACGTTAAAATTTTATCTCAAATAAATTTGTCTTCTTTACTATGGTTTCCCATTATTTGCAAAACCTGCTCAAGTTGGTGTCATCTTAGTATGTATATGGTGTCATCTTAGTATGCCCTTTCTATGCAGCTTTCCTATGCTTTTTATTTTCTCCATACGATGAAACATCATGCAACTTCTCCCTCTATAGAAAACTAAAACTTTTTCAGCACAGTTGAATGGTTAATAAAGATATAGATATGGCGTACAAATCCAGATCAAGATCATATTTTAATCAGTTAGCTTCTACTTTACTCAATATGTCAACTTGCTTTGAAAATGGTAAGGTCCGTCTTTTCATCTAATTACAGTGAAATCACAAAAGAAACACCCAAAGGAATCGTGATGTCCGACTTGGGTGGCCGCTATTAATTTCCATTTGCCTCTTTTTGATAAAGACAGGCGTAACCAATATTGAGTTGAAGCCACTTATTTTATCAAAAGGGCCCTCTTTTGTCTTCTTCTGACCCGTATTTCCTGCATAGAAATAGCGGAAGCCATTTATTATTGTTAATCTTCTTTTGTCTCCTGTGTGGTTCCTCAACGAGTAATCTCTTATTGCGACGCGTGTGCAGGGGAGAAGCACCCCTCCGCCTTGCAAAGTGGCTTCTGGGCAGTTGCGTATCTTTAAGCCCATTTGCCCAGGATTTCCGACGTCATCACAGTGGCTTACATCACAGTGGCTTACCAAAAGAAATTGAAAAATGGAAAGTTCTGGTAAATTATAATTATTATATTACATATAGACATTATATTTATAAATACATTACAATTATTATATATTATATATAAACATTATAATTATAATTATTATATATATAAACATTTATTAATATATTATAATTATTATTAATATAAATATTAACATTATTTATGTAATAGATCTCTCTC